>CM065121.1:15885128-16300128 GCA_033026305.1 Cirrhinus molitorella | reverse complement strand
ATATATATATATATATATATATATATATATATATATATATATAAATGTATATGTATATATATATATCAATCTATCAATCTTTCTGGTCCTTGAATCTGACTGGCTGAGAGGAGTGCGATATTCCAGTAATAACAGAACTCCAACCGTTTCACCACTTTTCTCATCTGATTTTATAAACTATACTGTTTTTGTGTCACGGAATGTAGTTTTAAGAGTTTTTAGGTGATAAAGCACTTGTTTACATTTTAAATATGCGGTTTGTTAATAAAAATAACGTCTATTTAAACGTTTTCTTCAACATTTTTGGAGATGCAAGTTCCATAGCACCAGTGACCAATCAGCGCTCGTGAACCTGCCGAGAACAGCCTTTCCTCGGTTATATTTTGTGTAACTTCAGTGCATTAGAGTGCTGCCATTGTACTTTTGCCTGAATTTTTATGATGGCTGTTGTTTATTAAATATTATTATTAAATAAATAATATTTTATATAAATAATAGTATTTAGTATTGGGAAACTTTTGTGTGTGTTTATGATGGTGCTTTTAGTTACATTGTTCTACCAGTAAATGGTGAGAAGAGACTGTTTTTATGAGTGAGTCAGCAGTAAAGACTTTTATATTGACAGAGACTGAAACACTGTTGTAAACAAGGAAGTTATTTTTACTTTCAACAACACCTTGTAAGATGCAGCCAACAAATGCACTGAGCAGCGCTGTTATCGGAAATCAAACTCAATAGATGAAAGGATAATATGACAAAGATATCGCTCTCCTCAGTAGACATTCAAACTAATGTTTTATTGTGAATACGAGATTGAGCTGAAGCGATGCAGGTAATCTCTTTCTGGGTTTGCACTTATGTCACGATTTGGCCAGTTAAACAATAGAATTGATTGCATGGTTAATGTAATACTGAATACATTGTTCAGCTAATTTATGCTGTCTAAACCACATAAAAAATGTGTGGAAGCTGCTAAAGAAGGACTTAGTAAGCAGAAAAGGATGCAATATTTTGACAAACTAAATTGAATAGATGGTAAAGATACATACGGGCAGTATTAATATTAATATTATATTCGCTTAATATTTCATAAACTTAGCTAAGATTATCGCCTTGCAAATCCTGGTTTAGTTTAGCCAACCACAAATGCCAGTTTTTTTGC
This sequence comes from Cirrhinus molitorella, assembly GCA_033026305.1. Lineage (NCBI taxonomy): Eukaryota > Metazoa > Chordata > Actinopteri > Cypriniformes > Cyprinidae > Cirrhinus > Cirrhinus molitorella. The sequence continues at coordinate 16,298,966 of CM065121.1, read as the reverse complement.
ATTTTTTTTTGCACTCTCATCTTGATTTGTTATAACTTTTGGCAGTCTGTAGTACTCCAAATGTTTTTCCTGGTCCGACCGATTAGTACAGCCCAAAACATGACAATAATTGACTAATTTCAGCAGCAATAATCAGCAAAATATGCAAGCTTCATTCGGTTTGGTTGCATTGTGCGCCAATTTTTGTGGAGTGTTGTGAAAACACTAGAATGATTAAAATGAAGAAACTCAACGTGCCTTCGTTATTAGTTCTAAAGCAACGTTTTCGAATTTGTAATGGAGGCTTGGGCTTCATTTGAATTCATGGTGAAAGGGTGTAGTTCTCAAAAAAATCGAGTTGTTGTTTCTTATGTATTTACACATCTGTGCTGTCGAACTGTTATATAAACCCAATATCACGCAAGTAGCAGTGCAATATTCCTGCATATTGGTATTACTGTGATCCGGCCGCAGACCAAGCTTACAGGTTTGAATTTTGAACAAACTTTCTTTGTTTTTTCCACAGAAACTACAAGATGAATCTGTTGTTTGTGCTTCCTTTGGTGCTCGAGGTTCAGTCCATCTCCATGAGCCATAACTTCACCTATGACTGTAACTGCTACCTGGAGCTTAAAATCGCCAATTGCACCAGTAATAATTTCACCCACTTGCCTGCCGCTCTTCCACCCTTTACCGAACAGCTGGACCTGTCCCACAACCACCTGAGTGCCATCCGGCCCCGAGCCTTCCACAGAACACGAAGACTTAGCGTGCTGCTTCTGAACAACAACGTGATCGGCGCGCTAGCCGACGGGGCGTTCTCTCTTCTAGAAGGACTGTTGAGATTGGACCTGAGCCGAAACCGAATCTCATTCCTGAGTGAAGGATTTTCACAGGGTCTCGGGGCTCTTAGAGATCTGTCACTGGCTGAGAACCGATTGACCAGCTTGGACAGCAGTTGTTTCGTCCACTTTGACGCCCTCCAAAGACTCAACCTCAGCCATAATGCTATCGAGACCATCAAGGTGAGGGCGTTTGGCTCCATGAGTACCCTACGGCAGCTACAACTGAACTCAAACAATTTAACGCTTCTCAGAAATGGCATCTTCTCCATGCTACGAAACCTCGAAGTCTTGAATTTACATCACAACCAGATACACTGCTTGGACGTTGGCGTGCTTTCGCCATTGACCAGTCTCGCTCTGCTGGACCTCACTAACAACAACTTCTCCACCATTCAGTTCAAGACCTTCCTGAGTCTCAACACCTACAGCACTCACATAATTCTCCAAGGAAACCCGTGGAATTGCGACTGCGATCTGCAGCGAGTCTTCCGGAAGCTCTGTAACGTCAAGCGACTCTTCCTGGACGACTACGACAACCTCACCTGTGTGAATTTGGACGAAAGTCACAGGAACTACACGATGAAAGAGGAGTTCTGCATTGCAGAGATGGTTACAGTTCTGGTCATCACCATCACAGTGGTCATTACTGTTGTGGGTGCCATCGTCATGGCGGAGAAGAAAAGGAAACGAAAGAACAAAGAAAAGCACTGGACGCAAGTCGGCGAGACGACCTGTGCATCGCAAGACTGAACCAATGGCGGCAATGTAAAAAAAGAACAATGGTTTCGCATTATACCTGTATGATACTATGCTTTACATTGTCAAATTTAGGGTTTCTGCAGATTTTAAGGAATGTAAGGAATAAATTGAATGGAACATAATACGTCAGTATTGTCTCTAAATGTAAATGTCTTGTATTAGCAATGCTAATACATGTTTAGAAATACAATTTCCAAAAGACCTTCATTGCTTTTTATTTCAATATGTTATTTCATATTTCAGTAGTTCTGCTCTCAGCCAACAGAATATGGAAACAACTTTTCTAGTACCTTCTGATCACACTGAAAAAACATTGTTCTTTGTTCTTTTGTCTTGGGAAAACAAGTTTAATCTCAAGTAAATTAAGGATGTTTCAATATTTGTATTGAAAAATACTGAGAAAGATAACAATTTTATTTTATTAGAGTGCATGTAAAATGTGAATGTCATGACTTTATGAATTTAGGCCTTAATTTGCAGAAGAGAAAGTTAAGACTTAAGAACTTCAGAAACTGTCATATTCTTAATAATTTGTAAAATAATTTGATAAAATCACATGGTGGTTGGTTCTTTATGTAAACCACATTCAAACCCAAATGGAAAGTCTAGAATGTTTAGTAAGTATGACTGAAATGTTGACAAAATGTAATAAAGGAATGTATATATTTAATGTATATTATGTATGTATATTGATTTATTCATATAAATCTTGAATCTTTTTCCAACTGTATTATTCACGTAAAAATGAATAAAAATAAAAACACATTGAAATTAATATTAAAGTCCCCCATGTTTACACAAGATGGCGATGAATGGCTATTTTTTGTGGAGTGGTATATCAAATACAGAAACAAGACACTGTTATAATCCATTTAATTAAATATATATATATATGTATGTATATTGTAAATGTCATTTTTTACATTATTGTTAGTATTCCTAAATTCGTATTATATAGGTTTATATTATTACTATATACATTGTTATTGTTATTTTATATATATATATATATATATATATATATATATATATATATATATATATATATCATAAATTATATGACACATTATTATAATAAATTTATATAGCGTTCACTATATGTGTTGAAATTAACATTGAAGTCCTCCATGTTAGCACAAGATGGCGATAAATAGCTATTTTAGTGTGCTAGCGTGATAAACAGTATAATAATACAGAAACAAGACATTGTTTCAAAGACAAGACAAATTCTCTCCGAAGTAAACTGAATCTATCTGCGCATGCTTGGTTCAAACGTTCACTGACGCTTTAGAGAAGGAAACACGATACATTAAGAGCTGAGGGTGAAAACTTTTGAATAGAATAAAGATGTGTGCATTTTTTTATTTTACCCTGGGCTCTTAATGCATTGTGTTTCCTTCCTGAAGCATCAGTGAGCGTTTGAAACTTCTGTAATAGTTGCATATGAGTCCTTCAGTTGTCCTCAGTGTGAAAAGATGGTTCTCAAAACCATACAGTCATTGTTGGAAATACACAAAAATGCTGAAAAACCACAGAATTTGTGGGACCTGGGGGATTTTTCTGAAGAACAGAAGACAGTTTAACTGTTCAGGACAAACAAGGGACAACTATCACTAAACAAAAAACACAGCTGTGGATCATTCAGGTAACAACACAGTATTAAGAATCAAGTGTATGTAATTTTTTATCAATTCAACCATTATTTTCTTTTGTGGACTATAAAGTCTTTTATGTAAAATATATTATTCAGTACTAAATAAAAGAAAAACATGCATTTCGTATGGTCCCTCTTATTTTGCTAAAATAATGAACATTTTGAAGACTGCAAGGTATATGTAAACCCTTGACTTCAACGGTATGTTGTGGTTTTCAGAACAGTCATGAAATTACCTTAGCTGAGGGGAAAATGCAGTCCGACAGGTAAGTGAGCTTGAAAGCATACTTTATTCATTCGTAAAGGATCTAAATAAAAACTAACTTGGCAATCTCTACAAAGCATGTTGCTTAGGGAGGGGCAAAAGATGCGCCTATTGATGAATTAATTTGCAACAAAGTGAAACAGTTCCACTTGAACAAAGAGCTGGGGAACAGGTTGTTTTCGATTGTGCGAAAAAACTGATCCGCCCAATTCACATGAGGTAACGTAACAAAATGTTTAAAATGCATGAATGTATGTAAAACAACGTTTCAGAATATTTTAAAAGCAACGCATTATATATTGTAATAATGTTTATGCTAATGTAAAAAAAACGACACGCATAGTTAAATGACATATGTTTTATGGTTAAATAATATTCAAGAGCCTTTCTTTCCCATTAGAACACAAAAAACTGCCTTATATTCGCATACTTAATATTCAAGTAAAAAGCCCTCGCTATTGGACGGCTATCCACCAACGTCAGCGCGTTCATATTCAAATGCCACGCCTTCGCTAGAAGAAACCGAGCTGGCAACGTCAGGACCTAATTAATATTCATGAGGGAAGTCGCAAGTCGGTTTGAGAACAGGTGAACGCTGGATTCTCGCCACCAAGCAACAAAAATGCCTTGACAAGGCACCAAATAAGGGAGAAAGTATTTGTTTACATTGGCAGAAAAGCCAGTAGGCGAAACACGGTCCAGTAAACAAACATTCATCGGAAATGGAAGAAACTCAACTTCATCATCGAAACGCGTCTGTTCCAAAGTGACCTCACCTGAAACTCCCGAGGCTACAGGTAAATACACAATGAGTGTTTTTATTTAACGTGCCTACGTTTATTGAACTGTAAATATATAGTTATAAGCACAACAGTGTCTTTACATGGTCTTTTCTTCTCCATTTCCTGCATTTCTTGAATATAAGACGGCTTCTGTGAACCGTCTTCCTGTTTTAGTCTCATAGATTCTCATAAGAAAAAAACGGAACAAAGTGGTTTCTAGAAAGTGCTAAAAGACGTAGCAGGGTAAATACACCGTTTATGGTTTATTACATGACATCTCAGTAAAGGAAGCGCTGATACTTCCGTAAAAGTGGGACAGCTTTAGACAGGCGCGCCATAAATCTTCATTACGTCATTCAGCAATAAGCATCACGGTTAGTGTTCACAGGTTATGTTTGTAAAGCAGTATTTGCTTACTACTTCGTGAATACAGCACAACATACACTGTACACTCCTTACTTTTTTATATGAAACACAGTACTCCAGTATGCACCAATAAACTTTATATTGTAGTATGCTACATTGATGTCACATGACCTCGTTTTGGAAATAAATAGTTATTTTGCCAACTGTAGTAGGTCATCTGGGTATTCCAAGCATGAATAACATTTGCATACTGTGGATAGTATACTTGCAGTAATAGTAAGATTAGATTTAGTATAGTATGCTGTACTTGACATGCAAAAAAGTGTTAATATGTCATAATCATGCTGTAAAGTGGTCTAATATTATGTCTTCTGATTGGTTTCTGATTGTTTTTTCAAAATCAACCTGAAATCATAATGGACCCTTTTATACTTCTAGACATTTAAAATATGAATTTTATCTTGAACCCAACTTTAGAAATATCAGCACCCCAGCAAAGATGGCTGACGACCGTGTAGCCATCTTAACGGACGATGAAGAGGAGCTGAAGAGGAGACATCTTGAGGGTTTCGACCGCCTGTCGCTTGAGATTCAATCGAATCAACCTTCGCAACCATCTGAGGACAATGTACCCAACGATACAGCACCAACTCCATCCCCTCAAAACGACATGACCTGCTGCCAGCGATTGTTCCTACGGGTCAACCCCCACCTTCTTGTGTCAAAAGTGTTTTATTTGTTCTTCTATGCTGCATATGGTTCCCTCCATCCCCTGCTTGCACTGTTCTATAAGCAGTTGGGGATGAGTCCCACCCAAAGCGGTCTCCTAGTGGGAATCCGATATTTCATTGAGTTCTGTAGCGCCCCTTTTTGGGGCATTGTCGCAGATCGTTTTAGGAAAGGTAAAGCTGTCTTATTGTTCTCAATGTTGTGCTGGCTCCTCTTCAATTCTGGGATTGGCATTGTCCAACCACCGGACATGAAGTGTAAAGAGGAGAACCTCCCGACCACCACAGCTATGGTACCGACTGTCCACACTACCACGTCTAACGAGACATTCTACCTCAACACCAGTTCCATCCCGACAACAAAACGGATGAGACGCCGCAGGGATGTGATTGGACACTATTCTTGGCGAACCATCCTCTCCTATGAAGAACACCGCTTCAAACGGGATTCCAACTCAAGTTTCACCGCCGCACCTGAAGACTTGGCTAACACGACACAATCTGACCAACCCTCCACGGCCACCACGGGGCCCAAGCCAAGCACATCCATCTCAACATCAACCCTCAACACCACGTCCGGCAGCACTACTCAAAGTACTCCAACCAAACCAAACCAACCTCCGGAATATAACATGGACCAGGTTCATGCCATTTTCCTGCTGATTCTGCTTGTCATCATCATTGGCGAGTTTTTCAGTGCTCCAGCCATTACTATCGTGGATACGGTATGTAACTTTTTCTCTTTTTTTCACTTTTTCCTCAAAAGAACCTCAATATAAAGACAGATCAGTTAGAGTTTGTCTTATAGACAGGAGACTGAAACAGCAAATTGTAGTTCCTAAAATAAAATATTTAAATAAGCTGACCTTCATAGAATTCATTCGTCCATTCTTTTTAAATGTTAGACCTAAGACCAAACCACAGTCACTTTTCCACCTTCAGGGTGCTGGTGTCAGTGCTTAAAGGAATAGTTCACCCAAAAATGTCAATTTTGTCATTACTCACCCTTGTGTCACTCTAAACCTGATATTTTTTTTTTATGAAATGCAGAGTTTTCTTTCCCTCCATAGACAGCAAGGGTCCTCCAACATTCAAGGTCCGGGAACGTTGTAAGGACATCGTTAAAGTAGTGGTTCATCCTCAATTTTAGGAAGCTACGAGAATACTTTTTGTGCGCAAAGAAATCAAAAACGCGCATGCTTTGTGGTACTCTCTGAAATGGCCGAGGACTCTCCCAGGAGAGAAGAAATTGTTGAATAAAGTTATTGTTGATTTCTTTGTGCACAACAAGGACTATTTTAAGTCCTTACAATGTTTCTGGACCTTGAATGTAGAAGGACCTGCTGTCTTGCAGATCTTGCAGTTTTGGAATATTAGAGTAATTAATCACTTCAATTTCACTTCACTTCAATTTTTTGGTTAAAGTCCTCAAGCCAGTTCAAGCCACTACACGTGTTTCCACTGCAGAAAAGTGGTCTCCATATGGGACCCTCAAACCAAGCTAATGCTAGTGGCCATAGGGTTATTTATGCAGTATCGTATCAGGATATGGGTAACATAGGAACATAGTCAACCCTGGGAAGATTGGAATATTCCATATATGCCAATGGAATCTGGACCCTGAGATGTTCTTAGGCAGGGGTGTCCATACTCGTTCCTGGAGGGCCGGTGTCTTGCAGAGTTAAGCTCCAGCCCTAATTAAACAAATGAATCAGCTAATCAAGATCTTACTGAGCATGATAGAAACTTCCAGGCAGGTGTTGAGGCAAGTTGGAGCTAACCTCTGCAGGACACTGGCCCTCCAGGACTAAGTTTGGACACCCCTCTAGGTCTTCCGGCACCAGTTCCAACACCATTTTGCTAAACGAGAGGTATTCACTGAGTCTAAAATAGGTTTATTTGGTTTGTTCTAGGTGACACTGCAGTACCTGGGTCCACATCGTGACCGCTACGGTCTCCAGCGGATGTGGGGATCTCTAGGATGGGGTGTCGCCATGCTTTGCGTCGGCATTTGGATCGATCACACCAGCACTAACCTTGTCATCGGCGACAATGAATGCTTCATGGAAAATTACAAGAACTACCACATTGCCTTCATTGTGTTTGGCGTATTAATGGGAATTGCTCTCATTGTTGCTACTCAGTTTAAGTTCGATGTTCAGCACCAAAACAGGAGTGAAGGAAACGAGGTTCGCAATCAGCAGCAAAATGCCCAATCTACAGGTTCTCCTGGAACGGAAAACTCTGAGACCCCAACAATTGTCCACGTCGAGGAGTTCCATTTCTGGGACTTGATGCAACTTCTCTGCGGCGTACAGTACAGCACTGTGTTATTTGTGGCCTGGTTTATGGGCTTTGGCTATGGGTTTGTTTTTACGTTCCTTTACTGGCATTTACAGGACCTGACAGGAACCACAACGCTGTTTGGTATTTGCTCTGTCCTGAGTCATGTGTCGGAGCTTGCAGCGTATTTCACCAGCCATAAGTTCATCGAACTGGTAGGACACATCAGGTGAGGTTACTGTGATTCCTTGTCAATTTAGGGGAATTAGAATGGTCCAGTTCAGTTCTGAATCTTGATCCAGATCTGAATCTTGATCCATAACTGAATCTTGGTCAGATTTAGTCCTGAATCTTGGTCCAGTTTAGTTCGTAGTCTTGATCTAAATCAGACTCCTGGTCCGGTTTAGTTCTGAATCTTGATTCAGATCTAAATTTGGTCCAGTTTAGTTCGTAGTCTTGATCTAAATCAGACTCCTGGTCCGGTTTAGTTCTGAATCTTGATTCAGATCTAAATTCGGTCCAGTTCAGTTCTGAGTCTTAATCCAGATCTGAATCTTGGTCTGGTTTAGGTCTGAATCTTGATTCAGATCTGCATCTTGGTCTGGTTTAGTTCTAAATCTTGATTCAGATCTAAATTTGGTCCAATCCAGATCTGAATCTTGATCCAAATCTTTCTCTTTGTTCGATTTAATTCTGAAACCTAATTCAAAATGAAATCTAATCTAGTTCAGTCCTGAATCTTGCTCCAGATCTCAATCTTATTCTGGTTAAGTTCTGAATCTTGGTCCAGATCTGAATCATATTCCGGTTTAATTTTGAATCTTAGTCCAGTTCATTTCTAAATCTTGATCCATAGCTGAATCTTATCTAATCCATAGCTTTATTCTGATCTAAATCTTGTTCCGTTTCAATTCTGAATCTTGATTCAGATCTAAATTTGGTGCAGTTCAGTTCTGAATCTTGATTCAGATCTGAATCTCGGTCTGGTTTAGTTCTAAATCTTGATTTAGATTTAAATGTGGTCCAGTCCAGATCTGAACCTTGATCCAAGGTTTGTTCAATTTAATTCTGAAACCTAATTCAAACTTGAATCTAATCTAGTTCAGTCCTGAATCTTGCTCCAGGTCTGAGTCCTCTTCGTGTTTAGTTCTGAATCTTGATCCAATCTTGACTATATCTTATTCTGGTTAAGTTCTGAATTTTGGTCCAGATCTGAATCATATTCCGGTTTAATTTTGAATCTTAGTCCAGTTCATTTTTGAATCTTGATCCATATCTGAATCTTGCTTCAATTCTGATTTAGTTCTAATCTAAATCTTGTTCCGTTTTAATTCTAAATCTTGATTCAGGTCTGAATTTCGGTCTGGTATTTTGTTCTGAATCTTGGTCCACTTTAGTTTAGCTGGATTTTGGTTTAGTACAGTTCTTTAATTGGCTTTAAATATTAAGGATGCTATCATAACCATTCATTGGCTGTGAAACACAACTGCAAACACTATGAATGTGGCTACCTAAACGTTACTTTAAAGAGTTAAAAGTAGGCACAAATGTCAACTTGCCTTAGAAGATTGTTTATTTTGAACAGTATGTAAGGTAGCATTGTCATTGTCTTTAAAGTAAAGTAACCCCAGAGTATAAAGTAATTATAAAGTAATCCCAGAGTATATTTTTTTTATATGGTTGTGAGGATATTCAGTATGGTTGATACTGGCCCAAATCAAAAAAGCCCACCCTGATGTAGGTGTTACGTATTTTTGTTGCCGTTGTTCTTGTTGATGTATCAGGCTGCTAGCTTAGCCACATGCTAACATCAAATTCTGAAATCAGCTGTCAGTGTTTTAAATTACTCATTTGGTTACATTCCAGTTAGGATGATACTTTGAAAGGTTGCTGTTTAGAGCTTGCTAGGGTTTAGAACCAAACCATCATGTTAGTTTAATCCAGTCACAGGCGAGGCTTGTCCAGGTAACATAAACCATCTCACTGCACCATGTGACTCCAGCTGATTTGATCCTGACCTTGAATCAGTGAGTCTTTGTACGTGGCGCTGTCATGCAACTCTGTAGGTCTGCACTGGGATCAGTGAGGCATTGTTTGGTTAAAAGGCCTGGCTCAAAAACACAAAGCCTTTTTCTGTCAGCGGTGGCACAAGTCCAGAATGCATGGCACAACAGCTACAGTCTCCACTGTTTGGCTGAGTCATTTGTTTAAAATGATAGAGAAAATCATTTGACTGAATGACTAACAGAGCAGTATGAATTCATAAGTCATCCCTCTTTGACTGTTTTACAACTTCTTGTAAGAGGCAATTACAAAATTTAAGGAACTTCCTGTTCGACATTTGTGTGTTTTTTAGACTGATTTTTAAAAGATGACCACAATAAGCTGTAATGATCTTTGAGATATGACTATGTGGTTAAATCTTATCTTGATTTCTTGCTTTACAGAATAGAGGAAGTTAATGTAACGAGTCATCATGAAACGCACAGAGCACTTTAGAAAATACTTGTCAAAAACAAAATGTACACTTATACACGTACATATAAGTGGGTAAAACACGTGTCTGACGTGTTCTTGAGATGTTTTGTTAGATTAATGCATGTGTTTTTTTAATAACTGTGTCTTGTGCTTCTTCTCTCAGAGTTTTGTACATCGGCCTGGCTTGCAACACAGCACGCTACCTCTATATCTCGTATCTGGAGAATGCCTGGACTGTGTTGCCCATGGAAGTGCTCCAAGGTATGAATGCCCAGTCATCAAGTTCTCAATCCTGGGAAAAAAGCATCTACAATCTTTAAACTCTGTAAATGTGGTCTGTGTGTACACAATATGTTATAAACCGTCAAATCCAGTCGTAAAAGTGAAGATATGCATGCAGAACAAAGAAGGGCCGGGGTTTATTTTATGGGGAGGAAATCAAGTCAGTTTGATGTTGTCAGTTTCACCGCCCTTTCCTGTGGCAAAACAATTGAGAAGAAAACAAGCTTGTAGATGTACCTTCCACTGAAAGGAATGAAGACCTGGAGCAAGTCTGTTTACATTCAATAGAGACGTTTTCATCCATTTAAAGAAACGTCTGTACTTTGCTGACGTGTTAGATGCCATCTCTCACATATATTTTCATGTCATGAGATTTGTGTGTGTGCACAAAAATGTAAGCATGTAGGTCAATGCTGGACTTTACCTTTAAGCCATTTATTATGCTGTATAATAAGCACTGTGTATCTATGCAGGCATAACACATGCGTCTGTATGGGCAGCGTGTATCTCATATTTGAGCGCTGCTGTACCTCCACCACTTCGGACATCCGCTCAGGGCATCCTGCAGGGTCTCCACCTCGGCCTGGGCAGGGGCTGCGGGGCAATGGTCGGCGGGGTATTTGTCAATTACTTTGGTATGAACCCATTGTCTTTGTAACCATATGACATTTCAAAAGTGTAAATAGGCACAATTTATGTGTATAAACAAGAGGTTGTCCTGTTTTTCAGGTGTTGCCGAAACGTTCAGGGGAATAGGAATGACCTCGCTTGTTATTTTGCTCATCTTTTCATTTATTATGTGCATCACTGGCCAGAATGAGAAAAAGGGTAAGTAGCAAGATTTTGTACAGTGCTTATATATATTTGTTAAAAAAAAAAAAAAAAATATATATATATATATATATATATATATAATATAATTTTTTTTTGCCTTTCTGTTCTGTAAAGGTTTTTTCATTCTTTTTTATCTGTTTGTTTGTTTTTTTTTTGTTTAGTTTAGTTTTTGTTTCATGTTGTTTTTGCCTTTTTTGTACTTTTGTACTAATATAAGTAAAACAGAAAAAAATATATATACATTCCCCTCCAAAAGTAAAGTATTGGGACAGTGATGCCAATTTCTTTATTTTTGCTGTAGACTGAAAACATTTGGGTTTGATATCAAAGGACGAATATCAGACAATAGATTTACATGCCAGCTTTTATTTCCAGGTATTTGCATCTGAATCTGACAAAGAACTTAGAAGATATCACCTTTTGTTTGAACCCACCCATTTTTCATGTGAGCAAAAGTATTGGAACTTTAACGATAATTAACATAGATTAAAGTGAATAACACTTAATATTTAGTTGCAAATCCTTTACTTTCAATAACTGCATCAAGCCTGTGACCCATTGACATCACCAAACTTTTGCATTCTTCTTTTGTGATGCTTTTCCAGGCTTTCAGCGCAGCCTCTATCAGTTGTTGTTTGTTTTGGGGGGTTACCCCCTTCAGTCTCCTCTTTAGCAGAGAAAAGGCATGCTCTGTAGGGTTTAAGTCTGGAGATTGACCTTCCACTTCTTGCCCCTGATGAACTCCTTTGTTGTTTGGGCAGTGTGCTTTGGGTCATTATCTTGCTGCATGATGAAGGATCTCCCAATATGTTTGGTTGCATCTTTCTTTAAATTGGCTGACAAAATGTTCCTGTAGACTTCTGAGTTCATTTTGCTGCTGCCATCATGTGTTACATCATCAATGAAGACTATTGAGCCCGTCCCAGAAGAAGCCATGCAAGCCCAAGCTATGACATTTCCTTCACTGTGTTTGACAGATGAGCTTGTATTTTTGGGATCATGAGCAGATCCTTTCTTTCTCCAAACTTTAGCCTTCCAGTCACTTTGGTAAAGGTTAATCTTTGTCTCATCAGTCCATAAAACTTTGTCCCAGAATTTTTGAGGCTTATCTCTGTACTTTTTGGCGAATTCCAGCCTGACCTTCCTATTCTTCTTGCTGATGAGTGGTTTGCACCTTCTGGTGTAGCCTCTGTACTTGTGATCATGAAGTCTTCTGCGGACAGTAGATTGTGATTGCTTCACTCCAGCCCTCTGGAGGTTGTTGGTGATGTAACTTACAGTTGTTTTAGGGTCTTTACTGACAGCTCTCACAATGTTTCTGTCATCCACTGGAGTTGTTTTCCTTGGTCTACCTGTTTGATGTCTGTTACTCAGTGCACCACTGGCTTCTTTCTTCTTCAGGACATTCCAAACGGTTGAAATGGCTATGGTCAATGTGTGTGCAATGGCTCTGATTGACTTTCCTTCTTCTCTCAGCTTCACAATTGCTTGTTTTTCGCCCATAGACAGCTCTCTGGTTTTCATGTTGGTTACAGCTATTTATCTATAAATGCACTTCGAACAGGCAAAACCCAAATCTGAAACTGAGCATAGACATTCGGTGTTAATTATTGTTTGAATAATCATTGTGATAGGACACACCTGGGCAACAAAATACACCTGTCAGTCACATGTTCCAATACTTTTGCTCACATGAAAAATGGGTGGGTAAATACCTGTAAATTCCAGATGTAAATACCTGGAAATAAAAGCTGGCATGTAAATCTATTGTCTAATATTCGTCCTTTGATATCAAACCCAAATGTTTTCAGTCTACAGCAAAAATAAAGAAATTGGCATCACTGTCCCAATACTTTTGGAGGGGAGTGTATGAATATATATATATATATATATATATATATATATATATATATATATGGTAAAGGTACATTAACAGTCAAAAGTATTTTTATCAAAAATCTAAAGATTTTTAAAGTTTTTAAAATAAGTCTCTTCTGCTCATCAAACCTGCGTTTATTTGATCCAAAATACAGCAAAAGCAGTAATATTGTGAAATTATTTTTTAAAATGTTTTCAGTGTCATATTATTCTAATATGCTGATTTGCTTTTCAAGAAACAATTTTGTATTTTTAATTATTATTATTATTATTATTATTATTATTATTATTATCAAAATTTAAAGCAGTTGATCCAAAGATCAGCATTTATCTGAAATAAAATACTTTTATTTAGCACAGATGCTTTAAATTGTGACTTTTCAAAAGTGACGATAAAGACATTTTATAATGTTACAAAAGATTTCTATTTCAGATAAATGCTGTTCATCTGAACTTCCTATTAATCAAAAAAAAAAACTGAAAAAAATTCTACTCTGCTGTTTTCAGCATCATGATAAATCTTTATTGAGCAGCAAGTCAAAACATTAGAATGATTTCTAGAGGATCATGTGTCTGGAGTAATGATACTAAAAATGTAGCTTTGAAATCACAGGAATAAATTACATTTTAAATATATTCAAATAGAAAACAGTTATTTTAAATAGTAAAAATATTTTACAAATGTACTGCTGTTGTTGTACTTTGGATCAAATAAAGGCTTGGTGAGCAGAAGAAACTTCCTTAAAAACCATAAAAACATCTTTTGACTAGTAGTGTATAATAAAATATAAATCTCTAAGTAAAATTTCAATAGTGTAATAATTAAATACAAAAAGTGCAGTCTTTTACCAAAAAAAAAAACAAGTTTAAGTTTAGTCCAGCAATAAATTTGGTCGGTTCGTTCAGATGATTTTTTGATTCATTCTTGTTTTGTTGAGCTTTAATGTTCAATTTAAAGCAGTGGTCTCAAACTCAGTTCCTGGAGGGCCACAGCTCTGCACAGTTTAGGTCCAACCCTAATCAAACACACCTGATCCAGCTAATCAAGGCTAATCAAGCTCTTCAGGTTAACTAGAAACTTCCAAGCAGGTGTGAGTTGGAGCTGGTTGGAGCTAAACTGCGCAGAGCTGCGGCCCTCCGGGAATTGAGTTTGAGACCACTGATTTAAAGCTTCAATAAACAGTTATAGCCTGCTAATGGAAGATTAGTTCACTTCTAGAAAAAAAAATCCTGATGATTTACTCACCACATGTCATCCAATATGTTCATGCCTTTCTTTCTTCAGTCGAAAAGAAAGGTTTTTGATGAGAACATTCCAGGATTTTTCTCCATATAGTGGACTTCAGTGGGGATCAACAGGTTGAAGATCCAAATTACAGTTTCAATGCAGCGTCAAAGTGCTCTACACAATACCAGCCAAGGAAATAGGGTCTTGTATAGCAAAACAATTAGTAATTTTCTTTTAAAAAATATATATTGTATACTTTTTAGCCACAAGTTCACTAGCTCAATGTCATTAGTCATTAGTCACATTAGAAAGTGACACGTGACGTAGGTGGAAGTACCGACCCAGTGTTTACAAAGCGAAAAAGTATATAAATTTTTATTTTTTTTTAGAAAAGGCCACTTGTTTTGTTAGATAAGACCCTTATTCCTTGGCTAGGACTGTGTAGAGCCCTTTGAAGCTGCATTGAAACTGCAATTTTGACCTTCAACCCATTGGGCTCCATTGAAGTCCACTACATGGAGAAAAATTCTGGAATGTTTTCCTCAAAAACGTTAGTTTCTTTTCGACTAAAGACATGAACATCTTGGATGACATAGGCGTGAGTAAATTATCAGGAAACTTTTACTCTGGAAGTGAACTAATTATTTAAACTATGAGAAGCTTAAATGTAGTTTCACATTTGAATAAAGTGTAAAAGAATTTTACTTTAATGTAATGTTTATTTCTATTTTACCCCACAGAGGACAAGATGCTAGCAGAGAACATTCCTATCCCATTCAGTCCTGTTCCTATAGCGACCATTGACCTGGTTCAGAACACTACAGACGTGGCTGCACCCGCTCGACCCGAACCCAAACTTCTGGCTCGGAAAACACGGCACCAGGAAGAGCAGGAGGATCTGAACAAGCCCGCTTGGGTTGCCTCTGGTTCACCGTTGGTTACAGTCGCTCTCCTGTTCTACCACATCAGAGAGATGCTCGTCATAGCAAAGACACCTGTTGAGGTCCAGCCCCTTCAGGTAACGCAGAGGATCATGGGAAAATAAGAGGAGAATGGTTTAAATGTTACCTAAATGTTTTCAAAATAGTACCGTCGTTTGAGTGTTTTCTCTCTCTTTTTCATGCATTCTGTGGCAGAAAGGTGAGAACATGTAGACTGTATAGTTAAAGTCAAAAAGTTTACACACACCTTGCAGAATCTGCAAAATGTTGATTATTTTAGCAAAATAAGAGGGATCATACAAAATGCATGTTTTTTTATTTAGTACTGACCTGAATAAGATATTTCACATAAAAGACGTTACATATGAAGAGTTCAGATGCAAAACACCCTAAAAGCCATCTCGGTCAAAAATGAGATCATGATAATGAGTGAATGCTCTCAACACGATATACATCCATAACATATTTTTACTTCAAACTCGCTAAAATCCCAGCCTCAGCTCAATCAGAAGTGCCACTACTTACATGGAAACCTATACATCGGAGCCTGATAAAAATGCATTTTTTAAAGAAAGATGTCAGATGGGTTTAGAGGCTTTTGCCTCTGAACTCTTCATATAGTCCACAAGAAAAAAAAATAGTTGAATTTATAAAAATTGCGTTTTTAAGGTTTACATCTCCTTGATTCTTAATACTGTGTTGTTACTTGAATGATCCACAGCTGTGTTTTACAATTTTTGTTTTACGAAAACTCTTGTTTGTTCTGAACAGTTAAACTGCCTGCTGTTCTTTAGAAAAGTCCTTCAGGTCCCACAGATTCTTTGGTTCTTCAGCTTTTTTGTGTATTTGAACCCTTTCCAACAATGACTATATGATTTTGAGATCCATCTTTTCACACTGAGGACAACTGAGGAACTCATATGCAACTATTACAGAAGATTCAAACACTAATTGATGCTTCAGAAGGAAACAACTCATTAGGAGCACATTAAGGGGGGTGAAAACTTTTTGAATTTGAAGATAAGGGTGAATTTCACATATTTTGTCTTCTGGGAAACATGTAAGTATCTTCCGTAGCTTCTGAAGGGCAGTACTAATTGAAAAAATATGATATTTAGGTGAAATAAGAATAATGTACACATCTTTATTGTTCATTAGTTTTCACCCCCGGCTCTAAATGTATTGTTTCTTTCTAAAGCATCAGTGAGCGTTTGAACCTTCTGTAATAGTTGCGTATGAGTCCCTCAGTTGTCCTCAGTGTGAAAAGAGGGATCTCAAAATCATACAGAAAGGGTTCAAAGACACAAAAATGCTGAAAAAAAACAAAAAATTGTGGGACCTGAAAGACTTTTCTGAAAAACAGCAGGTAGTTTAACTGTTCAGGACAAACAGTGGACTCATGAACAACTATCACTAAACAAAAAAACAGTTGTGGGTCATTCAGGTAACAACACAGTATTAAGAATCAAGTGTGTGTAAACTTTTGAACTGGTTAATTTTTATAAATACAGCTATTGTTTTCTTTTGTTGGGCTATGTCTTTTATGTGAAATATTTTATTCAGGTCAGTGCTAAATAAAAAATAACATGCATTTTGTATGATCCCTCTCATTTTTGTAAAATAATTAACATTTTGCAGTTTCTGCAAGGTTTTTTCAAAAATGTTGACTTCATCTGTATATTTGTGGCCAGGGAAAACATTACAGAATGTATTACATAAATCTTTTGTAATGTTATGAATGTCTTCACTGTCACTTTTAAATGGTTTAATGAAATGACTATTTCTTTAATTAGGACACAGATGAGGTTCCCTCAGACTCTCGAGAAGACCAATCACCTCCCGACTTCAGTGATGCTGTGCAGCATGAAAGCACTCCCAATGGCCTCCAGTCCCAGGAGGACCCCGGGCCCCCAGGGGCCACCACACAGCTGGAATTCCCAACAGGGGACACACATGCTGTTTTACAACCAAACAGCTGATGGCACAAACTGACTTGGTAACCTTTGGGTATTTTCTCTTCACACAGTGATTTTATTTTGTCTGTGAAGAGTTTTTACAAACGATGTGGGGGAAACACAAGGTAGAGGAAAGTACTTTAATGTATAAGTGGCCTTTGTATGATTTCTAACTTATTTCCAGGTGTTTTGCACATGCTATAAATAAAGCCTGGCAGGTTTTAAACTAATGTGTGCCTGTTTTTACTTTCTTCAGCCTGTAGAGGGCAGCAGTGCCTGGGCATTTTGCCCATTTACAGTTGAGCTCTACAAGGCCTGTTATAATAGTGAATTATCTTATGTGTGGAACACTAAAAGTGAATTTAAAAAAGGGAAAACGTACTAATTACACTTACTAACGTCATCGTCATTGCGTTGTTGTGAATACCAGGGATGTTTGCTTTCACACTTTCACTAGTGATGTAAGTGTAAAAGATTTTTGCAAGGGGGTTTTCTTCTCTAATTATTTTTGTATGTGTCACCAAGGATCTTTCTCATCATTAAAGACACCAGCAATAGATCTTCATCTGGTCCGCTTGACCTAGTCGATGATTAGTCAACACTGGAGGGCAAGACGTCTCTTGTTCTCATGGAAACCAGACCATAATGCTTTGCTTGCTGTATACGGTGGCTTCTTGGTGGTAATAATCAGACAGACTTGATTTACCTGCTAAAATGTTTGCTCAACATGTAGATGTAGTTTCTTTAGATTCCCAGAATTCATTTCTTTCTGTGGAATCAAACACCTTATTTGCAGCACACACCCACTCACAGCACAGATTTCATCTCCGGTGGGATTAGCTGTCACTAACACAATATGCCCCGCAACAACGCTTTGCCAAGTGTCGAAAATCAGTTCAATGCAGTTTATGATATCACTATGTTTCAATGAGACAAAAAAAAAGTACAAATATATGACAACAAGATGCTTATTTGCTTGTCTGACACATTAGCGGTTAATTATGTTTGCTTGGTTTGGTTTTATTTTAGGGTTGTTGTTTTTTTTTTTTGATGTATCTATAAATATTTTTGTCCTTTGTGTTTAGATCTGTTTCATTTTGTTGTTGTTTTTTGCCTTATGTCTTTCATTTGTTTTTTGCCTGTTTAGTTCAGTTTTTGGTTTTGTTTCATGTTGTTTTGTTTTTGCACTTTTTGGTTTTGTTTCTATTGTTCAGTTTAGTTTTTTTCATTTGGTTGGTTTTAATGTTGGATTTTTGTTTAACTTTGTTTTTGGTTGCATTTGATTTTGTTTTTTTGGGTATGGGTTCATGTTTACTTATTTTTGTCCTTTTTGTTTAGTTCAGTTTCATTTTGGTGGGTTTTTTGTTTAATTCAGTTTTGTTTTTGTCTGATATTTTTTCATTTGCCTCCCACCAAAGTTCAGCTCAGATTATTATTATTATTATTATTATTATTATGTTTCATGTTTGTTTGTTTTTTTGCCCTTTTAGTTTTGTTGTTGTTGTTTTGTTTTTTCTGCCGTTTTTGTTCAGGTTTCATGTTGTTGTTGTTGTTGTTGTTGTTGTATTTTGTTGTTTTTTTTCTTGTTTAATACAGTTTTGATTATTGTTTAGTTTTTTTTTTTTGTTTGTTTGTTTTTTTTGTTTAGTTTTGTTGTTGTTGTTGCTGTTGTTTAGTTTTGTTTTTCTGTCCTATTTGTTTAGTTTCATTTTGGTGTTTTTGTTCTTTGTTCAATTCAGTTTTGTTTTGTCTCATGTTTTTCATTTGTCCCCGCCCCTGTTTTTTGTTTAGTTCAGTTCAGATTTATTTTTTTCATTTTGTGTCGTGTTTTTTTTTGTTATTGTTGTTGTTTAATTTAGTTTTTTCTAACCTTTTTGTTTGGTTTCGGTTGTTGTTGTTTTTTTTGTTCTTTTTTTTGCCCTTTTTAGTTTTGTTTTTCTGTACTTTTTGTTTAGTTTAGTTTAATTTTGGTGGGTTTTTGTTCAATTCAGTTTTGTTTTTGTCTCATGTTTTTCAGATTTTTGTTTTGTTGCAAGGTTTTTTATATATGTTGGATTTTTGTTTTACTTTGTTTTATTTCATGGTTTAGTGTAGTATTTGGTAGCATTTGGTCATTTATATTTATTTATTTATATATATATATATAGTTTATATGGTTTAGTTTTTTTGTCCTTTTTTTTAGTTTATTTTTTAGTTCTTGTTTTTTTTTTTGGTTACATTTAGTTAAATTAGTTAAGTTTGTGTTAATGTTGGATTTTTGTTTAACTTTGTTTTATTTCATGATGGTTAGTTTTGTTTTTTGCCTTTTTTTTCAGATCAAGATTGTTTTAGTCTCTTGTTGTGTGTTTCTGGTTTGATTAGGTAGTTTGTTTTTTGTTGTTGTTTTTTTTTGTTTGTTTTTTTTTAACACAAATAAGATATTTTTTATCAAATCTGAGAGCTTTCTGACCCTGCATATACAGCAACACAACTGGCACAACAGCACCACAAATGTTTATAGATATCGTTCTTGGTGTGAACTGGCTTTTACTTTAACTTTGTGTTATTTCCTTTTTGGTTTAGTGTTTTATTGCATTTCGTCATTGTAGATGTTATTAGGTTCTTCATAACAGTATCATTAGAATTACATTAATTGTGGGATCCAGGTAGGAAATCATCACAAATAGCCTCATCCTTTTAATAATTATTTATTTATTTATTTTTCATTTTTCTACATTAACGGCTCTGTAGGAATTACTAGCATAATTATTGTGGGCATGGAGTCAATCTAGGCCATTTGGTTTGGATCGGAAGGGCTGAGTCATGTGCTGGGAAAGTGGTGAGGAGAGATTCCAGGTGACTACAGCTGGTTTCTGACTTATATTAATGTAGACAGCTGCCACGCTCACACTCCAGAAACACTGCCTGACTCAGTTTCTCTTGCATATACACTTAGCATTATCCAAGAGCCTTTAGGGATTCTCTGGCTGCTTTTACCTACTGAATGTTTCGTTTTAGTATGTTTTATCTTTTTAGTTTAGTTTTTTCATGTTTTTGTCCTTTCTTGGCTTTTTTTAGTTTTAGTTTTTATCTTGGTTGTCCTTTTTTCATTTGTCTTCATGTTGGCTTTTTGATTACTTGTTTCATGTTTGTTTTGTCCGTTTTTTTGGGGGGTGGGGGGGATAAAGATGTTTGTTGTGTTTAGTTAAGTTTTTTGTTTAGATTTTTTGGGCGGAGGGGTGTTTTGTTGCTGTTTTATTCATTCCGTTTTTATTTTTTGTTTCTTTTTGTTTAGTTATTTGGAGAGGTGTTTTAGTGTTTTCATGTCTTTTGTTTTGCCCTTTTTTGTTTAGTTCAGTTAAGTTTTGTTCTTGTTCTTTTTATTTAGGTTTTTTAGTGGGATGGTTGTTTTTTTTTGTTTGTTTTTTTTTGTTTTTTTTTCTTGTTGTTTCTGTTTAGTTTTTTAATGGGTTAAGTTTTTTGTTTCTCTTGCTTTTTTGTTTAGGTGTTTTTTGGGGGGGGGGGGGATGTTTTGGATTTATCTAATAACTTCTATCCTTTTTGTGTTTAGTTCAGTTAGGTTTTGGGGGGAGGGGTTGTTTTGTTGCTGTTTTATTCTTTTTTTTTTTTGCTTAGTTCAAGTTGTTTTTTTCTCACCCAACACCCCCCCCACACACACACCCATTCTTTTAGCCTTTAGATTATCTGGGTGGTTTCCCCTACTTCCCCTATCTGCAGTAATAAGCAATACTATGGTATTACGATGTTCTTTGGACATTTGCCATCATAATATCATAATTTTTTATTTAGTAGTCTGTAAGTAGAATCAGTCAAGGTTGGTCGGGTCACCTTTCTCCTCAACCTCGTCTACGGACTTGTTTCACAATACATTTTTATTGCCATTTTTCCTCTGAAAGATATCTGACGGATTCTAACCCCAACTGCATTTGTGCTGATCCAGAGAATAGTGTGGCATTCTGTGTAAAAAATTTCAGCAGCCCTTAAACGCTGTTCCCACACGGCAGCCGAGTGTGGGCAGTTAACGCCTAATCTGAAATTCCGAAAGCCAAGATCCAGCCAGAGGAAAAGGATTATTGGGGGAAACTAGGGAAGTGATTTGGATGGGTTTTAAAAACAGGCAAATGCGTCCTCATAAGGGGCTGCTGAATGTCCCTCCCAACCTCTGACCTCTGCAAAGAAGTGATTGCCAAGTTAAACAACTAAAGTCTGTCTAAACATGATACAATTCCACTGAATAGGAGGTCACAGAAGATGTCAAATAAACAGACGCTGGTTTATAAGAAATTATGAATTTGTTACGCACACTGAGCTGGAATACAAGAAAAGTGAGTCACGCTCAGTGGCGTGTGAAAGGCAAATTGATCTACTGAGGATTGGACTGCAGATATTGTTTGAATCATTATTGAGTTGGAGACTTGCTTCTGGTTGTTGAGATGAAACCCTGAGGTTTTATGATGTTTTGCTGCCATTGTGGGCTGTGGTTGATTTTCAGACAACACCAAATTCAGGAAAAGGTTTCTGCAGAGATGCTAGTTCATTTCGAGTCAACTGTGTGTTGAATCACGCTAAATTTATGGCTTATTTTCTCGGCCCTGATTAATTGAGTTAGGATTTCCTCAAACGTGGTGGGTGGGGTTGTGGGCGGGGCCGTTTCTCATGGGCCTCATTTCTCAAAGCTGAAGGGCCAAACATCAAAGCCTCCAAATGATAATCACCACGCCTGATGTGTTTACTGCATTTCAAAGGGGTGATTGAGTTTATTATCTTCAATTATGTTGCTCTTGTCTAATGAGTCTTTTGTTTGTCAGATCTCAGAATTTCCATTGTTCTTTTCTCGGTTCTTTGTTCGTGAAGAAATGTCACATTATTCATGGTGCACGCGGAAGCTTTCATGTCGAGATAAAGCCTTTGAAATGTCAAAACTGTGGCAGGTAAAGGGTCCTGATGCTTTTCAAGTGATTAAATCACTTCAGGGATTTGGAAATGGCAGTAAGATTAATCTAGATGTCTACATTTCCCATAAAAAAAAATATCCTATATATTTAATACAACATATGTTATTATTTAGCTAAATAAATATGCTTTTTATTAACACATCCCTTGCAACATTTGTGAAACGTTTCATTAGCTGCATTTCTAGCGCAATCTCACGACAAATTCGTACATAGGTGGCTAATTCGTACAAATTTAATTTGAACGATTTGTCTAGACCCCAGTTGGGGATATGAATTGTGGAACTCGTAAAATATGTACGATTTAGCAAAAATCATACAAATTCATACAACCTCAATTAGCCACCTCATAAAATGTGTATGAACTGTAGTGAGACCGGGTTTGCATTTCCATCATAGATTTGCGCAAAACTTTTACGATATTTTATAAATGTCGATTAAATGTGGAGCATCCATGCATGTGAATTTTAAGTATGCCAGGTGACCTGTTTCACTCATAGATTTACGCAAAACTTTTGAGATATTTTATAAATGTTGAAAAAAAAAAAACAATTGCAAAATTATGGCATTTCCATTAACTGATGTTATGCAACTTAAACATTTTTCCTTCTCTCAATAAGTCATGGTGCCGGACGTTGGTAAGTTTACGTATATCACAGCCAATGCACTAGCCGCTGTTTTTAATCGAAGGAGACGTAGGCATGAATCTTTAGCGAAGCATCCACGTTTGAGGAGTTTCTTGGAGGTTTTAGTACATTAAAAAGTGATCATGTTACTTATGTATGCTAGGTGACCTGTTTCATTAGCTGCACATCCATTATAGATTTACGCAAAACTCACCCCCTTGTCATCCAAAATGTTCATGTCTTTCTTTCTTCAGTTGGAAAGAAATAGTTTTTTGAGGAAAATATTTCAGGATTTCTTTTGGTGCCCCCCCAAGTTTAAACTTCCATAATGCAGTTTAAATGCAGCTTCAAAGGGCTCTAAACGATCCCAGCCGAGGAAGAAGTGTCTTATCTAGCGAACCAATTGGTTATTTTCTAAACAAATTGACAATTTTTATAATGCTCGTCTTGTCTCTGTGATGCGCATGCGTAGTCTGTGTGATCCGAGTCACTACAGTTAGGGTATGTAGAAAATCTCGTTTTCTTCCCAAAATTGTCCTACATTGCTGCAGAAATACCAACCTAGTGTTTATAAAGTGAACATACAAAGATCATCAAACGCCCTTAATAAAAAAGGTAAAACAGCGTTGTAGGACGATTTTGAAGTTGAAGACGAAAACTAGATGAGAGTTTGGCAACTCAAACCTTCAGCTTCCTCCACAGATTTTCTATGGGATTTTCTTCTTCTTGAGCCACTCCTTTTTAGCCTTGGCCGTGTGTTTTGGGTCATTGTCATGCTAGAATACCCATCCACGACCCATTTTCAATGCCCTGGATGAGGGAAGGCCCACGTCCATCATCCCTTTGATGTGGTCCAGTTGTCCTGTCCCCCATAGCATGTTTCCACCTCCATGTTTGATGGTGGGGATGGTGTTCTTGGGGTCATAGGCAGCATTCTTCCTTTTCCAAACTCAACGAGTTGAGTTGATGCCAAAGAGCTCAGTTTTGGTCTAATCTGACTACAATACTTTCACCCAGTTCTCCTTTGAATAATTCAGATGTTGATTGGCAAACTTCAGACGGGCCTGCACATCTGCTTTCTTAAGCAGGGGGAACTTGGGGGCACTGCAGGATTTCAGTGCTTCATGGCATAGTGTGTTACCAATTGTTTTCTTGGTGACTATGGTCCCAGCTGCCTTGAGATCATTGACAAGATCTTACCATGTAGTTCTGGACTGATTCCTCACCGTTCTCATGATCATTGAAGCTCCACAAGGTGAGATCTTGCATGGAGTCCCAGACCGAGGGAGATTGAGAGTTATTTTGTTTTTTTTTCTATTTGCAAATAATCACACCAACTGTTGTCACCTTCTTACCAAGCTGCTTAGCAATGGTCTTGTAGCCAATTTCAACCTTGTGCAGGTCTACAGTACTGTCCCTGACATCCTTGGACAGCCATGGTGGAGAGTTTGGAATATGATTGATTGATTGCTTTTGTGGACAGGTGTCTTTTATACAGGTAACAAGTTGTGATTAGGAGCACTTCCCTTTAAGAGAGTAGAAATCTTGCTGATTGATAGCAGATCAAATATTTATTTCACTCATTAAAATGCAAATCGATTCAACTTTTTTTTAAATGTGTTTTTCTGGATTTTTTTTGTTGTTGTTATTCTGTCTCTCACTGTTAAAATAAACCTAGCATTAAAATGATAAACTGATCTCTTTTTTTTTTTGTCAGTGGGCAAATGTACAAAAGGGGAAAAAAATTCTCCTTACTGTAGGTTTACATATATCGCAGCCACCGCACTAGCCATTACTTTTAATCAAAGGAGACATATCTTTAGCGAAGCAGCTCGGAGTGTCCACGTTTGAGGTGTTTCTTGGAGGTTATAGTACATTAAAAAATGATCATGTGACTTTTAAATACACCAGGTGACCTGTTTCATTAGCTGCACTTCCATTATAGATTTACGCAAAACTTTGCAATTTTTATAAATGTTGATTAAAAACTATTGCAAAATTTCTGCATTTCCATTTACCATTGTTATGCAACTCAAAAAATTTTTCCTCTCGCGATGGACGTTGGTAGGTTTATGTATACAGCAGTCACCGCACTATCCATTATTTTTAATCAAAAAAGACGTAGGTGTGTATCTTTAGCAACGTAGCACAGTGCATCCACGTTGAAGGTGTTTCTTAGATGTTATAGTGCATTAAAGAATGATCATGTGACTTTTACGTATGCCAGATGACCTGTTTTATTAGCTGCACTTACATTACATATTTACCGCAAAAATGTTACAGAAAACTTACCAGACAAATATTTTTACGCATTTAAAATATGGATGGTACGTGTTTGCAATTTTAAAATGCTACCAAAATGCAACATTGTGAGTATTATGGGTTGTTGAAATGTAGTTGCTAATGTGTTCTGAGTGTTTTGATTTTTGTTTTTTGCATGTTGCTATGCAGTCGTGGAAAGGTTGTCCTATATACTTCGTAAAACTTATTTTCCACGTAGTAAATATGCTTCTTCAGAACGCCAAAGAAACATTATTTTGTGATAACACATCCCTTGAAAGGTTTAATTCAATATACACTAAACCATTGCACACATTGCACAGTCAGAAATTTTCGTTTTCGTAATCCTAAAAATTTGTCACGCACAGAAACCATCTGAACTGTCAAAACACCTCTCAAAATGTATGCTACGGATGCGAAAAACGCAGTGTGCAAGGCAGTGTGCAAACGTAACGTGAGGCCGTATTTATTTTTTAGCATGCAAAATATTCGGATGAACATTTCGGTGTGCAATGACCTTTGTGTTTTAAAACCTGAACCAGATTTTCCACGAACATCAGTTTGGTTATCGTAGTAAAAAAAATGCCATTATACCGACATTTTGCAGCTAACGTACCAGGAAGGTATTTTGACATTATCTCCAAAATATTTCATTCTGGCTGTATAAAGGTTTTCACGAATAAAACGGAACTTTTCAAGATCATTTTCTGGTAATCAAAATACGTAAAACTTTGCATCATGTTTTTGTTTTGTTCTAAGTGTGTTCTAAGTGGTTTTTAGCATGTTGCTATCCACCTTTTCTTCCAGTAAGAGCGGCTACGACCGTTGGTACATTTTTTTTGGGACTGGCTTCCTGTCTCATCCTCGTCCAGCTATTTTTAGCTATACAAAACAGCTCGTTTTGCTGCCTGATATTGCAAATTGATCTTAATGTTATTCTGTTAATTATGAACACACTTTGTTATTCTTCTTCTTGTTTCACCTAGCTGATAATAAACCGGAAGCCGTTAAAACACGTTAAGGGAACACGTTAAAAAATAAGGTGGATAGAGGACTTCGTTGTCTTCTGTCTAGCGGTTGTATTTCCACATCATGAAGGTGAGTTCGTACGAATTTATGAATGAACCGCTCGTTTTAAAAATCTTCCCGGTCTAATGACATCCGCTTCGAACATTAAAATCTTCATGATAACTTAACCACGTCAGCTAATTACTCGTCAATGCAATAGAAATACAGGCCTACAAAGCTACCGTAAAAACGAAAGTTCATTAGTTTAATACTAAGATAGTGTGATATATGAAATAGGTGGGCATTACTGTGCCGTTGACAGCGAGGATAGCATGATCCCCCTCTCTCTCTCTCGCTCTCTGTCTGCCACTCTCGCCCACACGCTCTCCCCTAGTTGGTTATGATCGGGCATTGAAGGTCAGTGGAGGTGTTCTTGCATTGTAACAGACATAAGGGGGCTAATAACCAGGCAAGCGTGAGTGAGTGTGCGTGTGTGTGTGTTGACGTCGTTGCGTCTGCATGTAAATTGCTGTCATATAATCCGTGGTTAAAGCCTCAGCCAGTAATCCATTTCACACTTTGGGTTATTTTGTGGCATCCACAATCTTAAAACACGCCAACTGCACGCCACCTAATCCTGCCAAATAAAGGCACGCTATACAGGATCCACGCACTGCAGAAACGCTGACATCGCCATGGTAATCTGACACACGTCACTGCTTATGTTTGTATGTTTTGTTTTGTTCAGTATGGACAGTGTCTCTCATTTCTTATGAAGGCCTGTACAGGTCAAAACTGTGCACATTGGTGTCGCTTAAACTGCCATTTCAGTAGGCTACGTATTCCAGTATTATAAATTGAGAAGTGTAAGGTATTCCAAGCCACAGTATCTTAATGAATATAGAAAACGTGAATATGAATATAGTGTTTGGTCAAATAACTTTAAAATAAACAAAGGCATCCAAACAACATTTAAGTTGCACTAAACCTATTTCTGAAAATATTTTTATTCATATTATTGAAAGTACATTTTAATTATCTAAATTACATACATACACACATAGTT
The DNA here is from genome assembly GCA_033026305.1 of Cirrhinus molitorella. Lineage (NCBI taxonomy): Eukaryota > Metazoa > Chordata > Actinopteri > Cypriniformes > Cyprinidae > Cirrhinus > Cirrhinus molitorella. The sequence continues at coordinate 16,271,777 of CM065121.1, read as the reverse complement.
GTAATTATATGATATATTATATATATTTACATTTTAAATATTTTAATTATATACCATTTTATTTACCAAATGTAAAAAAGTATATTAATTACATTTTAATCATATAAATTATAATTCAATTAATTAATTAATTAATTGTAATAGTAATTAATTTAAATGATAATATAAATATAGAATTTAAATATAACATTTTAATAATTTAACTAATTTAATTAATACATTCTATATATTACCTAAATTACATTTTAATAATTTGCATTACATTGTAATTATTTACTAAATAGGAAAAGCAACATTTTATGTAAATACTAATTTACTAATTCAATTAGCAATTTAAATGTAATTATTTGAAATTAAAGTAAAAAATATTTTTATATAATATAAATATAGAATCACATAACATTTCAGTTATTTACTAATTCAGTTAATAATTTCTATATATGACTTAAATTGCATTTTAATAATTTGCATTACATCATAATTATTTACTAACAATATAAGCAACATTTTACATAAATATAAAAATGTAAACATAAAAATTCTATTATTTACTAATTCAGTTAAATAAAATGTAAAAAAATACATAATATATGAATATAAAATATCAATTATTTAATAATTCAATTAATAAATTCAATTAATACTTAAATTACATCATAATTATTCACTATCATAATTATTGACTAAATATAAACTAAATATATAAACCTTTAAATATAACATTTCAATTATTTACTTGTTTATTAATTAATTGATTATTATTATTATTAATAATAATAATTTAAATTATATTTAAAAAATATTTTAGATATATAATTTAAATGTAAGATTTTCTATACATTACTTAAATTTTATTTTAATCATTTGCATTACATCGTTTTTGTAGTTTTTGAATAAAAATTAAAAAAGCAAATATTTATATAAATATAAAAATTTTATACAATTTACTAATTCAATTAATAGTTGATTTTAAATGATAAATGACTTTAAATGCATTTAATTATTTACTAATTTACTGTTTATTCATTTACTAAATGGAAAAAAATGGTTTGTGATGTTTATTTAAAATGTCATTTTTTATATATTTATGATGTTTACTTAAATCAATTTAAATATGTAAAACCCATGTAGTGTAAATTAATTACTAAAATGAATTACATCAATTACAGTCACATAAATAATAAAAAAAAAATCAGTGTAAACATATTACAATATGCTAATATTTTGTTCATATTTCTATAAAATATAAATATTTACTTATTGCATATTGCAGCTTCAAACTCTCCCTGAGTCATTACGAATGACCTTTATTTGTTTATTCCATCCCTGAATGCCATCAGTTCATTACTTTTTGTCTCTCTCCAACAAGTTCACCAAAGCATTATAGACACAACTGTGTTCTGCGTGTTAAAACTAGAGTCAATTAATTAAATTTGAATGTGAGCGTGAAGTTGCAAGCCAAAAAAGGAAGAAAGAGGATTTTCTGAGTAACTGTCAGCTTAACCATTAAAAACCGCAAACCCACGCGAACCCTGTCAACAGCCCTACCCTGCAATGACAACACCCACTCTGAGCAGGGGGCCCCTATACACACACACATACACATACACACACCAGGATGTGTTTGCACGTCACAGAGTGCCTATGTTTATGTGCATGTGCATATATACGTGGGCGGCCAAGTGTGCGTGGGTGTGTTTGAGTAGGAAGACACGCTTGACTCGCATAGGCTGAGCAAATTAAAGGAATCTTAGTATTTTTTTTCTTCTTCGCCACCCCCCTTGTTTTCTCTCGCTCTTTCTCCTTCCTTATGTTTCTCAGGTTTATGTTAGAGGTCATCTATTTCCAGATGGAAAAGGAATGAGATCATGTATGGTGTGTAATAATATATATATATATATATATATATACATGCATACATGATCTTGTATTTCCATATTATATGCATGTATATGAACATGTATATGTTGGCATATGTTGCAATGTCTTGAAAACGTTTCATCTAAATGTAAACTTTAAGTTGTTTGCGCGTGCATGTGCAAACAACTTAAATATTTGTTAACGCATCCTTGTAAATCTAAGTTTTTTCGCAACGTTGAAGAAATGTTATACCACATCTTTTGCAACGTTTTTAAAACATTTCACCTAATTTTACAGAATTTTATGTTCAGTTATTGTAAATATTGTCTTAATTATTGTGATACAACAGAAAAAAAGAGTTATTTTTCAGTTATTTTTTGTGCTTTTTTTGCAGTGTTTAAGAAACGTTATGCCATTTTCCTTTACAATGTTTTTAAAACATTTTACATTTAGGTATGTATTTCAAATGCAACAGAAAAACAGTTGTAGGAAATGCACTTTTTTCGCAACACTTAAGAAACGTTATGCCATTTGTTAACACATCCTTTGCAACGTTTGTAAAAGTTCATCTAAAGATACATTTTACATTTTTAAAAGTCTTTATTTTTGTAATAAAACTGAAGAAAATTTGTAGTCATTCATCAAATGCGCTTTTTCGCAACTTTTAAGAAATTTTATGCCATTTGTTAAGGAAGCATTTGCAAAGTTTTTAAAATGTAAAATGTAAAAAAAACTTTTAGGTATGTATTTCAAATACAACAGAACAAAAAGTTTGGTAACGCAGCCTTTGCAACGTTTTTAAAACGTAAAATGTACATTTAGAAAAAAAAAAAAAAAACATTTAGGTATGTATTTCAAATACAACAGAAAAAAGTTGTAGTCATTTTTCAAATGCGTTTTTTTCGCAACTTTTAAGAAATGTTATGCCGTTTTGTAACGCAGCCTTTGCAACGTTTTTAAAATGTAAAATGTACATTTAGATAAAAAAACATTTAGGTATGTATTTCAAATACAACAGAAAACAGTTTTAGTCATTTTTCAAATGCACTTTTTTTGCAACTTTTAAGAAATTTTATGCCATTTGTTAACGCATCTTTTGCAACGTTTTTAAAACATTTCACCTAATTGTACATTTTACGTCAAAAAAAGTTGTTATTTTTTAGTTATTTTTTGTGCTTTTTTCGCAATGTTTAAGAAACGTTATGCCATTTTCCTAAACATTTTATCTAAATGTACATTTTTCATTTAGGTATGCATTTTAAATACAATAGAAACACATCTTTATCAACGTTTGTAAAATTTCATCTAAATATACATTTTTCAAATACGCTTTTCGCAACTTTTAAAAAATGTTATGCCATTTGTTAATGCAGCCATTGTAACGTTTTTAAAATAGAAAATGTACATTTCGCTAAAAAACATTTAGGTATTTCAAGGTATTTAGGTATTATGTATTTCAAATACTACAGAAAAAAGTTGTAGTCATTTTTCAAATGCACTTTTTTCGCAACTTTTATGCCATTTGTTAACGCAGCCTTTGCAACGTTTTTAAACCGTTTTTTGTTTTTTACATTTTACATTTAGGTATGAACATATTGTCTTAATTTTTCAGATACAACAGCCAAAAATGTTTTATCTAAATGGACATCTTATGTTGTTTATGGTATGTAAATATTGTCCTAATTTTTATAACACAAAAAAATGTAGTTATTTTTCAAATGTATCTTTTTTGCAACGCTCAAATAACATTATACCATTTTTAAATGCATCCTTTGCTACATTTTTCTAAACGTTTTATCGGTATGTATATTTATCTGTAATTTCAAAAAATATACAATTTACATTATTTTAAATATATTCTACGAATGTCATGGGCCTACACCCATATATACATTTGTTAGCACATCCTTTACAACATGTTTGTGGAATGTTTTGGTTGAACATTGTAGAATGTTCTTGATATGAATGAATATACAAGTATAATATGTGCACTGTTTACAAGAGCAAGTGAGACACTGTGATAGCAAAACAGAAAATCATCACATTCCCTTGAGAGCAGATACGCTTTACGAAAACCCCGGTAAAGAGATCCGTGATTGCAGGCGAGGTGCTGTCGCTTGTCATTTTTGTCACATAAGATGGAAAATGTCTTGGAAAAGCTTTTGTTTTGAGGAATAGACCAACACGAAAGTGGGGGATGACAGCAACCACCACGCACTTCCTCCCAGGGGCTGTTCGCTGTGCCCAGCCTTCTTCCCAAAATAGCTCAAGATGCTCAGGCAGATGGGAGGCTGCTGATGCACCCTTCTATCTAAAGATCCAGTCTTTAAGATACATGATTATGTTTCATTTTAATATGCAGCTTGTGCATTTTTTAAAGCTCATGTGGGGGAAAATACAAAGCGTTATTTAAGTTTTACAGGTAGATTCTGCTGTGGTGTCGGTTTAGGTGTTTATTTAAAGCTGTAATTTTACTGAGATGCATGAAGAAAAAAAAATTCTGACCATGCTGAATGTACATTTGTATAGCAGTATACTCGAGTGGGTTTCGGGGGGATTTTGCGCTCAAGAGAGCGTGAGCGAATTTCCTGTGGGGTTTACTGTCTGGGGACGAGAAAACTGCCACACAATGCTTAAATGCAGTCTGCATTGTAAGCTGCAAAGTGTTGCAATATGTTTTGACATTACAGCATGCATTTCCGAAAAACCAAAATGAAAAAGGCACACAATACGTGACAGTGTCCTTAAATGGTAACATTTTTAACATACGCTAATTAAATAATTGTGTTTAATGTGTTTAAATGTTAAAATTAAAATAAATAGCTTACCCCAAAAAATGACAATTTGCTGAAAATGTACACACCCTTATACCTTTCAAGATGTAGATGAATTTGTTTCTTCATGGGAGCAGATTTGAAAAAAATTAGCATTACATCACTTGCTCACCAATGGATCCGCTGTAGTTAATGGGTGCCGTCAGCAACTTTTAAAACCCTAATGCTGGATTTGTTACTTACAAATGCGCAGCTTTTTGCTTCACAGAACTGCAGTCATGTGGATTACTTGTAGATTATGATGTTTTTATCAGCTGTTTGGACTCTTCTTCTGACGGCACCCATTCACTGCAGAGGATCTATTAGTGAGCAAGTGATGTAATGCTAAAATGTACTCACCTTCTGGCCTTCCAAGATTTAAATGAACTTGTTTCTTTGTGGGAACAGATTTGGAGAAATTTAGCATTACATCACTCACTCACCAATGGATCCGCTGCAGTGAATGGGTGCCGTCAGCAACTTTTAAAACCCTAATGCTGGATTTGTTACTTACAAATGCGCAGCTTTTCGCTTCACAGAACTGCAGTCATGTGGATTACTTGTGGATTATGATGTTTTTATCAGCTGTTTGGACTCTTCTTCTGACGGCACCCATTCACTGCAGAGGATCCGTTGATGAGCAAGTGATGTAATGCTAAAATTTACTCATCTTCAGGCCTTTCAAGATGTAGCAGAACTTGTTTCTTCATGGGAACAGATTTTGAGAAATTTAGCATTATATCACTTGCACACCAATGGATCCCCTGCAGTAAATGGGTGCCATCAGTAACTTTTAAAGTTTAAACACCATAAAGATGGATTTGTTACGTACAAACACATAGCTTTTCGCTTCACAGGACATTCATTGATAGACTGCAGTCTTGTGGATTACTTATGGATTGTTATGATGTTTTGACCAGCTGTTTAGACATTTTGACGGCACCCATTCACTACAGAGGATCCATGTTCGGCAAGTGATGTAATGCTAAAATGTTCTTACCTTCAGGTCTTTCAATATGTATCTAAGCTTGTTTCTTCATGGGAACAGATTTTGAGAAATTTTGAGAAATTCCTCTGCAGTAAATGGGTGCCGTCAGCAACTTTTAAAGTTAAAATACCATAATAATAGATTTCCTACTTACAAACACACAGCGTTACAGCTTTTCGCTTTCTCAGAACTGCAATCATGTGGAATATTTGTGGATTATGATGATTTTTTTGGCTGTTTGGACTGTTGGACATTCTGACGACACCCATTCACTGCAGAGGATCCACTGTTGAGCAAATGACGTGATGTTAAAATGTACTCGCCTTCAGACCTTCCAAGATGTAGATGAACTTATATTCCTCATTGGAACCGATTTGGAGAAATTTAGCATTACATCACTTGCTCACCAATGGATCCTCTGCAGTGAATGGGTGCCGTCAGAATGATAAAGTCTAATCTGAATCAGGAGAGAAATATATGAACAGATCAAGAACAGTTTAAAAATGAAAACGGTCCAAAACAAACATATCGATGGATTTTGATGTGAGAAGACACAGTGGATGGACTTTTTCATCGGAGAAAGCGTTGGATTAGTTGGAGAGTTGGACTCTTTTGGCTAGAAACAACTATTAAAGTTAAAACACGATAATGATGGAGTTATTGTTTACAAACGCACTGTTTTTCACTTTACAGGACATGATGTATTGGAGTCGTTTGGATTGATTAGCTATTATTATTTTTATCAGCTGTTTGGATTCTTATTCTGAAGGCACCCATTCGTCGCAGAGGATCCATTGTTATCCAAAATTATTTCGATGAAGAAACAAATCCATCCACATCTTTTGATGGTGTTAGGGTGCGTACATTTTCAGCAAATTTTCACCTTTGGCTGAACTATTAGACATAAAACTCTCCCTTCTCAGCATAACTTCAACTACAGTTTCATTTTTAAACTTTAAAACACGTAAACCTACCACGACAAACATTCACTGTGGTAAAAAGTGACAACTTTCCCGGGTTTCCCTTATTTACATGTATGAACATGGCCGTCACAAAAACAGACGCATGTGCTATATTGAAGGCTGTGTGGTTGCATGACGAAAAAAAACGCTGTATTACCTTTTAATATTCATCAATATGTCATCATGAATGTGTGTTTTTACTGTGTGTGACCGTTCAGGTCTTCTCTCTCTTTCTCGTTTGGTATTCCGTCCCACGCGCACAGCGCCGCCCACGCGAGGATTTGCGTCAAGCCGATGCGTGGGAGTGAGAGCAATGCAGTTTACATCGGAATATCCCCGCTCAAGAGAGAGAGAAAGACAGTGCGAAAGAGAGACAGCACCGATGATGAGCCTTCAACGCAGTTTCTCTCCTGCGCGAGAGGCGGAGCGCTGCCTCGAGACAGCGGCGAGCACCGGGAGCAGTCGGGCGCACCAGCTGCGAAAGAGAGGTACGTTTACCCGAGGACTAATGTGTCATATATTTCATATATAAACATAGAGTCAAAGCAAGTTGATTGGAGCTAGTTGTGTATTTAGACTCGATATCCGAGTTGTTTGCATGCATTGATCTCGTAGAGATTCCCAGGTGCATGTAACGCAATAGTTTTGAGATCTCAGGTGAGTTTGCAAGAACCTTTTCATGTTTTTGTGGAGAATAGTGTAATGCACAGCTGCGTTTGCAACTTACGTGTGACAGGCTATTCGCAACTTCAGTTAAATGTTGCGTAATGGAGAAAGATCTGGTCAGTGGGTTTGAACCTTTTGTCTGTCACTTAGAATGAAAACATCTGCTAAATGACTGCTTAAAAAGTGTAAAAGTTTTTCAAAGCGTAGAAGTTTTTCAATGTTAAATCAATGTTAAAATGCAGATGTAAACATCGTTTTACTGCTTATTACAAATAGCAGATAGATGGTCATTCATTTCTAGTTAAAGTTATTCATTTCCAATGAAGAGTAGGACAGTGGCGTCATTGATTTCTAGCTTTTTGCAGATGCAGGATTCTCGTATCCAATTTGAGCTTTGAATGATGTATAAACGTTCAAAGTGTTTTGTAGAGGTTTTGTCTACTGAAAGTTTTCTTGGAAAAACGTGTCATCAGCTAATCAACTGTCATGTTGTTAAACAACACCGCACACCATTGACACAACTGTATTTCTATCCCTCACAGCCTTGTTTTCATTCCTGTCAAAGTTGAAATATGGCACTACACTGACAAAGTAATATTGCAGTTCAACTATGTGTGCTGAGTCAGAATTATCAATCTTTTTTTCTAGCTTTATCTTTGTTATTTTTTTATTTTGTTTGGTATACACTCTAGCCTTGGGCAGTCCGTAAAAAGTTTGCTTCAAAAGTTTTATCAATCATTTTTCCATTACAGGTAGCTTAATAATTATACATTACATCATGGTCAATAAGAGATGGATAAATGCTCTTCACTCTGAAAAGAATAAAGGTTGTGGAAGGGGTTTGCGTAGTAATGCCATAGAAGAACCATTTTAGGTTCCTTAAAGAACCTTTCTAGTTCCTAAGCTTTGTGTAAAGAACATTGTAACAATCCAAAGAACCTTTTCCACTGTAAACAACATGTGCAATAGAACGCTTCCATGGTTCTTCATCAAACCACTAAGTCCATTATAAAGAACCTTTATTTTTAAGAGTGCTGTTTTCACTCACCTTCACCCGAGATACAAACAAGAACAAGTCAGCTTCACAACTTACACTCTTAAAAATAAAAATTCTTTATTGGCATTAATGGATCCATGAACAAACTTTAACATTCCTTTAAAGTTTCTTTATAGTGAAAAGAAAGATTCTTTAGATTACTTGAATGTTCTTTTAAGAACTCTTCACTGAAAGGTTCAAATCCCAGTGAAGAACCTGTATTTATAATATTGTTGTTGTCGCTCTACATTTTTGGAGATACAAACAAAAACACATTGGTTTTACAAACAGCTTACACAAGGGATGTCCAGTCCTACTCCTGGATGACCACTGTCCCACAGAGTTTACCTACAACCCCAATTAAACACACCTGAACTAGCTAATATGTCTTATTAGACATACTAGAAACTTGTGTTGAGGAAAGATGAAGCTAAACTCTGCTGGACACCTGCCCCCCAGGACTGAGTTTGGACACCCCTGTTGAAAAAAAAAAAACAGCATATGCTGGTTAGGTATGTTTTGAAGCATGGCAGCTGGTTTGACCTGGTTTAAGCTGGTCCTTAGTTGGTCATGAGCTGGTTTAAGCTGGTCCTGAGCAGGAGCTAGTAGCTTAGCACCAGCACCTGACCAGCTTATACCAGCTCACAACCAGTTTATAAACAGCACAGGACCAGCTTAAACCAGTTGCTACGCCTCAAAACATTTTGAACCACTTGAACCAGCTAATCAAGGTCTTACTAGGCATACAAGAAACTACCAGGCAGGTGTGTTGAGGCAAGTTAGAGCTAAACTCTGCAGGACACCTGCCTTCCAGGACCTAGTTTTCAGACTTACACCTTTAAAAATAAAGGTTCTTTTTTTGGTATTGATGTTCCGTGAAGAACTTTTAACATCCATTAAATTTTTCCATTCCTCTAAGGGTTCTTTAGATTACTAAAATATTCTTTTAAGAACTGCTCACCGAGGCCCTTTTTTCACCAGCAGAGCTAGTGAAACTAGCTTTTAGGAACTAACAGTTCCTAAAAGAATATTTTAATCTAAAGAACCTTTGTCCACTATAAAGAACCATTAGAGGAATAAAAACATTTTATGAATGTTAAAGGTTCTTCATGGAACATCAATGCCAATAAAGAACCTTCATTTCTGAGAGTGGTCCTGGAGCATATGGGTTCTTACTTCTAGACCAGCAATGCTTTGGTGCTACTTACGAACCACTTTTCCTGGTTTCGAGCTGATGCTTTGGGTGTCAAAAGACAGAACTGATTTGAAACTAGGCTCTGGCTCTGAACCAACCCTAGAACTGCCTTGGTGGAAAAGGGTCAAGAAAGGTTCTTTGAGGGTCCAAAAATGGTTCTTCTGTAAAAGTACATTGCAACCGGAGACTAACTGATTCATGGTGACGCAAAACACGTTTTATTGAAATGACAATGCTTTGTTTTCCTTTGTGTTTGCATGTGTAGCCATGTCAGTGCTCCTGCCACGTTCCTTGGGCGAGCTCCAACTGTACCGGATCCTTCAGAAGGCCAACTTGCTCTGCTACTACGAAGCCTTCATCCAGCAGGGCGGCGACGATGTGCAGCAGCTCTGCGAGGCTGGCGAGGAAGAGTTCCTCGAGATCATGGCCCTTGTCGGAATGGCGACCAAACCCCTTCACGTTCGAAGACTCCAGAAGGCTCTACGCGATTGGGTTACCAACCCTTCCATCTTCAACCAACCGTTGACATCTCTTCCTGTTTGCAGTATACCAGTATACAAGCTACCCGAAGGTTCCCACAGCAATGGACAACAGAACCAGCTTGCAGTTCCCAGGGCGTTATTACCCACAAGCCCCAGTCCGGGAAGACTGGATCTCAGCAGGGACGGGACACCAGGGTGCTCTCCTCTACAAGGCGCTAGCGAGAGTCGTTTCTGGGGAAGCGAGAGCGAGCATAGTCTATCTCCGTCTGGAGCCTGTTCCCCGTGTTCACCCCACGATGCTCTCGACGCTCTCGATTCCACCGCCGTCCAGTGCGTGATGGAGTGCGTAGAGCGACTAGCCCAAACGTTGCCGAAGAGCGTCCCCACGGAAGTCAAAGAACACATTCGCGCCAATAAGAAGCTGAGCAAGATGATCGGCCACATTTGCGAGATGAGTGAAGACGATCCACAGAAGGAAGCGGAGATTCGGAAATACAGTGCCATCTATGGACGGTTCGATTCTAAGAGGCGGGACGGCCGGCAGCTTACGATGCACGAGGTTGGTTTGATTCTTTTGGATAGTTCACCCAAAAATTAAAGTCATTCCAAACCTGTAAGACCTTTGTTCATCTTCAGAACGCAAATTAAGGTATTTTTAATAAAATCCGAGAACATTCTGACCCTGCATAGACTGCCTGGGTTTCCAGGCCCTGAAACGTAGTAAGGACATCGGTAAAGCAGTCCATGTGACATCAGTGGTTCAACCATGATTTTAGAATGCTACAAGAATACTTTTAATGCACAAAGAAAACAAAAATAACAACTTTCACGTCTTCTGCCATTATAGATTTTTAAAACAAAGGTTCTTTATTGGCATTGATTCCATAAAGAACTTTTGGCATCGATCGAACCTTTACATTCCACGAAAACATTTTCAAATGTTTTTCAAGTAAAAAAATGGTTGTTTCAAGAACTCCTTTATTTCAAAGAGTGTACATTACTAAACAATTGATGTTTTCATTGTTGTTTCGTTTATTGCGTAGCTAACAGTCAATGAAGCATCCGCTCAGCTGTGCATGAAAGATCTATCGCTGCTGACCCGAAGAGATGAACTTTTCTCACTGGCAAGGCAAATTTCACGTGAAGTCACCTACAAATACACCCGTAGGAGCGGCAGGTAAGAGGCAAATCTTCTCATTTTTTTATTTGTCGCTTTTGTTTAAATAATAGCCAGGAATATTGGATGTGGGACATTCTCACTCTAAAGAGCATTTTATTGCATAAACAAGGATATTTTTTAGATCGTCAGCTTTTTAGAGCACATTAGCATTTGCAAATGTCACATTGCCAAACGTACATTCACAAAGGTCGCAAAATTTTCGATTTCCTCACCTTTTTGCTGTAAGTTTTTGATTTTTAGACACACTTCATAGTCTTTATCTGTTCATATAAGCACACTGTTTGCACATTCTTGCTCGTTTTTGTTATTTCATTGAAAAGTTTTACCACAACAACTGTTTAAAAATAAGTGGAAAACTCAAAATACATCTTTGTTTCAGGTCCCACTGCGGCGACGAAGATGAACCCTCTCCCAAGAGGATCAAATCTGAAGTAAGTTCTGTAGATTCAGCTCATATTCATAAACCCCACTGCGACAAATTGCTTTATTTGCATGAGACGCCTCAGCTTTGCAATCTTTTGGAGCTCCAGGTGGTTTCTCGGGACTTCTTTATTAGTTTTGCATTCTTGTCATGATATTTATTGCCAGCCGCCTTCCCATTGTGTCTGAATTAGCGCTGTGTTTGTGTGAGCACTCTCTCTGTTAATAATCTCAGGAGAGTAATTACTGTCATGATTCACTCCGAAATGTCGCGTTCACACAGCGTTTCCCATGAGCGACGGGTTGCGCCTCTGGGCGAACATCTAAAAGTAAATGCTATCGTTGTTTTCGTAGCTCCGTGGGGCTTCTAAGTCAACAAAACCGTTGCAAACAAAGCTCTGAAGACGTCAAATTAAAACTCTGTGATCGATTTTAGCTTGTTTTTAAATGCTTGTTTTTAACGGAAGTTGTTTTCGTGGGGTTCTCTGGATGAAGAAAGGCTTAGTGCACAAACGCGCAATCATTCATCCGCACAGGCGGAGAAGTACACAGTGGACTGAAACACATAATTGACATCATCCTGTGGGTGCTTACTGAATTACCCACGCATGGCTGTGGCTGTCTCTGCCTGAGTCTAACGTCATACATGGACACACACACACACACACACACACACACACACACATATATGTGTGATGACCTCAGAGGAAAATGCGGAGGTTGTCAAGGGGCGACACGAAGTGAAAATTCAAAGGTGACAACGGCCAATCTGTTAGAATAACAACAAAAATACTGGTTAGTGACAAACAGTTAGTTTTTTCATTAATTTGTACATTTAAGAACCCAAAAGTAAATAAAAAATATTCTATTACTTAACTTCATTTTTTTTAAAAAAAACTAAAAAATGTAAAATATTAAACTGTATTAAAACTTACATTAAATTACCTCTAGATTACAATCTAAGTTTCACTATAACTCTTATATTTGACTTGACTTTTAAGTGGTTTTATGAACAATATACACAAAAATGTATCATTCTTCAGAATTTAAGACCCAAAATAGTTCTTTTGTTGTAATGCTACATTTTAAACTGAAATATGAAATACTATATTTTTCAAGCTTTACTGTACTGTTCTTTTTATATTTGAGGTTAGTAGGTTTTATGGTTTTTAAATGGTTTAAAATGTTTTTTTTTATAATTTTTTTATAAATACATATATTATTTTAAAAATAAATAGAAATGTAAAAATATTATACAATATTTGCTTAGCTTTACTATGTACTTTATATTTAAGGTGAGTGAGCTTTGGTTTTAAAATCAATTAATTTGTTCTTTAAAAATCTAAAAATAGCTTTATACTTCATACCACAAATTTTATATACACTAGTGAATTATACAAAGAACTGTTTACCAAACATTAGCTCTTTGTTGACATAATTGCGTGTTTCTTCAGAGAGAGGACGCAAAATGGTCATGAACTAATTTACAAATATTTTTAGTGCAAAAACTTTGACTGATGTTATAAGTGGAGTTTTATGGTGTGAAGTAAATGCTACAACAGAGTAAATGTAATTATTTGGATGGTTCATCTCGCCAGCAGCGTGACTTTACTCCTCAGGCACTGTGGACTACAGATGTGATGACTCAGTTTGTGCTAACAGCTTTCTCCATTTGTGCAAATGTCAGAGATGCAAATAAATGAAGCCATCATGGAGATATATAACTCTCTCACTTCAGTCTCGGCCAATTTGATTAAAAGTTTCAATGAGCTCATCTCTTTCTTTCTTTTACTTTTTCTTACTTTCTCTTAGGATGGTGTCTACGATCTGCAGGAGGCCCTTCACGTTCTTCATACGCGTCAGGAGACGGTGAAAGAGCAGCTCGCAATCGCTAAATCTAAAGGAGAGGAGACGATCAGACATAGTCTACAGGTATTTTGAGTATGGGTTAAGTTTATGCACCACAACATTTTTGTTTGTTTGTCTGAAGGTTTTATCGTTGGATTTTATTGTCTTGTTTTGTTTTTTAAAAACATTGAAACTTTATTTCAAACTTGTTTTTTAAGCAATGTTTAAAAAATGTGATTGAACTAAGTTTGGAAACAATGTTTGTTTGAGTTTTAAGTTTCGTTTGAAAATTGGTTTAAGTTGTTTTAACTTTGTTTCAACATTGTTTGAGAATTCCAAAAGAATTTTGTTTAAATGTTGTGTCAAAGATCTTTGAAAGTTTATTTCAAACTTATTTCAGACTTTTAAACTTCATTATTTAAACAATGTTTGCTTACTTAAGTTTGTTTTCAAAGTTGCTTTCAAAGTTTGTTTCAGACTTAATGTCTTAAGTTTAGTTTAAAAAGTACTTTAAAAAATTATAGGAACTTTGTTTTAACTTTTAACTTTGATTTAAGCCTTTTTCAAATTTAGCTTAAAGCTTAGTTTTTTAAACAATGTTTAAAAAGTTTTTTTTAATGTTGCTTAGACTGATTTTAATGTTTTGTTTGAAAGTTACTTTCAAAATAATATGAACTTTGTTTTAACATTGTTTGAACATTTTTGTTTAAATGTTTTTGAAAGCTTTTTAGGATTTAGTTTAAACTTTGAAAGTTTATTTCAAACTTGTTTGAACTTTGTTTTTTAACAATGTTTGTTTAAAAAGTGTTACAAAGTTGCTTAGACTGATTTTAATGTTTTGTTTGAAAGTTACTTTCAAAGTTATATGAACTTTGTTTTAACATTTGAAAATGTTTAAAAGTTTTTTGAAAGCTTTTTAGAATTTAGTTTAAAGTTTAGTTTAAAGTTTATTCAAACTTGTTTAAACAACATTTGTTTAAAAAGCTGTTTAAAGATGCTTAGACCAATTTTAATGTTTTAAGTTCTTTTTGAAAGTTACTTTTAAAATTATATTAACTTTATTTGAACATTGAAAATGTTTGAATGTTTTTTGAAAGCTTTTTAGAATTTAGTTTAAACTTTGAAAGTTTATTTCAAACTTGTTTTTCAAAGACATGTTTTTATGTTTTAGGTTTAGTTTGAAAGTTATTTATATAAACTTTTTTTAACGTTTTTTAAAAAGTTTTTAAAAGTTGCTTAGACTGATTTTAATGTTTTTAGTTTTGTTTGAAAGTTACTTTCAAAATAATATGAACTTTTTAACGTTGTTTGAAAATGTTTGTTTAAATGTTTTTTGAAACCTTTTTAGAATTTAGTTTAAACTTTGAACGTTTATTTTAAAGTGTTACAAAGTAGCTTAGACTGATTTTAATGTTTTAAGTTTTATTTGAAAGTTATTTATTTTAACTTTTTAACATTATTTGAAAATGTTTAATTTAGTGAAAATGTTTTCAGAAGTTTTTTAAGTTCTGTGTAAACTTTGAAAGTGCCAAACTTGTTTGAAGCTATTTTTGAACAGAGTTTATCATATTTGTTTTAAAGTTGTTTAAACTACAGTATGTTTGGAAACAACTGAAGAGGTGAGATGCAAAAGTGCTGTCTGAAATTTTCTTCTAAAATGAGCATTTTTAGAAGGCTCCTATATGTCAGTTATTTCACTTTAATTTCATAGAAAAAGAACAATACATTTCCATTAGAGTAAAATGACTAAACCTTAATATAGGAGCCTAATAAAAATGCTAATTTTAGATGAACATTTCAGACAGCACTTTTTTCAGAGGCTTTTGCATCTGAACTATTCAATTGAAAGTTCAAATGATTTTTTTAAGTTTTATTCAAAAGCTAGATTCAGTTGTTCGATTTTTATTTTTTTTTTAATATATGTTTGTGTGAAATGTTAGTTTAAAAATCTGTTTCTAAGTTGTTTGAAACCATTTGCTTTTGCAATGCTTTTTGAAACTTTTTGTGAACATTTTTTCTCATTCAGGTACAGCTGGATTCTCTGTTGGCCAAGCAGGTGGAGCTCTTGCGTGACGCTGCCGTCCAAGAGAGACTGAAATCGCTGGACTGGCGGATTCCAACTGCGGCACTGAAATACCTCGCTCCCACTGCTCAACACTGCAACAGCGGCCTCTCACATATCTCTGGTACATTTCTCCTCCTCTCCTTTGTTGCTTACTGCTTTTTAGCATTTGTTTCAATTGTTCGTATCAGTGCTTGAATATACACATCTTTCTATCCTCAAATACAGGCGAGAGACCCCTAAACTTGCGCCTGACAGATGTGCCGCTGGGCAGGCAATTGGCCAATGAGCTCAAACGACATCACAAACAGAACGCAGAGGAACGACATCATAACCAACAGACGACTGAAGAGAGAATGACGGCGGCCACAGGTTAGTGCTCGCAACCAGGCTGATAAATTGAGATTACTCTTTAATGAAGCTATGAAAGGAGAATGCCACATAATAAATGGAAATAATAAACTTTAGGTGTACATTTAACGTTCTAAAAATAAACATTCTAAAAAGTGATCTTCTGCGTGATGTCATAGAAGAACCTTTTAAAGATTCTAAAAGAACATTTAACATTAACATTTAGTTGAAACTATTTCCAAATGTTTAAAATGTTTATTTTAGCGTTGTTTGGAAACAGTGTATGTTTGAATGTTTTAAGTTAAGTTTGAAAGTTTTAAACACATTTGAAATTTAGTTTTAAAATTTTTTTTCTTTTAACTGTTTTAACAATCGAAACGGTTAGTTTTTAATTTTTATGTAGTTTTAAAGTAGTTTCAAACTTTAAAAATAGTTTTTTAAACAATATTTAAAATGTTTATTTCAACGTTGCTTGAACTGTTTGGAAACAATGTTTGAATCTTTTAAGTTCAGTTTGAAAGTTTCAAACGCATTTGAAATTTAGTTTTAAAAGTTTTTTTTTTTAACTGTTTTAACATTTGAAACCGTTTTAAATTTTTAAATAATTTCATGTATATTTTCAAATTTGTTTTCATATTTTATTTCAAACTTGTTTTAATTTCATTTTAATGGTTTTAAAACAATGTTTAAAATGTTTGTTTCAGTGTTTCTTGAACTATGTTTGGAAACAATGTATGTTTAAATGTTTTAAGTTTTGTTTGAATGTTTCAAACATGTTTGAAAGTTTGTTTTGTGTTGTTTTTAAAGAATCTCATATGTACTTTCAAATTACTTTGAAATTTTATTTCAAACTTGTTTGAACTTCGTTTTAATTGTTTTAAACAATTTAAAATGTTTGTTTTAATGTTGCTTGAATTTTTTTTGGAAAACAGTGTATGTTTGAATGTTTTAAGTTTTGTCTGAAAGTTTCAAACGTGTTTGAATTTGAAACTGTTCTAACATTTGAAACTTTTAGTTACTTATTTTTTAAAGAATTTCACATGTAGTTTCAAATTACTTTCTAGTTTCTTTCAAAGTTGCTTGAAATATGTTTAGAAACAATGTTTGTTTGAATATTTTAAGTTTTGTTTAACAGTTAGTTTCAAAACGTTTTTTTCTTTGAACAGTTTTAACATTTAAAAATGTTTCTTATTTTTCAAAGAATTTCGTATGTAGTTTCAAATTATTATTTCAAACTTGTTTGAACTGCATTTGCATCTGTTTAAAACATTTGTTTCAAAGTTCTTTAGAAAACGTTCTATTTACAGGTTCTTTACAGAACCTAGAATGTGAGGAACCTTTAATGTAACATCAAGATCTTCACATTTTGTTCCAAAACCTA
The DNA here is from genome assembly GCA_033026305.1 of Cirrhinus molitorella. NCBI lineage: Eukaryota > Metazoa > Chordata > Actinopteri > Cypriniformes > Cyprinidae > Cirrhinus > Cirrhinus molitorella. The sequence goes on along the minus strand of CM065121.1, from coordinate 16,254,533 downwards.
CTGTAGTTTGTAAGAAATTTGTACTGTTTTTTTAAAATAAATTAGTATTTTTATTCACCAAATCTGCATTAAATTTATCAAAATTGAGAGATGAGAGATTTGTAAATAAATGTTGCTCTTTTAGGCTTTTTATTCATCAGAGAATCCTAAAAAAAAAAATTATGGTTTCCACAAAAATATTAAGCAGCTGTTTTCAATGTTTCTTAAAAAATAAATCAGCATATTAGAATGAATTCCAACATTGTGACAAAAAAACACAAACCTGTCAACAGTAGTGTATACAAACTCCTAAGTGACTAATTTTGAAAATATATAGAGTTATGCAGATACAATAATTAATAAAAAATATTGCAATATTACATCACTTTAGATGCATATCCTTTGGTGTGTCTCAGGTCATCTAAATATATAAAGATAAAATGCAATATTCTAAGACTGGCAACACCGGGTGCAGTTTTACTCTAGTCGAAATGCATTCTGGGATTGCCACACTATCCACAAAAGATACATGTGGTTCTGCCTTCAAATTTGGCCAAAACGTGGTATCTCTGAAGGCAACGTAATGATGCCGCCTACCTTTTGGAACAGCCTTCAAATGCTGTCTAGGTAGAGCGTTAATCTTTAAAGAAACGCCGTAGAGATTAAAATGGCTCTTGTTGGACCCTGTTTTTGCATGCACGTTGCAGCCTGGATTGGCACAGGTTTATCTCAGTATCATCCTGGCACATTGACACCTACACCGCTCCATTAAACCCTGATGTGTCAACGTAACATGCGTATCAGCGGGGCTTCAGAGAACTTTTTTGTAATATATGCAATCTCTTGCATGCAAATGTCCTCGATGAAGGTAGCACTTTCTCTCTGAAACTCCTACCTGCCTGCGCAAGCTGCGTTTGCGCGCTGCGAGTAGGTGAGGAAGGGGGTGAGGATTTACTCGTCTTTTTGACGTTTCGGGTTTTTTCTTCCGCCCCAATGTGGGCAGAGCCTGATGTCAATCAGTGTCATTTACTGATCACACTGGTCTTTTGAACAATTTGAATATCTGAAAAATACGCTTAATAGCCTCAACTGTCAATTTGGTGACATAGATTTGAAACACTAAAAAGTACCATTCTTTATTTTGGCGTAAGCTCTTATGATAAGTGTTTCTTTACTGGAAACAGCTGAAATGTGTTGAAAATTCCAGCATTCTGAAACTGTTATGAGAATTGAAAGTTAAAAATGAAGCTGGATTTTTTGACCTGCGTCATTTGCAGTTTTACTTTTGTTTAATTGTTTTTAAAACCACACAATGCACCAGAAACACTGAAAAAAAAAAACAATTATTACAACAATTATGAAATTATTTTTAGTAGTATTTGTTTTTACTGTGTACATAAAATTTAAAGGAGCAGTTCACCCAAAAATGTAAATTAGCTAAAAACGTACTCGCCTTCAGGCCCTCCAAGATGTGTTTCTTCACCAGAACAGATTTGTAGAAATGTAGCATTACATCACTTGCTCACCAATGGATCCATTGCAGTGAATGGGTGCCGTCAGAATGAGAGTCCAAACTGCTGATAAAAGCCTCACAATGATCCAAAACATGAATCCAATGCATAAATTAACATCTTGTGAAGAAAAAGGCTAGTGTTTATAAAAAACAAACCCATCGTTAAGACGTTTTTAACTTCAAACCGACTGAAAATAGAGTTCTCTAGCCGATAATATTGTTTTGTTTACAAAAAAAATTGTTGCGCTTTTTGCTTCACAAGATGTTAACTGATGGACTGGAGTCATGTGGATTACTTGTGATGTTTTTATCAGCTGTTTGGACTCTCATTCTGACGGCACCCATTCACCGCAATGGATCTATTGGTAAGTAAGTGATGCTAAACTTATCCAAATCTGTTCCAGTGAAGAAACATACTCATCTAAATAGTAAATATTTGTTGTTTTTCTGCTTGGTTTGACTACTCCCTCATTTTAGAACTGAAGTTAGATATTACACTGGAAAGAATTCTAAACTTTGATATTTTTATTTCAGAAAATGGGTCTCAAAAGGAGTCCGGGCTTCTGGACAAGAAGACCATCAAATCAGAACCAGAGGACTCTAGATAACATCTCCAGCCTCTAAGTGAAACCTGCGTTTTGTTTGCTCAGTGGATTTAGTACTGAAACTGTGTGGCCTTATGAACTGTAGATGCCTAGAGATCTGTTTATTTAGATTTTTAATTTTAAAGATTTATTTTTATTTGTAATTTTAGAACAAAAAAACATGAATGTCTTACAGTCGGTGTACACAGAGAAATTGTCCAAGAGTGTATTTGTGCATCTTTCTGTACATAATCTGTGTGTTTGTTTATTTGATTGCATGTCTTATTCGTAACTATTTTTATTTAAGCTATTCGTTATTTGACGGAAGCACTGGAGTTTTGTTGGTTCTTTCAACTGTTGTGTAGTCCTTAGATTAGTTGATAAGGTTATAATGATGACATTCATCTGTTCGTATTGGTTTGTCGTTGAGGATGAACTTCGTGTATAAGAATACTGAATATGTAGATTTAGCTTTGCGTGTTTTTGCGATTGTGTCAGTTTAGATGTTAGTACTAGGAAATAAAGTTTATTGTGTCTTTGTAAACCAGCAACTCTAGCCTTATTCTCAGCGTACGATATTGTGTATCTCGTTAAGCGTTAATTGTTACATTGTGACTGATTTTTAAAAAAAGTTTTTGTTTTTCATCACACCTGGGCGTTTGTTAGTTAGCTATGCTAATCTGTCGTTCTGGTCCTTTCTATGCACATGTGTAATCTTGTCTTTGTGAAATTGTTCTACAAATAAAACTGAACTGGAAAAATGTTCACAAATGTTGTGATTTTTCTGAAAAAAAAGTTTGCTGACTTTTGGGTGTTTTAGAAATTTAGTTGTCAGATTTAGAACAGTTTTCTAAAAATATGCAAATTTAAAGCCTGAAATGTTTTTTTTTTAAAGAAAATGCCGTCGTACGAAGGACCACACCTACAAAACTTAATCAGAAATCGTACAAAATTGTACGAGCGAGTTTGTACGGATTAGCCACCTCGTAAAGTACGTACGAATTGGCCGTGAGATAGTGTTAATAATATAGCAATGAATAAAAGCAGCAATAAATTGTAATATACACCAAAGAAAATTATAAACACAACACTTTTTTTTTGCCCCCATTTTCCATGAGCTGAACTCAAAGATCTAAGGCTTTTTCTATGTACACAAAAGGCCTATTTCTCTCAAATATTGTTCACAAATCTGTCTAAATCTGTGTTAGTGAGCACTTCTCCTTTGCCGAGATAATCCATCCACCTCACAGGTGTGGCATATCAAGATGCTGATTATTGCACAGGTGTGCCTTAGGCTGGCCACAATAAAAAGCCACTCTAAAATGTGCAGTTTTATCACACAATGCCACAGTTTTTTGCCCAAGTTTTGAGGGAACGTGCAATTGGCATGAATTGGATGAATCCCAGTTTTTACTGTACAGGCCAGATGGCAAACAGCGTGTATGTTATGGACAACGAACATAGGTGCATTTTATTGATGCCATTTTGAATGCACAGAGATAATGTGACAAGATCCTGTGGCCCACTGTTGTGCCATGCATCCACAACCATCACCTCATGTCGCAGCATGATAATACACAGCCCCATGTTGCAAGGATCTGTACACAATTCCTGGAAGCTGAAAACATCCCAGTTCTTGCATGGCCAGCGTACTCACCGAACATGTCACCCACTGAGCATGTTTACACAACAGCGTGTAACAGTTCCTGCCAATAGCAACTTCGCACAGCCATTGAAGAGGAGTGGACCAACATTCCACCTGTGCAATAATCATGCTGTCTCATCAGCATCTTGATATGCCACACTTGTGAGGTGGATGGATTATCTCGGCAAAGGAGAGGAGCTCACTAACATAGATTTAAGCAGATTTGTGAACAATATTTGAGAAAAATAGGCCTTTTGTGTACATGGAACAAGTCCTAAATCTTTGAGTTCAGCTCATGAAAAATGGGGGCAAAAACAAAAGTGTTGTGTTTATAATTTAGTTCAGTGTATTTACAATAAATAATAAAATATTGAACTATATTTAAAATATATTGTATTATTAATAATAATTCAATATCTAATATTTTACAGCATTTACATTACATATTTTACTGCAAATAACTATATTTCACTGTATGTTTTACCTACTAAAAATATTAAATAAAAATCAAAATATATTTTTTATAAAAATAATTATACATTCTCACCTTTAAAAAATCTCTTAAAACTACATTTCATATCACTAGAATATCACACTCCAATCAGATTCAAGTAGCAGAAAGAACTGTAAAATATAAAAATATATATACTTCATTATTAATTAATTATGATTCTGTATTTAATATTTAACATATAATACCAACCCAATCTCAAAGCAATTTGTACATTTTTGACAAGGCGGCTAATTCATACGAATTCATATAATTTGTGAAAAATCTTACGTATTTTATGAGGTGTCAAATCCCTGCCCAAAAAAGTAACCATCACAAAAAAATTGTACGAGTCAGGTCATACAAATTCGAACAAATTCATATGGTTAGAGAAAAATTTTAGGTATTTAACGAGGTGGCAATGCAATTCCTACGAATTAGCCACGTCGTAAAATATACTAACTGGCCGTAAGATAGCATTGATAATACAGCAAATAATTGTAATACATTTACAATAAATAATAAAATATTGAACAATATTTAAAATACAATATATTGTATTATCAATAATAATTCAGTATCTAATATTTTACAGCATTTACAATATTTACATATTTTAGCTATAGAAATTAACTATATTTACTTAACAAAAATATAAATAAATACAAAATAAATATAAATATAATGCTACATTCTCATCTAAAAAAAAAACAATATTATTTGCAAAATTATAGTGAATTTGTGAAATACCACAAGAATACCACAGCCAATCAGATTCGAGGCCCAGAAAGATCTGTTGTAAATAACTAAATAAATCGGTCCATCTATGTTTAGCTGTACAAAACAGCTTGTTTTGCTGCTTGATATTGCAAACTGGTGTCTTGTCATATGATTTGAATGTATTATCTTAGTTACGAACACTGGTTTGTAAAGCAAACAGTTTTACCGTTTACTGTATTATTTTCCTATAGTGGCTAATGAAACGGAAGTCTCACCCACAGGCTTACTTCTGTGTTAAGGTGAATAAAAATATAGATACCCATTTTCACGGCATTTAACTTTAAATAAACAAGCTAACAATTTAAAAACTGTTTATTTTTAGAGGCGACCTGAAAAGCACGGCTCATCATCTGGAAGCCGTTTCTAAAATCGTGCTGATCCAAGCAGCTTCCTGCTCTGTTTATGTCACACACATACGTTAATGCTAAAAATGCGCCCACGCTCCATACACACTTCTTGCGCGTTCATCAGTCTCTTAGATCTACAGAAGCCCTACACGGGTGTTCCTCAGGAGGAACGTCATTACGCACCTACAGAGGCCGCTTGCGTGTGTGCGTGTGTGTGTATGTGAGCGGTTAGATCACTGTGGTGACCCAGATGTGTGGGCGGTGCTTGAATGTGGGCGGAAACATTTCGAACAGCGAACACACTGTGATGCAGGCTTTTGTCTTGATGGATGTGGGATAGAGTTACGTGTGCAGCGCTAGGCTTTTTTGGTTAAAGATATCGCGGTATTTAAAAAAAGACAAATATCAGCTCTTCTTCGAGAAAAGGGGGAGAAGAAAACACGTTAATAAAGGTTTCTTGAACTTTATTTTGGTTTGTCAGTGCAGGATTTCCCATGAGGGCTCTCCTACGTGATTGAGTTTAACCGTGAGCATGTGTTTCCTGATATCTCACTCTGCAGATATTGTGTCTGTGGGATGATAGAGGAAACACTGGGGTTTGTGAGAGTGGGTGAGCTAGAGTTTGCTGTTTTATTCAAGATATACTACTTTTAAATTCACTTCACTTCACACTTCAGTTGTTTTAGGTAATAATATAGCCTAATATGATATGAAATAAATACATGCAAAAGTATTTATTATAATATTTAATCCAATAAATAATAATATTCAAATTATATAGAAAATATAACAATCAATCAAATACACACACACACACACACACACACACACATTTCTTTTTTAATTTTGGCACACCGTTTTATATAATGAAAGTGCCATTTTTATAATTAGATTTATATAAAATTAACAGAAATACCTTCTTTTTATGTATGTATTTATTTTTAAATATATATCAGTGTATTTTTTATAAAATCTATCTTTTTTTTATTGAAATATTTAAATATGTATAAACACTTTTAAAATCCACCTGAATTGTTTTGTGCATTAAAATGATTAAAATGATTATAATATAATATAATATAATATATGTAAGAATATAAAATAAACAATAATATATTTATTATAATATTGAAATATTAAAATATGTAAAAATGCTTTTAAAATCCACCTGAATTGTTTTGTGCATTAAAATGATTATAATATAATATAATATAATATAACATAATTTAATATAATATAATAATTATATATTTAATCCAAAAAATAAATAGCTATATATATATATATATATATATACACACACACACACACACACATACACATTTTGGCACATATTTAGCAAGCTGTTTTAAATGTTTATAATTTAATTGATTTATGTAAAAATGTCAGAAAATACCATGTATTGTATGTATTTTTTAAATATAAATGTATTTTTATAAAAAAAATATATATATTTTTAATAATAACAAAATATGTAGTAACTTAAATTATAATATTGCTAAAATGTTACACATTTACCTATTAAGTACTTGATTTATTTTGTTATTTAATATTTAAATATGTTTAACCCTTCTCTCCCATTTTTGAACACAGATCTGTAAATAAAGTATTCAAACCTAATATTTTATAATTCATGAATGAAAATATTTTCCATGGTAATATATTGCAATGTCTGATTTAAAAATGGTTTTCAAAGGACGAATTTTGAGATTTCTAAGTTTTCTACTGATACATAATTTCTTATGATTTCTAAAGTGTGATAGGGAAAAAGACAATGAAGAAAGTCTTTTTGTGACAAAGGATCAGAACTCCTGTAGATTTTTGAGGTGCACTCTTGTCATAAATTAATCTATTACTTTTCCTACATAACCTTTCCAACAATATATCGTTTGTCATGATTAAATTAGGATTTATTAGTAAAATGGTGAAGTAAACATATGTGTCCCACTGAGGGGACGGGTGACAGTTAAGGGCTTAAAATGTTCTTAATGCTAAAAAATGTAAATTTAATATAATTCTACATAATTATTGCATATTACCTTTAGAACAGGTATTGTTCTTTTTGTTTACTACATTTTCTAACTAGAAAAAAGTCAAATGTTGTCACTTTCTAAAATGCCCACAAGGTGGCAAGATAGCCTAAGATATTAGTACACTTCTATTAAAGAGAAATATGAATTGTTCAAAGCAAGTATTACATATAGCTATACGTTATAAGCCTGTGAAAGAAAAGCACAAACCATTAATTAACTTATATTAGCCTATCATTTGACAGATTAGCAAATTTGTGGGGTAAACAAACCTCGTTTAGGAATCCCTTTAAATGTGAATTTTATCAATTAGAAGTAGATGTTTCACACTGGTTTCGAATCCTCATTCGTCTGAAATCCAACCCTACAGTTTTAGACCTCGCTGAGGCATTCGGTGTTTGCATTAGCTATTATAATGTTCATAATAGCAGGCTAGTCATCCGGTGAGTGCAAGTCTGAATCCGCAGGTTCCCTTCACAGACAATATCACGCTGTGACCTGGCAGCACGGCTGTAATTTAGCATAATATTGTATCACAAATGTGCAAACTGCTCTCGCTGACTGACCAGCAGTTATAATCAGCTAATGGCTAAAACTCCCGCAGTTGCGCGTCTATTAGCATACAATTATTTCGAACGCCATCGTTTTTTCGGTCATATATTATTTAAAAAATGTCATAATATGGGAGCGTTACATGAATGTGTTCAAAATAAAATACTACCGTACTACTTTTACTATTTCCGCAACGTCTGTCAGGTATACTGTGGACAGTATGCAAAATATGTGTAAATACTGCATCCCACAATCCAATGTGCTCAGATTGTCGCTGTATTTTGCATGTTATTTTCAGTGCTAAATGAACTCAACCGTGATTTTTAACATGGCATACTGTTTACTGTTCAATAAATACTGTACACTGCCTAGTATTCTTATAATACATATTATTTTTTGTAATATTATTAGGTTTATATAATATATTTAAACATTATTTGCATTTGTAATTAATACGAATAAGAAGATAATAATTAATAATGCCAATGAACTGATGAAATGTATTAATAATTAGTTAGAAATATTATATTAATTAATTAATATTATAATTTAAGGCTTATATTTATATTTTAAATTTAATATCTTCTTGTCTCTTTTGTTCAGTCTGCAAAAAGTAATTACTAATGAATTTGAGTTAATTAAATTATTTTTTTTAGTTAATAATAATTAAGTAAATTTTAATGAATCATAATTCATATACTAATATTAATAATTAGTAATAATAATTCATCCATATACATACACACACACACACACACACACACTCACGGATTATAAATAAAAAACAAATTATTATACTATATTAATTATATTATTACGTATAGTTTTATATTACATTATATATGATTATAATTAATATTTATTATATATGGTTTTTTATATATAATTTTAATTTATGTTTATTATAAGAATTAATAATATTATTATTATATTCTATTATATTACATTGTATTACATATATATATATATATATATATATATATATATATAAATAATAACTAATGTTTATTATAATATTATATTTTATATGATTTTATATGATTGTATTATATTCTATTATATTACACATGATTTTAATTAATTAATAATTAATGTTCTATATAAGAATTAATACTATTATTTATATGAGTTTACATTATATATGATTTTAATAATTAATGTTTATTATAAGAATTTATAATATTATTTATTTAAAAAATATTTTATATATGATTATAAGAATTAATATTTATTATAAGAATTAATAATATGTACTATATATGATTTTATTATATATAATTTTAATAATTAATGTTTATGATAAGCACTATATTATTTATTTCTATTATATTATTATAATCACTAATATTTATTATAAGATGTTTATTATAATATTATATTTTGTATGATGATTATAAGAATTATTATATTATATTATGTTTTATTATATATGTTTTTTATAATGAATATTTCTTATATTATATTGTAGTATATTTTATATGATTATATTATAATACATTATATTTTAATAAGGAATGTTTATTATAAGAATGAATAATATTATTTATTATGAGAATTTATGATATTATATTATATATAATTAATTACATTTGCATTTATATTTATTAAAATAATGATATAATAATAATAATAATAATAATAATAATAATAATTAAAGTATTATTGTTATAACTATATTATTGTTATATATATAGTCAACTCGGATTACAAAAAGTGGAACAATATTGACATTATATTTAATAAGATATAATTAATATATTTAAAAAATAATAATAATATTATTACTATATACTATTAAGATTTGTTATGTAATAACTAATTCTTATAATAAATATACATTTTTATTCAGTAAATGTAATGTGATTTGTATTAGTTATTGTACTTTTTTGCAGTTTAATATAAATTTACACAAATTAGTGTTACAAATATTCAGTGCTAAAATGGATGCTCAAAATATTTATTATCGAAATCATAACAGGATTCCCCTCGCTGAATAATACGTGACGTAGTGACATCATCGGCGAGATACGTTTATTGTCACATACTGTCTGGCATATTGGATAGTATGTAGTGCATACTGCACAGCACGCAGTACACAGCCAGCCTCTCTACCAAGCACAGGGAAGTCATGTGCGTCATAATCATGATTGACGCACGCCTGAGCCAATCACCGTTCGCCGTGACGTCAAAGCGACCAATAGAGCGCTAGCAGCGTTTCAGTGGGCGGATTCGATTCTGTCGCGTGAATACACACCGAGAGGCGAGGGAAGAAACCGGCACGACAGTCAAAAAAGCGGATAATTTTATAACCTACAGTGTAAAATCACTAGCCTTATTGTCGGAAATCATTCTGTGTAGCCTGTCGAGTTTGAAATGTTACAGTTTAGGTTCTCGAGGGCGTTAAAGGAGTTTTGCAAACCCAATCTAAGGCGCCTTTGGAAAAATACTACCGATACGACAGCAGCCGCCGGAGGATGCGCATCTTCATATAGACGAGCCCTGTGTACCCAGACAGATGCGACCACCGAGAAGTGAGTAGCGCTGAAAATCAGGATGAAAGAACCTCTCTATTATTGATATCAGGTTTGGTTTCACTTTATAATTGAATGGATTTTATTGATTCATTCATTCATATGGGGGCCCCACATTCCCTACAAATGATTCCCAGGGCAGGCCTTGTTCACCATGATGGATGTGAAGGATATTTATGGGATATTTATAGTATATTTATAGCTTTAGGTCTTTTAGATAAAAGACAAGGTGGGCAAGATGTTAAGGACAGAGTGCACAAAGCGAAAGAGCTTGTACAACAGATGGGGGGCCAGATTCCCAGGGGCCTCTCTGATGTCCTCTGTGAATAATCGGAAAGGTTGGGCTTTCAGGGCAGGTTTTGATACATTTCACTTTTTTTTTTTTTTTTTGAAACAATGCATTTCTCTGATGAATCAGTGGAATGTTCTAGAATCTTTCAGATATATTTGATCATAATTAGAGAGGAGATCAGATCAGTAATTGATCAACCTGTGTTGACTATTCTAGTTTTAAAACATAGTATTTATTTGCAAAAAAATAATGGTAGACTGATTAAAATCAGCTGATGATGATCCTTGTCCAATTCTAAAACCAAATTGACAACTTTTATAAATTCTATACAATATTTTTGATTTAATTCAAGCAATGCATTTAATCTTATATTATTATAATTTAATGTTTTTTATTATTGTCATGATATTTGTTAGAATATTATAAATATTATTGAAAATGCATTATTTAAAATATTTAAAATTGTAACTTTTTTATAAAAAAAAAATAAAATATATATATTGGGTTTAGACGGGTTACTGAGTTTAAGAGCATGTGATTTTTCTGTACTCAATATCAGCCGCTTCCTCTTCCTGTAACGATGGCATTCAAAGCTCGGAAGTGTCGAAGCCGGGGTTTCCTCTGTAAACCGTTGCTTTAAATCTTCAAATCTGCTCTCCAGTTGACCTTTGAGTGTACACTGTATGTGTCAGCCTTTGTGTCATTTTAGTATGCATTGCTCTCATTCATGCGGTATGTGTGAGTGTTTGTCCTTGGAGAGATAGATTGACCTTTCTCTCCATCTGTCTGTCAGTGGCTTGTGAAGGTCAGGTCTTCGCTTATTGTAACATCTGTAAGTTTACATCTAGGGAAACATTGTCAGTGTTGACGTTATTTATAGTGTGTATGATCCAAAACATACATACATTGTCCAGCTTTTAAGTAAATGACTAAGTTGGAATGCATTACATGGACAACAACGTTTGTCATACAAGTAGCGAACAGGAGATACGATTCGCAATTGATTTCAGTAGAATTCACTGTGAGCATGTGGCTAAGCTAACACTGAAATGCAAATAGCACACAAGAGACAGGAAATGCGATTCACAATTGATTTCAGTAGTTTGCTGTTAGCATGTTTTTAAGCTAACAGTGTAATACTAAAATAAGCAAATGGCACACAGAAGGTATAATTCGCAATTAAATTTAGTATTTTATTGTTAGCTTGTTGCTAAGCTAACAACGTAATACTAAAATAAGCAAATGGCACACAGGGCATATGATTCGCAATTGGTTTCAGTAGTTTGTTGTTAGCATGTTGCTAAGCTGACGTAACACTTAATAGCACACAGGAAATATGATTTGCAATTGATTTTAGTACTTTGTTGTTAGCATGTTGCTAAGCTAACAACGAATTGTTGAAACAAGCAACTAGCACACAAGATACGATTTGTAATTGATTTCAGCAGTTTGCAATTGGCATGTTGCTAAGCTAGCAATCTGATACTGAAATAAGCGAATAGAACAGAATATACGATTCATTTAGATTTAGTAGATTGTTGTTAGCATGTTGCAAAGCTAACAATGTAATATTAAAATAAGCAAATAACAGGAGACGGGAGATTAGATTAGCAATTGACTTCAGTAGTTTGTTGTTAGCATGTTGCTAAGCTAACAACGTAATATTAAAATAAGCAAATGGCACACAGGAGATACAATTCACAATTTATTTCAGTATAGTTGGTTAGTATGTTGCTAAGCTAACAACGTAATGTTAAAATAATCAAATGGCACTTAAGATACGATTTGCAATTGATTTTGGTACTTTGCTTTTAGCATGTTGCTAAGCTAAGAACGAATTACTGAAATAAACAACTAGCACACAAGATATCATTTGCAATTGATTTCAGTAGTTTGCTGTTAACATGTTGCTAACTAAACGTAATATTTAAATAAGCAAATAACACAGAAGATACAATTTGTAGGTAGATACGTTGTTGTTAGCATGTTGCTAAGCTAACAGCATAATACTGAAATAAGTAAATGGCACACAGGAGATACGATTTACAATTGGTTTCAGTAGTTTATTGTTAGCATGTTGCTAAGTTAACAGTGTCATTTTCAAATAAGAAAAATTGTCTTGAGTAAAAAAAACAATTTCAGTTACAGTATTAAGATTAAATATTCGTATGTATCATCCATACTATTTTAAATAAAGCTGTTGCATTGCATTCTGTGATTGGCATTTTTACATCAAATTAAGCCAAATTAAGTGATTTAGAAGGTTGCATGATTATTGTATCTTTTAGAACAGGGGTGCCCAATAGGTCGATCGCGATCTACCAGTCGATCGCAAAGTCAGTGCTGGTAGATCGCACGTCATTTTAACATGTTCTTTAATAATAATAATAATTATTATTATTATTATTATTATTATTACATATAAATCTTCTTTTAGTTTCTGTCTGACTTGCAGTTGCACTTTACCAATACATTTTGACCAGGCGAGATTTTTGTTTATTCCGTCGCCATGACAACTAGCCGCTTTAAGAGCTTCGGCAGGTTGCAAGAAAGTGCTTAAGTAATTCGACGTAACATTATCCCTGAGGGGAAAAATCCGGTTGCGGTTGCTATAGTTGCTGCATTTCATAATAAACATAACATAACGAAGTGGAAACATAACCTAATAGAAACATTTTATTAATTAAACATGAGCGCTGCATGTTTCTGCGCTGCTTTGTGTACAGTCATTGCCGGAGAAACAGCTTTTTTAAAGTCTTTTATAAAGCGCCACCTGCTGACCGATGACTGGAAATTTCCTAACGTGAAAATTAATCCACGTTTTGAAACTAGTGTAAACTAGTGGATCGACAAGAAGATAACGCATATAAAAATCTAAACAATTAAGACAGTAAAATATATTTATATCGTTATTTAATTTTGATAACAAATGTTTAAATAGAATGACTGATACGACACCATTTTCTTAAAAATGTATATAGAATATTTTGTTTTTGTGAAAACCCATAAGTCATGCTTTTTACAGTCATTTTACAGTTTAACATGCTACCATGACACTGCCCTACCACACTCATATGGTATTAATTTTATTTTTGATCACACATATGGTGTCACACTAGTTGGCACACTAGGATTTGGAAGACACCTAAGTAATCATTAGAGACTAACATAAGCTGGTTGTCAGTGGCAACCTCACTTTCGGCCAGATGCTGGATTTTATCCTGTGAAGTCAGCCCTTCTTTTTTTAGCCCAGCAGATTGGTTCATTGATTGAACACACCAATAGTTCATTTGTGAACCCAGTATTCTTGTAATCTCTGTCTCTATGCATCACTCTTTCACTTTGATTGTGTTCATAAGCATCATATAATGCTCTCAGGCATTTTAGCAGGGTCTAGCTTTTATTCTCTTCACTGTAATTCATGGTGTCAGGTTTCTGAGGCACATGTGCTCTGTCCTGAGGGAGTTTACCCAGCATGTGGCCTCTTGATAGCTTCATTTTTACACCAGACAAAGCGTGTGTTTACGCCTATATTTGCATTACAGATAATTGGTGTTTTGATTTAGATTTTTCACATGGCCTATGATAAACAGGGTGAAAAAAATCTCATGTTTACATTCTCCAGACCTCTGTAGCAACCAATTAGAGCAGCCTAGCATTATATGAGTTTTGTTTAGTTTTTAAACTTTTGAAATATTATTCAGTATTATACAATTTTTTGTTTCACTGCAAAAAAAAAAAAAAAAAAAGTCATTTTAAAGTTTTTGCTTAATGGTGTAAATGTTCCCCAAGTTACCTAGTTTAGAAACCTTGCTTATAAAAAGAGTAAAAAAATAAAATAAAAATCACCACCCGATGGCGAATGGACCAATGACAAACTGTAATGATAAAACTATAAAGCTTTATTAATCACTTACATTTTCTGGAATTTTATGAACATTTTACAAGAATATGGAAGTCAACATCACAATTTTAACAATAATGGCACAAAGAAACAATATCGTTAGAATCACTTTCAGAATTATGTTTTGAATATGATTCGCATTTGATTTCAGTAATTTCTTGTTAGCATATTGCTAAGCTAACAACGTAATACTGAAATAAGCAAATAGCACACAGGAGATACGATTCGCAATTGATTTCAGTGAAGTTTGTTAGCATGTTCCTAAGCTAACAGTGTAATGTTAAAATAAGCAAATAGCACACAGGAGATACGATTCAAAACTGATTTCAGTATTTTTTTTGTTGTTGTTAGCATGTTGCTAAGCTAACTGTAATACTGAATAAGCAAATGGCACATAGGAGACAGGAGATACAATTTGCAATTGATTTTAGTAGTTTGTTGTTAGCATGTTGCTAAGCTAACAACTAAATACTAAAATAAGCAAATAGCAGACAGGAGATACGATTCGCAATTGATTTCAGTGAAGTTTGTTTGCATGTTGCTGAGCTATCAACTAAATACTGAAATAAGCATCTATAGCACACAGGAGATACAAATTGCAATTGATTTCAGTGTACTGCAAGCAAAATGCAGTCATTTCAAAAGGAATGCGCAAAATTGGGAGTTTCGCTTGAATGTAAATGTTCCACATGAAGATTTCGCTTGTGTTCAAGTTTGCCATGTTAACCAACAGAAAGCTGATTGGTTTAAAAGTGACATCTGTGTGAACAGTGCTTCGTACATCATTACACTATTTGCATGAAAATTTTCACCAAATTTCTGCTAATTCCGCTGCACTTGTATAGTAGAAAAGACCTAGCTTACAAAAAAAAAATCAATAAATAAATAAAAAATCATACTAATGACAAACTGTGATGATAAAGACTTAATAATCACTTAAATTTGACAAGATTTCACTGATTTAACGGGAATACAAAAGACAACATCACAATTGTAACAATAATAGCACAGAGAAAATAAAAATATAAAAAAGTAAATCTTTCTTGCTGATGAACGATAAAAATAAAAACTTGGACAACCAATCAGAATACACCCAACACCCAGCACATTTAAAGTGGCAGATGAAGTGGAAGTCTGCAGTGCACAATTATCGGTTGATGTGGACGCTAATATAATTATTGCAACCATTATATTGTCCGTGTTACCAGGCCTTAGTATCATTTTCAACTGAAAATGTACAAATATGCCTTTTTAGATTGGTAATGTGAACAATACATTTTAGTCAACAAACATTGTTTAAACTAAAATAAATGTTCATTTTACTTAGTTCAGTGTTTTTGTTGGTCTTAGCGCAAACCCTTTGAGCACTAAAGTGAGTGTAAAATGAATCACCTCAGGCTCGCTGACATCCGAGGTTTATCTGACATGACGGCACCAGCTGACACGTGAGTCTGTGTGTGTGTGTGTGTGTGTCATGCTGGCATCTCCGCATGCGTTGCTGCAGTAAAATTGTGCCAGTTTGTGCCCACCATCTTGCGCCAAACGAGTCCCGCGAACAGTCAAAGGAAATAGTCATTTCAGACATATCACTTTTTGTGTTCTTTTTTTATGTAAAGTTGGATATTAGATATTAGAAAATCATGGTAATGCCATAGTATTTTTTAGTTAGTGGCAGCTGGTTCATTTTCGGGTGTTTAACTCGCTGCAGGCCAAAATATGTTGGAGTGAATCTATAAGCATGCGATTCTCTGTGAATATCAGCTGTTTTGCCGGTTGTTTGACCGATTCTCAATGAGGTGGAAGAAGATAATGAAGATATTGCTACAGAGTTATCTCACTTCCAGGTGTTAACACACACACAAACACACACAGCTGTCCCTGCAAGGACGTTTTGACGTTTTTTTTGTCAGATATTTTATCCCTCTCTTTTTTTCTCCTTTGGATTTCTGCCTTGATGTGAAATTCACCTCATATGTTGAAATGTAGGTTAGATGGAAAAAAAACAATAGCTTGAGCTTTTTTTAAGTAAAAAGACGCAATAATATGACTATTATTTTATCACATTTCAAAGTGTTTATACATTTCTGAAGTAATCCAGTGGGGATGCTAATCAAGCTAATTCAGTTTTCTCATTTATTATAACTCATCCATCATTAAAACAAATAAACAGTGTGTTTATTTAGCTGTGTCATTAAGTGGATTATTTCCAGTGTGTTTGTGTGTAAAAATAGCAGTGTCGGAGAGTACGCTTGGCGCAGTACCTGTGCATTAGCGAGGATCAGAACTGAGACCTTGCTAGGAATTGAAGACTTAACTCACCGCCAGTTTGGGACGGGACGGGAGGGGCGGCTGCTCTCGTCAGGTTACGTGTCCTAGTTTAATGCCTTGCCAGGTCAGACAGCCCGCATCAGAGCACTGAGTGTGTTTGTACACAATAGTGTGTGTCTGATAGATTTACCAATATTCTAGATGAGCGTAAGGGGTAACATAGTTCAAGTTACATAATCAGATTACTTTTTAAAGTAACTAGTAAAGTAACTCATTACATTTTAAATTTACAAGAAAATGTATATTTAAGTTACTTTTTCAAATAAGTAACACAAGTTACTTTATCTGACCATTTATTCACTGAAACCTCTTCTGTCCCATGAGAGAAATTGGAACTTTTTAAGTTTATTAATTTCACTTTTGTTGTCAAAGGGACTTTACAGTTAAAAAAAAAAACAAGCCCAACTCTGGTGATAAAAAAGTAATGCTAAAGTAATTTAACTTACTAGTAGTATCATTAAAATTAATCAAAGGTTACTTTGTTTTCAGAACTTGACTCACATTTCTCAGTAATGAAGATACATATGTATTCATCTATATGTTGATTTATTTTACCAGTGTTTTATGTCTGGATGTCTCATTCATTTCTGTTTTTTCCCCCCTTTTTTTCTTTTTTGGTTGTCTGCGTACTTTGCATTTGTTGTGTAAGTATCTGGTTCATTTTATTTGGTGTGTTTTATTTTTTGTCTTCCAGTTGTTTCTTACAGAATGCTATGCTTTGTTTTCCCCGCTGTCGAAAATTCCCATTCTGTATTCTAGAACCGCATGTATCATCCTGAAATGACATCACAAATCCTTAAGCGCTATTGGTCACAATTGTTTCAACACCCTTAAAGGATTAGTTCACTTTCAGAACAAAAATTTACAGATTATGTACTCACCCCCTTGTCATCCAAGATGTTCACGTCTTTAAGTAAAGAAGAATTAAGTCGTAAAGAAATAGTTTTTTGAGGAAAACATTTCATTGTTTCTTACCATATAATGGACTTCTATGGTGCCCCCAAGTTTGAACTTCCAAAATGCAATTTAAATGCAGCTTCAAAGGGCTCTAAACAATCCCAGCCGTGTAAGAAGGGTCTTATCTAGTAAAACGATCGGTCATTTTCTAAACAAACTGACAATTTTATATACTTTTTAACCTCAAATTCTTGTTCTGTCTCGCCTCTGCGATGTGCATGTGTAGTCTGTGTGATCTGGGTTAATACAGTTAGAGTATGTCGAAAAACTCCCATTTTGTTTTCTTCCCCAATGAAATTTTGACATACCCTAACTGTATTGACCCGGATCACAAAGACTACGCATGCGCATTGCAGAGACCAGACACGATGAGCATGAGTTAAAAAATATATGAATTGTCAATATGTTTTGAAAATAACCAATGGTTTTGCTAGATAAGACCCTTTTTCATCAGTTGGGATCGTTTAGAGCCCTTTGAAGCTGGATTTAAACTGCATTTTGGAAGTTCAAACTTGGGGACACCATACAAGTTCATTATATAAAGAGAAATCCTGAAATGTTTTCCTCAAAAAACATTATTTCTTTACGACTGAAGAAAGAAAGACATGAATATCTTGGATGACAGGTGGGTGAGTACATAATCTGAAAATTTTGTTCTGAAAGTGAGCTAATCCTTTAAGTTCATTTCTGGATGGTTTGTGGTTAGACTATAAACCAGAGTGCTCTTTTTTTCAAGACCTTATATGGGATTCTGTAGCAATCCATTGGTGGAACTACTGTAGGAAATCCTTGGACACTTTATTCCCAAATGCTTTGCTTAGCACCTGCTTAAAACATTGCTTTTAACATCCGCAAACCTGGTAAATAACTTAAATACCTCATTTTTCTAACGGACTAACCTTTTTCTGAGGGGAAAAAAAGGGTTTTAGATGATCTCACAATGCCAGTCAATTATTAAAACGCGTTTTTACTTCCATTTCCCATACTTTGTGCAAAAATATGTGTATGTAGATGCGTTATAGCTAGCCAAAGAGAAATTTAACAAATTTTAAATAACTTATAGCAAGATTCTCCTCAAACTGTTGATCTTCCTTGACAGTTTTTGAAAAATAGAAAAAACTCACCATAGGGGAAAAAAAAAAAGCTTATGCTAATAGCACCCCTAGTGGCAGACTATGAGAATATAACGTATTACTTGCCTAGGATATATTCTGGACCCAGTGCTTTTTGAAAATTACAAATAACACTGAGTTTTTGACAAATGTTATCTGCTGATAAACCCTTTTTTCCAGAATACTGTAGGAAGTCCTTAGACATTTTATTCCCAAATGCTTTAGTTGGCTCCATCGTAACAAAATCCACAAACCTGTCAAATAACTTAAATACAGATTTTCCTAACAGACTAACATTTTTTCTGAGGAAAAAATGGGTTTCAGATGATCTCACAGTGCCAGTCAGTTGTAAAACTCATTTTTACTTCACATTTCCCATTCTTTACGCAAAAATATGCCGATGTAAATGTGTTATGGCTAGCTAACAATCAATTTAGCAAATTCTAAATAACTAGGGTAGCAAGATTGTCCTCAAACTGTTGATCTTCCTCCTGACAGTTTAAAAAATAGAAAAAACTGGCCATGGGGGGGATGTTTATGCTAGTGGCAGACTATGAGACTTTTTACTTGCGTAGGCCTTGATGTATTTTGAAAACAGACAAAGAAGACCTACTTACTGGCATTTTGAGAGCATTTCTGAAACTATAATGACGTCTCCTGCTGCTGATAAACCCTATCTGTTGAGTATACCATCTATTTTTGTTTTCTGTCTGCTTACTGAGTTCTTTGTGAATCTGTTCTCATCACAGGAGAAGGAAGGCAGGCATTTTGCCCAGCCTGGAAGATCTGCTGTTTTACACCATTGCAGAAGGCCAGGAGAAAATTCCAGCTCACAAATTTACCACGGTAAAACCACACACAAGCCGGCCAAGGAAAGCAAGGCCATCGCTAAATAGTTGTGTCTAAGTTGTATCAGTTTTCAAGTTCCTTGGGTTTGAAACACAAAAACACAAGATTTGTTGTCATTTTAGACTAAATGTTGTTGTTTTTCAGGCGCTGAAAGCCACAGGTTTGCGAACTGGAGACCCTCGTCTTAAGGAGTGTATGGAAATGCTAAAGGTCACTCTGAAGACCACATCAGATGGCGCTCTGGATCGGCATCTCTTCAAAAAGTATTCAACTTAACTATGTTTGCTTGAAGGTTAAAATGAAAACTGGCTGTTTTTAGTTTAATAAGAATATATTGACTGTAGTGCGTTCGTCTTAGTTCTTGAATGAGAACAAAGCCTCAAAAATAAAGCTGCAGTCAATGTACTATTCAGATGGCTGAAACCTGCAGCTGTTACCATTTTTCAAGGACACATTAAATCAGGGGTCACTGATTTTTTAAAAGGCCTGTTAAGTCCTGCAGTGTATGAATTATTTAGTTTCACTCAGAAAATACATAAAAATGGATTAAGGCCTGAATAGCATCATATATGGTTTATTATTATTGTTTCTAAAATTTAAACCATTAAGAATATGAATATATATATATATATATATATATATATATATATATATATATAATTTTTTTTTTTGGTTAACTGAAAAAAAAAATTTAGTTTAAGTTTAAATACTAAATAGCTAAAACTACATCAGCTGCATATTTAAAACATAAGAATAAAAACACAGCTTAAAGTTTTTTAATGTTTGTGTTTAAGTTTGGTTGAATTTGGCTGAATGTACTGATACTAATAAAGATAATTCATTGTCTTCGCTTTTCTCTTTCTACAGGTGTGTGCAAAGCAACATTGTGCTGCTAACGCAGGCTTTCCGGAAAAAGTTTGTCATTCCCGACTTTCAGTCATTTACCTCTCACATTGATCAAATTTATGAGAGCGCTAAATCACTGTCGGGTGGCCAGGTACACTTACACTTATAAGATGATCCAACATGGTTTGAATTTCTGTTGTTTTTTTATTGAAAAAACATATATATATATTTTTACATTATATATTGTCACATTTTTATTATATTAGGTGGCAGATTACATTCCCCAGCTTGCAAAATTTAGCCCTAATCTCTGGGCTGTTTCCCTGTGCACTGTAGATGGCCAACGGTGAGATTTCTGTCTATAGTTGCTACTTTGTTTTGATTTTGCTTGGTTTTTGTTAATATTTTCTGGTAAATTAATTAGATTTAAAAACCTAAACCTGATGTTTTGCGTGTTACAGATACACGGCTGGTGACACGAAAGTTCCATTTTGTCTGCAGTCATGTGTTAAACCGTTAAAATACGCAATTGCTGTTCACGATCATGGCACCGACTATGTGCATCGCTTCATAGGGAAGGAACCCAGCGGTCTTCGTTTCAACAAACTCTTTCTTGATGAAGATGGTAATTTCACAAAGCAAAAAAGTCTTAAAGCAACAGTTCACCCAAAAAATTTAAATTTGCTACAAATGTACGGACTCTTAAATTAAAGCGAATTTAATCATTTGTGCAAGTAGCTTACATACAAAGTAAATAACTCAGGTGGCCTGAGGGTGAGTACATTTTCAGCAAATTTACATTTTTGGGTGAACTGTTTCTTTAATGTTACCAAAAAATAAGCTTCAAATAAGCATCTTCGTTTATTGATTAATTTATTTATTTTTCCAGATAAACCTCACAATCCCATGGTAAACGCTGGCGCCATAGTTTGCACCTCCCTCCTCAAGGTAAATCACATTCTCATCTTCACATCCTTTCATTTTTTGATAAAATGGGGGCCCTAAACTGTGTTTAGGAATTTGGTAACCTAAAAGTGCCTTGCCGAATGTTTAGCTTGATGCGTTTGTGGATGTTTGACGTGAGAACGGATCAGAGGGACGAATGGATTTAATCTGATTACTTTCCCTCTCTCATCAGATTAAGGTTATGAATAATCATGCTGAAAGGATTATATTGAAGAGAGAAACGGAAGTGGGATGGGGGAAGATAAGGGGGAAAAGAGCAAACAGATGCGAGGAAAATAAACAAATGATGGTCAGGAATTTGTAAGGACGATGTGATAAGAATAAACACTTTGGGAGAGATGAGAGAATATCCAAAATAGACTATATAAATATAAAATGTTTTTATTCTTCAGTCTGTTTCTGCCACTGAATAAAAAATAAAGTTTATTACATCAAAAATACTATTAAATCCAAGGCACTCAAGTGTGGAAAAAAATATAAAAAGCCTTTATTCACATGACTTTAAAGTGTTTTTAAAAACAACACATTTGTGCACCGACGCATTGCAGCTAACTCGCCTTCATCAGGGTGTAAATTTTCAAACAATCAGAGTTCATTTAAGTTCATTTAATCACCTGAACAGGTATTAAAGCAACAATGACCGAATTACTTATCATAATTATAATCCAATAAATTCAAAACAATGTAATGTTACACAGTAAAGAAAAAAAAAACATGTGTCGGTGTACAAATGTGTTGTTTTTAAAAACACTTTAAAGCCATGTGAATAAAGGCTTTTTATATTTTTTCACACTTGAGTGCCTTGGATTTAATAGTATTTTTGATGTAATAAATGATTCCCACATCCAAAGAGCACCGATTTATGGATTTGTATACCCCAGCATTTCTGAATGTAAAAAATAAAGTTATTGCAAATTTTTATCTCACAATTCAGATTTTTTGTGAGATATAAACTTGCAATTGCGAGTTACAAAGTCAGAATTAAGAAATATAAAATCGCAATTTCAAGTTATAAAGTCAGAACTGTGAAATATAAACTTGAATATGTGAGTCAGAATTGTGAAATATAAACTCGCTATTGTGAGTCATAAAGTCAGAATTGGAAAATATAAACACCCAATTGCGAGAGATAAAGTCAGAACTGCGAAATATAAACAAAGTTGCAAGTTATAAAGTCAGAATTGGAAAATATAAATGCGCAATTGCACAATATAAAGTCAGAACTGCAAAATATAAACAAAGTTGCAAATTATAAAGTCAGAATTAAGAAATATAAAATCACAATTATGAGTTATAAAGTCAGAACTGCAAAATATAAACTTGCAATTGCAAGTTATAAAGTCAGAATTGCAAAATATAAAATCGCAGTTGTGAGTTATTAAATCAGAATTGCAAAATATAAACGCGTAATTTTCAGTTATAAAGTCAGAACTGCGAAATATAATCAAAGTTGCCAGTTATAAAGTCAGAATTAGAAAATATTAACGCACAATTGCAAGATATAAATCAGAATTAATAAATATAAAATCGCAGTTGTGAGTTATTAAGGCAGAACTGTGAAATATAAACTTGCAATTGTGGGTTATAAAGTCAGAACTGCAAGATACAAACATCACAATTCTGAAAAAAAAGGTCAGAATTACAAGACTCACAATTGTGACAAAAAATATCAGAATTGTGAGTTAAAAAGACGCTTTTACCTTGTTTATTTTTAGTCAGTGGCGGAAACAGGCTTTCATAGGATAGCATAGTATCGTCATTTTGAAAACAGCCACGATCTAGTTAGCATCCTTGCTAATACATGCAGGGCTTTGTTTACCTGTTATTATAAACAATATTACAAACATGTATAAGCATATATTTATAATCAGATAACTTTGTTGTATTTTTTACGAATTCGAATATTTTACGAATTTGTGATGACATTTTGTGGCGTTAAAGGTAAATCCTCTGCATGATACGCATCTTTCTCAGGCCTGTCGGGGTGGTAATGTGTGATGTCTGTGTGAAGGCTTTTTGTGGTTTTATTGTTGTTGCGTATTTTACAGCATTAGGAACTGTGGGAAATTTTGACCCTCCAACAGGTCAATGACGTTGGTAATTTCCCTTTCATTTATTTGTTTTTCCTCATTGAACAAATTTCAACCCAAGCTAATGCTAAGCTACATTAGCGCAAGTCTGACAAATTCATTGCTTTGACAGAAAATCAAATGTAATTCTGTTTAATTATGTCAGAATCAAGCTTTATTTTTGTTTTCCTTTTTTATTGTACTTTGTAGTCTTTTTAACTTCAAGTAAATTCAAGTACTTTTTTGTTTGTGTAACATTTCTTCAATGTGGAAAAAAACTTATTTTAGAGCCTCAAATTAATACATTACACGTTTCTCTAGAACTCTACTAAAACAAACACACAGTTCAACTTAGTGTTTTTATTGTTTTTTAATCTGTCAGATTTTTTTTCCACACCCCCTTTAACAACTTACATTTGTGATTCCACAGCCATAATAGTACTTACTTGGACACAAACACTGTTTGCCTTTTTCTTTCAATGATGTTACTCAAATCTAGTGAGCTAGAGTCATTTTTTCCATTCTTCATTTGAAATGCTTTTCAAGCTGTAGAGAAATGATTTTACTACAACTGTCAATCTAATTGATAGAATTTCTGTGTCTAAATGTTGTGGTAGTTTAATAATGTTTCCTTTAACTGAATGACGTTTGTGTGTAATTCTACAAAACAATTCATTTCAATGATAAAACACATTCATGCAGTTTATTTTTGACTTTCAGCAAGGTGTAGGCAACGCTGAGAAGTTTGACTATGTAAGTATAATAATTATATAATAGATTTTTACTGTTAATCATGTTAAGAGCTGCGGCGTTTAATTAAGTGTTTTGTTTTAGGTGATGAACTTTATGAAGAAGTTGGCAGGAAATGAATATGTTGGTTTCAGCAATGCTACGTAAGTGTTTTTCGATGCTAATAGTAGTACAATATCAGGTTTTCACCCAAAAATTACAATTCTGTCATTAATTACTCAACCTTCGAACGAAACCTTTGTTCATCTTCAGAACACAAATTAAGATATTTTTGATGAAATCCGAGAGCTTTCTGACCCTAAATAAACAGCGACACAACTGTAACGTTCAAGAAAGGTAGTAAAAACATTGTTGGTTCAGCCATAATTTTATTACTTTATTCAACATTTTCTTCTCTTCCGTGTTAGTCTTTGATGCTCGTTCACGAGAGTACAGACTATTTTAATGATGTCCTTACTAGCTTTATGGGCCTTGAATATGTCAGTTGCTGTCTATGCAGAGTCAGAAAGCTCAAAAATATCGTCATTTGTGTTTTGAAGAACATGAGGGTGAGTAATTCATGACAGAATTTTCATTTTTGGGTGAACTGTCCCTTTAAGAGAGTTAATAATAAACAACATAGAAACAAATTGCAACCAATAGAACAAGTGAAACAGTACAGATGTCTATCAGTACCATTAAGTATTCAACATTTCAAAATTTAAAATACAAAAGGTAATCAAAAGTTAAATAAAAATATCAAAACACAATACCTGACACTTCTTTGTAAGTTATTTTGTTGTGATTTATTAAAATTAAAGTTCTTCCTGTAAGGTATTTCTTCTTGTTGGTAGGTTTCAGTCAGAGCGACTGTCAGGTGACAGAAACTTTGCTATCGGTTACTACTTGAAGGAGAAGAAGGTACGTGTTTAAACATTTAATAGCAATTACGGACTGTATTGTCTGTAAAATCCACTAAAACCTCATTTTTTCTATACTTGCAGTGTTTCCCAGAGGGTACAGATATGATCTCCATCCTGGACCTTTACTTCCAGGTTAGTATAAGTTAAACAGCCTTTTTCGCACACTATTTGTCCGTTTGGAAATGAATATTAAACATGTGCATTGCTTCCAGTAGATGTAGGTTTCAACATTTAAGAAATTATTACAGTATTATTATTACAGTACTAGCTAGTAAGTACTAAGAAACTATGCTGTGAATATGAAGTATGGGTACTAAAGGTTAAAAAGATTGCATATTTAACTTATATATTTTCCACATTATCACATTACTTCTATTACATCAAATGTATTTTGTAATGTCTTTGTAATGTGTTCATTTTTTTCAATAGTTACGACGAAAAAATATATATATATATATATATAATTTAATATATATATTAGGGCTGTCAAACGATTAATCGCGATTAATCGCATCCAAAATAAAAGTTTGTTTACATACTATATGTGTGTTTACTTTGTATATTTATTATGTACATATAAATACACACACATACATGTATATATTAAAACAAAATATTTACATGTATATATATTTGTATCTGTATACAATTCAGATTATAAATAAAAATAAATATTTTAGATATAAATATATATATAATATATATATATATATATATATATATATATATATATATATATACATAATAAATATACAAAGTAAACACACATATAGTATGTAAACATAAACTTTTATTTTGGATGCAATTAATCGCGATTAATCGTTTGACAGCACTAATATATAGATGTATGTATATGTATATATATATATGGACCACAAAACCAGTCTTAAGTCGCTGGGGTATATTTGTAGCAATAGCCAAAAATACATTGTATGGGTCAAAATTATCAAAAAAAAAAATTATGCCAAAAATCATTAGGATGTTAAGTAAAAATCATGTTCCATTTAAGATATTTTGTAAATTTCATACTGTAAATGTATCAGAGCTTAACTTTTGATAAGTAATATGTATTGCTAAGAACTTAATTTGGACAACTTTAAAGGCGATTTTCTCAATATTTTTATTTTTTTGCACTCTTAGATTCCAGTTTTTAAATAGTTGTATCTCGGCCAAATATTGTCCGATCCTAACAAACCATACATCAATGGAAAGCTTATTTATTCAACTTTCAGAAGATATATAAATCTCAATTTTGAAAAATTGACACTTATGACTGGTTTTGTGGTCCAGGGTCACATATACATATACAATTGTTTTAATATGTTTTTGTTTTGTTTAGCTGTGCTCCATTGAGGTAACCTGCGAAAGTGCCAGTGTGATGGCAGCTACTCTGGCGAATGGCGGCTTCTGTCCAATCACGGGTGAGCGTGTGCTGAACCCCGAAGCTGTACGAAACACTCTGAGTCTTATGCACTCCTGCGGCATGTACGACTTCTCCGGACAGTTCGCTTTCCATGTGAGTTTCCCATGTACACACCTGATGGTTTTACTTTCAATGTTTCAGAAAATGAGAAAACTCACCTTGTGTTGTACTGTAGGTTGGTCTCCCAGCTAAATCAGGCGTTTCCGGAGGCATCCTGCTGGTGGTGCCCAACGTGATGGGCATTATGTGTTGGTCGCCTCCTCTCGACAAACTGGGCAACAGCGTGCGAGGCATCCAGTTTTGCACGGTACTAAATCTAATCATCTTAGCTAATTCACCGTTATAATAGTGTCTTTCTTGCTCAGTTTGATAGAAGTTTTCTTTTTCTTTCAGGATCTGGTCCAGCTCTTTAATTTCCACAACTATGACAATTTACGCCACTTTGCCAAGAAACTGGATCCACGTAGAGAGGGTGGAGAGCAGCGGGTGAGTGACAGATCCGTCCTACCAATCACAAACAGCATGCAACTAATGAAATAACACAACATACATTTTTATTTATCATATATATTTTTTTCGAATCTCTAAGCGACAGACCCCCTTAGTTACTGTTGCTAATGCTATTAAGCTTTCCTACTTGCTTTATCGCTGGCTATTGCCTGTTTGAGCAAAATAAAATTATTTATTAATAATTATCTGGATTCACTTGCATTTATATAATATTAATAATATAATAATATTTTTTTTTTGGTTTGTTTGTTTGTTTGTAGTAGTTTTTTGTTTTATGCACCTAAAAAGTTAATAAAATTTTGCAGAGCAGATAAAATAGTGGTTGAAAAAAAAAATAATTATTGAAAAATATATATTTGTTGGTTTTGTTTTTGTTTAGCTTGTTTTGTTGGTTTGGGTTTTTTTGTTTAGTTGGTTTTATGTTTTGTTTTTAAGTTGGTTTTGTTTGTTGTTTAAGTTGTTTTGGTTTATGTTTGCTTGTTTGTTTGTCGGTTTTGTTTTGTTTTTTACATATTGGGTTTGTTTTGTTTGTTGTTTTAGTAGTTTTTTGTTTTATTTTAGTAGTTTTTTTTTTTAGTTTGTTTTGTTTTTTGTTTGTTTGTTTTATTTTTGTTTTGATTGTTTTAGTTGGTTTTGTTTGTTTGCTTGCTTGTTTTGTTTTTGGTTTTGTGTTTTGATAAGTTGTTTTTTTTTGTTTTTTTTTTTACAAATTTTATATATATATACATACACACAACACATTCATATGAAGTTTAGTTATTAATTCTATATTTATTTTATTTAATATCATAATATTTAGTTATTAGTTCTACATTTATTTTATAACTATTTATCTTTATAAGGTATTAAAAAAAACACTTTTGTCATTGTAAAATAGATCAGAAAACTTATGTTAGTTTGCAGATACAACTTGGTTTTGTTTGTTTGGTGTTTTATCTAATGTAATTAAATTTTGCTTTAAGCATGGCTTACACGTCCGTTTACTTTTTTGGGCCAATGAATATCCCACCTCTAGATGCAGCTAATACTAATGATCCTATAACATTGAGATTGTGATTATGTGTTTGTGTGTACTAATAAATGTGAAATGACAAACCAAATAATGTTAACTGTCCAGCAATCTTAAGCTGTATTATTGAACATTTTACTTCTCTTAGCAATAGCATATTTCTTTTCCTCTTCTTTGTCTGCCCTCTGCTGGAGGATCAGCGTACTCTCTGCTTTTAAACTTGACTACCATCCAAGTGCCTTGATTTTGAATGCTAAACATTTATTTACTGCTGACATACACCTGCTAATATAACATAATTCTGGCCGTTATGCTTTTACACTTGAAAATAACACCTTTTCTGATTGACTGGCTTGCTTAAGTTTCCGCCGTTTTCCTGTTTTCTTCTTTCTCTGCCATCCATACTAATCCAAGCAGGAAATTCCATGATCAAATAATCTAATCTGATAATCTATCCGTGTCCGTATTGGTTGAACCGCAGCAACAGCAGCAGCAGAATCTCGAACCGCTGGACTATACAAGCCTTCAGAAGGAACTAGCACTCACTGACAAAGTGTGGAAAAAAGTCTGTCCTTCCGAAGCGAACGAGGACAGTTCCACCACTGTAGTCTATAGGATGGAAACTGTGGCGGAAAGAAACTAGAAGAGACAACGACGCCCACCCTTCCCTCTGCATCATCCAGTCATTTTCTTTAAATCATCACTGAGATTAGAGAGGTTATTCTGTTTTGTTTTTGTTTTTTTTATTGCGATTTTAGTTGTTGTATTTTGTTTGGTTTTGTTTTGCTTTGTTTTTGTGTGTTTTTAGTTGTTTAGTAGATTATTTCAGTGGGTTTTAGTTTTGATTGTTTTGTTTTACTTGCTTTGTTTTGCTTTAAAAAAAAATTTTTTTTTTTATTTTTTTATTTTTTTTGAGTTGATTTTGTTTTACTTGCTTTGTTTTGCTTTTTAAAAAAATGTTTTGTTTTTTTTTTTAGTTGGATTGGTTTTGTTTTGTTTTGTTTTGTTTTAGTTGGTTTTGTTTTTTGTCCTTGTTTTTTTTTTCAGTTGGTTTTGATTTTTGTTTTAGTTTTATTTGTTTTTGTTTTAGTTGGTTTTGTTTTTACTTTTAAGATGGTTTTGCTTTTTTTAATCGCTTGTTTTGTGTTTCTAGTTTTTGTTTTGGTTTTGAGGTTTTGATTGTTTTTTGTATTTTGTTTTATTTATTGAATTGTTTTTGTTGATTTTGTGTCTTACTTTAGGGTCCGTGTACGTTGTGATCATTTGTTTTTCAATTTGAAATTAAATAAGCAGAAAGGAGAAAACGGCTCCTTTATTCGTTTTTTCGTTTGTTCAGAAAAATGAAAAACGAGATTTCCAGCGGCTATGATATATGGTACAGTAAAATGTAATTCTCCATTGTCTGCAACTTCAGCCGATTTGCATTGGAGTATTTGAACTGAAAGAAAAGTTATGACTGCTGTGTGTTTAACTACACTTGGCACTGATCTGCGCTTCTTTGCGCTGTCTAGTGGGTACCACAGCTTTACCACTTTAAATCCATACAGCAAAATAAAACAGGCTGGGTGCAGATCCATATTTCTGAAATACGCATTTCTGTGAAACGCGTTTCAGTCCGATGATGACATTTTGTTGAAAAACAAAAATAATTTTACTATGCACTGATTAAAATTAGTAATAAATAATAATTATTATTTTACCAATCATGCCCGACTCCCCTCACATGCTCTAGTATATGAACAGGCAGCATCTGGGGAACGGGAGACGGCGCGGGCGCATTAGGCCAGTCATCAAACATATTTCAAAGAAAGCCGGCGTCACGATCCTGAGAGCATCATTGCTGTATTTACTGGGTGTTTTTAGCGAATATTTGCATTTATTCACATATGAGTGGATGTGGAGGACTGTTGTGATTTTTGGCTAATGCAGGACACTACAGAATGATAAAAAAAAAGCCGAAAAAAAGTAGTAGGCTACACTGTTAAAAAAAAAAAAAACAAAAAAAAAACACAAGCTGTAAATTATTTTAAAGCCTTAAAAAATATTGTTTGAATAATTTGTAACTATTTGTAGCCTACTATGAACGTGATTTTCTTATTGCTTTTCCTATTTTATTATTATTAGTTTATTTTAATGTAATTTATGTTATTGTCCTTGTATGTTCGTGTTCTACAGATTGCAATTTAAAAAAGAATGAAAATAATAATAAAATAAATAAAGGACTAGGCTATTTTGTTGAATGGAACAGGTACAACTGATAACCCACCCTCCCAGATTTGGTTGACAAATCGGCGGAAAGGGGCGTCTCATGACCGCGCACATGTGGAAAACGAATTTTGAAGTTTATCCGTTTTTTACATGTGAAACAAAAAAAACGAAAAATCGATCCGAAATCTCGTTTTTAATTTTTTCTGAACAAGCGAAAAAACGAATAATGGAGCCGTTTTCTCCTTTCTGCTTATTTAATTTCAAATTGAAAAACAAAGGATCACAACGTACACGGACCCTTTAGTTGGTTGTTATTTTAGTTGCTTTTGTTTTGATTTTGTATTTTGTTTTGTTAGTTTTTTTTAGTTGGTTTTTTAGTTGCTTTTGCTTTTTTTTTTTTTTTTTTTTTTTTTTTTTTTTTTTTTCTGTGTTTCTAGTTGATTTTGAGGTTTAGTTTGTTTTTTGTATTTTGTTTTCTTTTAGTTTTTTCATAGTTGGTTTTGTTTTTGACCGTAACCTTTTTTTTTTTTTTTTTTACTTGGTTTTGTTTGTTTTGTTTCCCTTTTTTGTGTTTGTTTAGCTTTTTCTTAAAAATTGGGTATGTGTTTTTTGTTTCCAGTTGGTTTTGTTTTGGATTTATTTCTTTTTTTGTTTTGCTTTGTTTATTTGGGGTTTTGTTTTATTTTTGTGGGTTTTTTTTTTTTGTTTGCTGCTGTTTTTAGTTGGTTTTGTTTTTATTTTTTTGCCTCAGTTGGTTCTGTGTTTTTTGTTTTGTTATATTTTTTTGTTTATGGAAGCTTTGTTGTTTTTTGCATGAAATGCACACTATAAAGCAACCCAAAGACCTGTAAACTTAATGTGCAATTTTTTTTTTTTTTTAATTAAGGGAATCTGTTGAAAAATTAGTTTTTGTGTGTTTTTATATATATATATATATATATATATATATATATATATATATATATATATAAATAAAATTATAAATTATTATTATTTTTTTTTTTTTTTTGTGATTAATTGTTATAAGACGGTCATATATTTACTACCCCACTGTTAAAATATTTTCTTCTATACTAGTTTAATGTGAAAAGATATCTGGCCTATGAGAAAATAAGTTAATTATTTATAAGCTAACCTTCTGAACCAGTCAGACACAGTGACATTGAACCTTTTTGGAAACTAAGTACTTTTGCCATTTTTGTTTGTTGCTGCTATCTTCACAAAAATAACACCTTTAAACTGTAAAAAAAAAAAAAAAAAATGTACGGTTTAAAAAATAAAAATTTTTTTTAAGAAAACTAACCAACAAACAAACAAATACCTTCATAAAGAATGGTTGACAGTTTACAGTTATGTTTACAGTTA
This sequence comes from Cirrhinus molitorella, assembly GCA_033026305.1. Classification (NCBI taxonomy): domain Eukaryota; kingdom Metazoa; phylum Chordata; class Actinopteri; order Cypriniformes; family Cyprinidae; genus Cirrhinus; species Cirrhinus molitorella. The sequence goes on along the minus strand of CM065121.1, from coordinate 16,222,592 downwards.
TTTTTTTATTATTTGTACATAATTACATTATTCTTTCATTGACTCCCTTTTTTCTAATGTAATGTCTTAATTTTTGTTGAATGTATGTTTTGGTGCATGTTCTGTTAACTTATTTCAGGCAGTATTGGGTTCAAGTGAAGAAAAATATGTAAATGTGTTTAAAAGAGCTGTTTAATGTAAAATTCTGAAGTCTTTTGGATTCAGTTCAGCACCCACAATGTTTCATTTCATTTCATTTTGTTTTGTTTTATTCTGTGTAAATCATAAACGTAAGAAATGTAGACACTGTATTACAAACCAAACCAAACAAGTGACTAATGCTAACCACAGTGGAAATAGTCGACTAAGATCAGGTAGGAAAGATTGTGTAAGATTCATCCTGTGCCCACATCATCTACATCTGTAACCCAGTTTTCACTTGTATTAAATATTTACTGAAGGTTTTTTATTATACTGTCAGTTTAAGGAATCATTTATCATTTCTCAAACTGTGCCTCTTGAACTCCAGGAATGTGGTTAAAAATGACTGAATTAAAACTTACATCCTACTGAGAAATGTTTATCATTTATATCATTTAAACTGACTACTTGAACTTGTTTTATTTTATTTGTTGTTGTTTTTCTCCAGTATTATCATTTACTTTATGAAATGTAACAATATGAAATATGCGCAACTCTTCAAAAAACATTTGTTTGTGCCAATAAGACGATCTTCTTTAAACTAGGTTGACTTGTTTTTATTTATTTTGCATTGTGATTTAATAAATGATTGATACAAACAACTTTTGTTTGACGCTGTGTGTATTTTGTTTCTTTATTTAACTGTTTTATGTTTCAAGTATGTGTTCGTTTCCTTTAACTGTCCTTTTGTTTCACAAGTTGACTTTTTTTGCAGAGCCTAAATGCAACCCAATGGGGTTTGGGATCTTTTAGCGATTTGGGCTAAGTTTGCAACGCTATAATGTCATCCTGATGTCGTTAATGTACAACAAACGACTCCTCTGTTTTCTTCCAGGTCAAGTCGGTTATCAACCTGCTATTTGCGGCCTACACAGGAGACGTGTCTGCTCTGAGAAGGTACCGCACCACTAATAAATCATGTTGTTGTTGTTGTTGTTGTTGTTTTTTTTATTTCTAAACACAATTTGTGCCATTTCTGCCTACTTCAAGTGTGTTTGTGTTTTGCATAGGTTCGCACTCTCGTCGATGGATATGGAGCAGAGAGATTATGACTCTCGGACAGCTCTTCACGTAGCTGCCGCCGAAGGTGAAGTGCCAGGAACTCATTAAACTTTGCAAATATTGAAATTATCACTCTCTTCAACCCACAGACTTGCTGACTTGCTGTTTGTTTCCTCTGCCTGACCTATTTTTTGCTCTGGGCTTAGAGGAAATCTTGCTAATGTGCATTTGTGTGGGTTTCAGGTCACGCTGAGGTTGTGCGCTTTCTCCTAGAAGCTTGTAAGGTGAACCCAGTGCCCAGAGACAGGTATGAACGTGAAATACAACACCACCGATTTTGTTATGTAACTGTTAAAAACACCTATTTAATAGGCAGGGTGCGATTTGTGAAAAAAGCAGAGGGGGATGCTTTAAAAAATGTTTTTTTTTCTCTCTCCATTAGGAGGTTGACCCAATTCCAGAAAGGCTATAGCCTAATTAACCTAATTTAAGTGTAATCTGTTAACAACGCACATTATCCCCCGGTTTCACAAACAAGGCTTAAAGGGATAGTTCACTTTGAAATTAAATTTTGATATGTTTTAGCTTACCCCAAGGGCATCCAAGATGTAGGTGTCTTTGTTTCCGCAGTAGTTTCAATTTTTATATTTTTAGGTCCAACCGTTCTTGTCTGTCAGTCATATAATGCATGCCTATGGTCACCTCACAAAAGAAAATGCACAGATTCAAATTAAACAGTCCAAATTAAACAACTCCCCACCGTAAGTACACATTAATGACCTAAGACACGAAACGAGTGGTTTGTGTGAGAAAATGAACAGTATTTATATCTCTTTTACCTCTTGTAAACAATCACGTCCAAGTTGAAGGGGGCGCGCTATCTGGTGTGTGAGCGCGTTCTGGCTGCTACGTGAAGAGCTGTCCGAGAGTCATAATGGACGTGATCCATTGCGCGAGCACAAGTAATTATTTTCTTTTTTAAACATCCCTAAACATACTTTTTTAACCATTAGTTGTTTAAACATCCCGGATAAGCGCAAACGAGTACCATTTCTGTTAGCCGTCTTACCTACAATCTCTGTTCTGTGTAAACAATGAGTGACGTTCACGCGCGAGAGATCACTTCCGGCGCTTTCCGGGAGTTGCGCCGGCGCGCTCACACACCAGGAAGCGCGCGCACTTCAACTTGGCAAGGTTATTTACAAATGGTAAAAAACGACATAAATACTGTTTGTTTTCTCACACAAACCGCTCGTTTCGTGTCTTAGGTCATCAATGTGTACTTACGATGGGGAATTGTTTCATTTGGACTGTTTAATTTGAATCTGTGCATTTTCTTTTGTGAGGTGACCATAGGCATGCATTATATGACTGACAGACAAGAACGGTTGGACCTAAAAATATAAAAATTGAAACTACTGCGGAAACAAAGACACCTACATCTTGGATGCCCTTGGGGTATCCAAGATGTAGTTCAAAGTGAACTATCCCTTTAAGCCTAGTCCCAGGCTTTAAGTGAAAGTCTGAGCTGTTTCAACTGAAAGAAATATGCACTGACTGATCCAAAAATATATAAGTGCCTTTGTTTTGTCTCAAGATGCACACCAGTGATGATTTTTTTTTCTAAGCCATGTTTATAAAAATTACTTAAATGTCCTAATTAAACTATGGCCTAATCCTGGTTTAGTCTAAGCCGTGTCTGTGAAACCAGGCCTATACTCATCTTTTCAGTCAAGTAGCAGATAATAAGTGTCATGTCATAGAATGTCACAGTAACCTAGCAACGGAGCTTTTTGAAACTCAGAATCAGCGTTGCAAAATGATTCAGTGTTTCGAAGCGCTCCAATTGGATCACGGATCATTTGATTCAGAACGGAACTTTAAATTGCGTATCGTGATTCATTTGATTAGAACCGGACTTTAAAGCACGTATCGTGAATCATTTGTTTCTAAACGGGACTTTAAAGTGCTTATCGCCAAACATTTGATTCAAAAAGGGACTTCAAAGTGCGTATCGCAAATCATTTGATTCAGAACCGGACTTTAAAGTGCTTATCGCCAGTCATTTGATTCTAAAAAAGAATTCAAAGTGCGTATCCCGAATCATTTGATTCAGAACCAGATTTAAAGTGCGTATCACGAATCATTTGATTCAAAAGGGACTTCAAAGTGCGTCTCGTGAATCATTTGATTCAGAACCAGACTTTAACGTGCGTATAGTGAATCATTTGATTAAAAAAAAGGTAGGCTATACAAATAATTCACCAGAGGTAGGGATGCATAGACCAGAGTCCCCCCCTCCCCCATACATTTATTTGTGGTAATAATAATGTGAAATGACAAAAAATAACACCTTATCCTGTTACAATATTGTTGTTTGTTTACAAGTTAAAAATATTAAATTACCACACTGTTTTAAATGAACACTCCACTTTTTTGGAAAATAGTCTATTTTCCCCTAGAGTTAAACAGATGAGTTTTACCATTTTTGAATCCATTCAGCCGATCTCCTTTTAGCATGGCTTAGCATAAATCAATGAATCTGATTAGCATCTCGTTCAAAAACGACCAAAAATGTTCAATATTTTTCCTAACTTTACTCTTATGTAGTTACATCGAGTACTAAGACTGATATGGATAGGACTCGTATTCTGGCGTAATAATCAGGGAACTGCTGCAGTACCATGGGTGCAGCAGTCGCAATGATATATTACTCATCGCCCGAAAATACAGGTCCTTCTCAAAAAATTAGCATATTGTGATAAAGTTCATTATTTTCTGTAATGTACTGATAAACATTAGACTTTCATATATTTTAGATTCATTACACACAACTCGAAGTAGTTCAAGCCTTTTATTGTTTTAATATTGATGATTTTGGCATACAGCTCATGAAAACCCAAAATTCCTATCTCAAAAAATTAGCATATTTCATCCGACCAATAAAAGAAAAGTGTTTTTAATACAAAAAAAGTCAACCTTCAAATAATTATGTTCAGTTATGCACTCAATACTTGGTCGGGAATCCTTTTGCAGAAATGACTGCTTCAATGCGGCGTGGCATGGAGGCAATCAGCCTGTGGCACTGCTGAGGTGTTATGGAGGCCCAGGATGCTTCGATAGCGGCCTTAAGCTCATCCAGAGTGTTGGGTCTTGCGTCTCTCAATTTTCTCTTCACAATATCCCACAGATTCTCTATGGGGTTCAGGTCAGGAGAGTTGGCAGGCCAATTGAGCACAGTAATACCATGGTCAGTAAACCATTTACCAGTGGTTTTGGCACTGTGAGCAGGTGCCAGGTCGTGCTGAAAAATGAAATCTTCATCTCCATAAAGCTTTTCAGCAGATGGAAGCATGAAGTGCTCCAAAATCTCCTGATAGCTAGCTGCATTGACCCTGCCCTTGATAAAACACAGTGGACCAACACCAGCAGCTGACATGGCACCCCAGACCATCACTGACTGTGGGTACTTGACACTGGACTTCAGGCATTTTGGCATTTCCCTCTCCCCAGTCTTCCTCCAGACTCTGGCACCTTGATTTCCGAATGACATGCAAAATTTGCTTTCATCCGAAAAAAGTACTTTGGACCACTGAGCAACAGTCCAGTGCTGCTTCTCTGTAGCCCAGGTCAGGCGCTTCTGCCGCTGTTTCTGGTTCAAAAGTGGCTTGACCTGGGGAATGCGGCACCTGTAGCCCATTTCCTGCACACGCCTGTACACGGTGGCTCTGGATGTTTCTACTCCAGACTCAGTCCACTGCTTCCGCAGGTCCCCCAAGGTCTGGAATCGGTCCTTCTCCACAATCTTCCTCAGGGTCCGGTCACCACTTCTCGTTGTGCAGCGTTTTCTGCCACACTTTTCCCTTCCCACAGACCTCTTGCTTGAAGGTGTCAATGATGGCCTTCTGGACAGCAGTCAGGTCGGCAGTCTTACCCATGATTGCGGTTTTGAGTAATGAACCAGGCTGGGAGTTTTTAAAAGCCTCAGGAATCTTTTGCAGGTGTTTAGAGTTAATTAGTTGATTCAGATGATTAGGTTAATAGCTCGTTTAGAGAACCTTTTCATGATATGCTAATTTTTTGAGATAGGAATTTTGGGTTTTCATGAGCTGTATGCCAAAATCATCAATATTAAAACAATAAAAGGCTTGAACTACTTCGAGTTGTGTGTAATGAATCTAAAATATATGAAAGTCTAATGTTTATCAGTACATTACAGAAAATAATGAACTTTATCACAATATGCTAATTTTTTGAGAAGGACCTGTAGTCCCCAGCTAGGTAACTTCAAAAGTGATCAGCACTAAGCCACTAATCTAATAGTAAAATAGCTGGGGACTATATTCAGGCGCTGCGTAATATCATTGCGCCTGCGGCACCCATTGTATGGCAACAAAGTTCCTTGATTATTACGCCAGAATAAGAGTATAGTTCCTATCCATATCAGCCTACAAAATCTCAACTTTTCATTTTCTGTCGGTCTTTGTACATGATGTAACTATAGATGAGTCAAGTTTTAAACGGGAAAAACATTGAAAATCTTTGGTCATTTTGAACGAGATGCTAATGTGATTCAGTGATTTATGCTAAGCTATGCTAAAAGTGCTAACGGCAGACCCAGAGATCGGCTGAATGGATTCAAAAATGGTAAAACTCATCTGTTTACCTCTAGGGGAGTTATTTTCAAAAAAGAGTGTTCCAGTTTTTAAATAAAAATGTATAAAAAATTTATAAATAAGCTTTCCATTGATATATGATTTGTTAGAATAGGACAATATTTGGCTGAGATACAACTATTTGAAAATGTGGAATCTGTCGGTGCAACAAACAATCTCAATATATTAAGAAAATCACCTTTAAAGTTGTCCAAATGACAGTTTTGATACATTTAAAGTAGGACATTTACAAAATGTCTTCATGGAATATAACCTTTACTTAATATACTAATGATTTTTGGCATAAAAGAAAAAGCGATAATTTTGACCCATACAATGTATTGTTGGCTATTGCTACAAAAATACCAGTTCGACTTATGACTGGTTTTGTGGTCCAGGGTCACATGTTTTTAATGTTTTTGGTGTATGTTCACCCCATTTGTTTAATTTTCACACAAAAAATCACTCCAAATTATTTGGCACAACAGGTACTGTTTAAACTTGGTCTTTGATCCTTGTACAGGTGGGGCAACACTCCCATGGACGAGGCTATTCATTTCGGTCATCACGATGTCGTAACAATCCTGCAGGACTATCACAACACTTACAGCCCCAAGGAGACCACTGTTGACACCGACAAGGAGACGGCCGAGAAAAACTTGGACGGGATGCTGTAGAGATGATCTGTTGCGTTAAACACTTCAGATTTTTCTCAGTAAGTCTGTGTGTCTGAGGTGCGCATTTGAGAAGAAAACATACAAAACACAACGAAAAAAAAGTCTTTGGGCCCCTTTACACTGTTTTGTGGTGTGTGATTGTGTGCGTGTGTGATGTGTAACCTCCGTTAACATGGTAAGTTTATTTTATCGTACACTCGGGGGAATGTAGCCTCATAAAGGTCTTATTTAGCTGTATCTCCACGTATGTATACAATATAAATTGATTATACTCAATACAAGTATATGAAAAGTTTATATATGTTCATGTACATTTATGGTTTGAGAACCTACATAATGATGTCAAATAGATATTTCCAAAAAGATATCTATGAAAAGGCAGCTTGACTGGAGAAGGTAGCATTGGGAGGGATGTGTCATTCTGATTTATTTATTTTTATATTTTCAGCCCTTTTTTTAATCCTCCACTTTAGTCTTAACTTAATAGTTGTTTATGTCTTTTTAAGTGTGTATCATCTGGTGGAAATGTTCCGAATATGACACTGTTCTTTGATTGTCCAAAAACTGCACTTTTTTATTTATTTATTTACTTTTTTGTATTATATTTATTAATTTGTCTTTCAATATCTTGTTTAATTCAATTAAAGTAACACTTTACATTAAGTTTTACAGTTTATGTTAATTTAGATATCATACTAATAATACATTTATTAATCTAGGTAATTAAAAAGTATACTCTTGTTCATTGTTAATTCATGTCGGTTCAAAATACCTATACTATCAATTTGAAATGTGACTAAAATGTATTAGTATCTGTAGGAATTCACAAAAACCAAGATTATTAAATGCTGTAAAAGTGTTATTGATTGTTAATTCATGATATCCATCTACCTAATGTTAACTAATTGAAACTTAGTGTGAAGTGTCACTGAGATTACTTTAAAGCACTAGATTGACCATTTTCACACTTGCCCGTTCAGTGTGCAACAGAAATTTCCTGTATTTGATACTTATCTACTTCACTAAAGTTAACAAACTGAAACTTACTGGTAAAGTGTCACCGAAATCACTTTAAATCACTAAAAGGACCATTTTCCACTTGCCCGTTAATTCCACTACAAGAATTTCTTGTATTTGATAGCTGATTAATAAGTAAACTGCCTAAACACTGCACTACAGGTATTTCCTGTATTTGATGACTATGTGCTTAATGTTAACGGATTTAAACTTATTTTGTTACTGAAATTACTTTAAAGCACTCAACTGACCATTTTCGTATCTGCCCACTCGATGTGCTAAAGGATTTCCTGTATTTGATTTCCTGTATGTGTCACCAAAATTACTTTAAAGCACTAAAAGGACCTTTGCGCTACAATAATCTCTTGTATTTGATACCTGTATACTATGTACACAATAAGATTTAATGTTAACAAAATTGTGAAGTGTCTCAGAAATTACTTACAAGAACTAGACCGACCATTTTCGAACTTGCCCATTCAGTTTACTACAGGTATTTCCTGTATTTGATAACTATGTACTTAACTAATGTTAATGAATTGAAACTTACTGTAAAGTGTCACCAGATGTATTTGCAAAATTAAAACTAATAGTAATTAATTGTGTACAAGTGTAAACAATTTGAAACTTATGTAAAGTGCCACCAAAAATACTTTAAAGCACCCCTTTCGTACCTTGACTTTAATTGTACTACAGAAATTCCCTGTATGTGATACTTAAATGCTTAACTAATGTTAACAAATTGAAACTTTGAAAATTACTTCAAAGCACTACAAAGACCATTTTCCACCTGCTCGTTCATTGTACGCGAATTACCTGTATTATTAATGGCTATATAATTTACAGTAAGTTTTAATTTATTAACATTAGTTAAGTGTCACTGAAAATAATTCAGAGCCCTAGAAAAAAAACTATTTCATACCTGCCTGTTCATTGTACTATAGGAAATTACCTGTATTTGATAGTCATCTGCTTAAATAATGTTAACAGATTGAAACTTGCTGTAAATTGTTACCAAAATTACTTTAAAACACCAAAAGGACAATTTTCGTACCTGCATATTCATTGTACTATAGGAAATTTCCTGTATTTTGGTGACACTTAACTAATGTAAACAAATCAATACTTAATGTAGTTTTACCCAAATTAACTGTACTACAGGAATTCCCTGTATTTGATACTTATCTGCTTAAATAATGTTAACAAAATGAAACCTTTTGAAAATTAACAAAATTACTGCTTGTTAATTGTACTACAAGAATTACCTGTATTTTGTATCTATATAATTTACAGTTTCAATTTATTAACATTAGTAAAGTGTCATTAAAAAATAATTTCAAAGCACTAGAAAAAAACATTTCATACCTGCCTGTTCATTGTACTACAGGAAATTTCCTGTATTTAATAGTCAACCACCTAAATAATGTTAACAAATTGAAACTTGCTTTAAATTGTTACCAAAATTACTTTAAAGCACCAAAAGGACGTTTAAATTTATTAGCAGTAGTTAAGTGTCATTAAAATTCATTTCAAAGCACTAGAAAAAAAAATTACCTGCCTGTTCATTGTACTACAGGAAATTCCCTGTATTTGATACTTATCTGCTTAAACAATGTTAACAAAATGAATCCTTTTGAAAATGAACAAAATTACTGCTTGTTAATTGTACTACAAGAATTACATGTATTTCATATGTATATAATTTACAGTAAGTTTCAATTTATTAACATTAGTGAAGTGTCATTAAAAATTAATTTCAAAGCACTAGAAAAAAAAAACATTTCATACCTGCCTGTTCATTGTACTACATGAAATTTCCTGTATTTAATAGACATCTGCCTAAATAATGTTAACAAATTGAAACAAATTGTAAATTGTTATCCAAATTACTTTAAAGCACCAAAAGGACAATTTTCGTACCTGCCTGATTATTGTATTACAGGAAATTTTCTGTATTTAATAGTCATCTAAAATAATAATGTTTTATAATGTTAAATAATGTTAACAAATTGAAACTTGCTGTAAATTGTTACCAAAATTACTTTAAAGCACTAAAAGGACAATTTTCTTTGTACTACAGGAAATTTCCTGTATTTTTGAACAGGAATGTTTCCCTTAAGCATATTGGAAATCTTACAAACTGGGTTGAAGCGTCACCTTTAGTTCTTCTGCAAGACATTTCATTCTAGGATGGGAAAATGGATTTGTCATGATCATATGGAAAAAACCAAGCAAAAATGTCAAATTTTCACATTTATTTGCAGTTCATGGTGAAATGACAAGTAAGACTGAAAGTTGAAAATAAACAAACAAACAAAAATGCACTGGAATTAACATTAACTGGTCAGTTGTGTAACTTGGCGAAGTCCCTTCAGAAGCGGTTGGCTTCATGTCTATAAGCACATGTTGTATGCGGAAAAGCACAGTGATTGTTCTAATGTACAGTACGGAAGATGCGCGTATACTTGAAAAAAAAAAAAAACCTCCAAAGCTGAATTTGTGTATATTTTCTAGTGGGACACTATTGTTGAAGTATTGTGTTTTGTTGTGTGTGGATGTAAATGTGGACAATTTATTATTTATTGGAAAAAAAATTAAGCAACGCAACCAAAAGACTGAACAGTACAAACAAAAATAGGTCAACTTTGTTAATTTCCTTGTGTCGCATTGTGGTCGCATTTTTGTTTTTGCTGAGAAAGCGGTTACGATTTTTTTCCCTGTATTTGTTCATTACTGCTATGAATGTATTGCATTGTTGTTGTGAAATTTCCCTTAATTTGCTTTTACGCTGTAGACATTCTAGATTTGTTCAAATTTGATGTCAATACTATTCAATATATTCCACACAAGAAATACTAGATAAAGACAATAAAGACTTTGAACATACATAGCTTTTGAGATTCATTTTTCAAATCTTCTAAAGAACATGTACATGCATCCATTCAATAGATATTTTCATCTAAATTTGTAAGGTTTTTTTGTTTTTTTTTCCCACTACCATTTTCACACAGTATTTTTTCGCCAATGTACTCGGGCCTTTCTCATTGGTCTGTGCTGAAACTTTCTAAGGTGCATATTTTTAAGGCATTCCAAACAAGATGGATTCCCATAGTATTGATTTTCTATCATGTCCAAAACAAAGACAAAAATAAACAGTAGTACAATCCAGTGCAAAAACAACAAAGTACATAAAGTGGGCATAATACTAACTGAGCGCCAGCAAGTTAAGAAAAAAACAGGTCATATGTGGATTTTTTTTTCCACATTTATAAACGGTGTCAGGAAAGTGAACACCTAAGAGCTTAAAATGTTTAAAGGGACCTAAACTCCTGCATCTTGTAATTCTTTCTGGATGAATCTCTGGGGGGGGGTTTGTATTTTTTTTTTTTTTTTGTACCCCAAAACCAAACAGAACTCAAACTTGAATCTTAAACTTGCTTAAAGAAAAAAAAAACCTATTTTAGGACCATTTTTGTTTTATTTTTTTGCATAGTGACTGTGCATGGATGTTTTAACTTTTGAGTTTTTTCATTCTCATAACGTACTTTTTTACTGTAATGCACTGATGATATTTATTGCATTAAATTGCTGTACTACAATAATTAGATTTTAAAGGCACTACAACATAATCGGCTGTTATATAAATGTTTCAATAAAAAGTACAGTAAAGAAAATCTTAACAGTCCTAAAAGTAGGTTTAATTTTCATTACAGAAAATAAGCTGGTTTGAAAATTCGTGTATCTAGCTTTTTCATTCGCCCCCTTTTCTGTTACTTGGCATCTAAGAAAATGAAGTGCTACTGCTTCATTGTCTGAAAGGTTTTCTAAAATAAGTGCTGAGGTAACAATAGCGCTACCGGGGGGTCTTTACTATATAGTTGACAGCGTATACAGTGTTTTTCTAATAACGTTAGAATGAAAAAGAGAGGACTACCAAACCCAATGGCTATACCTCAATAGGCTGTTCCTCTTTCATTTGCGCTATTACAAAAAAAACCCAGAATGAAATGCGTCATCTGTTCTTTCAGGTCACTTAGGAGAGAGGGTTGTGAAGTCTGAGGGCTGTGGGAAAAAAAAAACAACAATAAAAAAAACAGAATCTATTTAAATTTTTATATTTATATATAGATTATAAAAACAAATGGTACTCTACCTCAAGAGTTAATGAATCAGTAACATATCGGTTCTAAAATGAAGAGAAATGGAAAGAACTGCTGTTAATATTAAAGTGTTGCTTTAAATGATATTATAAATGTATAATTATCACTTTTCATACCATGCGCTCCAGCTCGCCGTAAACCTCAGGTGACATTGGCATGAGTGTGTCATTGTATTCTTGCGTCTGCCTAAAATGAAGCATTTAAAAGCAGTTATTTTTGCAGTCCTGTTTGTAAAAGTAAACAACTGTCAGCAATTAAATACGAATAAGGAACTACTCACAAGCAATAGGACAAAAAAAAAAAAGAACAGATAAATAACATATATTTCATCTTATTAAAGTTACAAAAGTGATCAAGAGCAGTGAGAGATTTGATCTTTGTAGTTTGATGACCATGAATGACAGATAGCAGGAATATTAGACTGCTGTCACTCTAAGAGCCGCCCGGATCTAATGTTACACGTGTTTTCTTTCTCAGCTGTTCGCTTTCACTTAAAACCTAAATTACTGTGTTTATGAGGATACTTGTAAAGATGGACATTTTGACACATACACGTGTGTGTATTTAACTATTCAAGGCCTATAAAGGGGCAAAAATATGAGCACCATCTAGAAACAGTCTCTCAGACAGTGCGCACATATAACAAAATTAGTTCTCTTTCACTGCTTATTGCATTTCATCGGCTTTCTTGTTTTTAAACTGCGATGCTTAAAAACGCACACAAACGATACAAAAATTACCACAATGGAAAAATTGGTAATTTTCAATATTAACCTCAAATTTCAAACACAACTTGTGGCTTTGATTTTCACAGTTTTAGAGTAAACTATATTTTGGACAATATACATTTCAAATAAAATGCAAAAATTATTATTTTTTGCATTGTTTATAATAATAAAGTTAACTTCTATAACTTTTTTCACTTTGTTTATTAACTTTTTTCATTTGAGAAATAATCTTCCAAGTTTCTTCAATGGAAGCCCATTTCCACCACTGAATAAAAAATTTTACACAATTGCTTTATAACTCACAATTGCGAGCATTGCGAGACAAGAAAAAAGCTGCAATTGTGACTTTTTCTCAGAATTATGTAATATAAACTCGCAAATGCAAGTTATAAAGTCAAAATTGCGAGACAAACTGACAATTTAGAGAAATAATCGCAATTCTGAGAAATAAAGTTGATATTTGTGATTTTTCTCAGAATTGCGTGATATAAGCTCAGTTGCGAGTTATAAAGTCAGAACTACAAGACAAACTTGCAATTCTAAGAAATACTCGCAATTTTGAGAAATAAAGTTGACAATTGTAACTTTCTCAGAATTATGTGATAAACTCCAATGTGAGTTATAAGGTCAGAATTGCAAGACAAACTCACAATTCAGAGAAATATTTGCAAGTCGACAATTGTGACTTTTTGTGATATAATGTGATGATTATGTGATATAAAATCGCAATTGTGAGTTATGAAGTCAGAATTGCGAGACAAACTTAGTTATGAGAAATAATCGCAATTCTGAAATAAAGTAGAAAATGTACTATTTTCTCAGAATTGCGTGACAAACTTGCAACTGTGAGTTATACGGTCAGAATTGTGAGACACAATTCTGTGAAATAACTGCAGTTCTGTGAAATAAAGTCCACAATTGACTTTTTTTCTCTCAACATTGCGATATAAATCTCTCAGTTGCGAGTTATAAAGTCAGAACTGCGAGACAAACTCGCAATTTTGAGAAATAAAGTCGACAATTGTGACTTTCTCAGAATTGTTATATAAACTCACAAATGCAAGTTACAAAGTCAGAATTGCAAGACAAACTCACAATTCAGAGAAATAATTGCAATTCTGAGAAATAAAGTCGACAAATGTGACTTTCTCAGAATTGCATGATATAAACTCGCAATTGCGAGTTATAGTCAGAATTATGAGACAAACTCACGATATACGCAGTCAATTATGAGTTACAAAGCCAGAACTGTGAGACAAACTCTCAATTCTGAGAAATACAGCTGAATTGCGAGTTATAAAGTCAGAACTGCATGATGAACTCGTAGTTCTAAGAAAGTCACTTTATCTCTCAGAATGATGTGATATAAACTCTCAAATGCAAGTTAGACAAACTCACAATTCAGAAAAATAATTGCAATTCTGAGAAGTCAACAATCTACTTTTTTTCCTCACAATTGCGATATAATTCTCAATTGCGAGTTAAAGTTAAAATTGCGAGACTAACTCAATTCTGAGAAATCAAGTCGACAATTGACTTTCTCAAAACTGCAATATCTCTTAATTGCGAGTCAGAATTGTGACTTTTTCTCAAAATTGCGAGATTTTATCTTGCAATTCTGACTTTAAGTCAGAATTGTGATACATTCGCAATTCTAAGAACATACCAGTCTTTTTTTTCCCCTCAAAATTGGACTTTCTAACAATTCGGAGAAAAAAAAATTCTGAATTGCATAAAAAAAAAATCGGGATTGTGAGACATAAACTCGCATTTGCGAGGAAGAAAGTCTGAATTGCGAGTTAAATAAAAACATTACTGAACTAAAATACACTGCATTCATTGAAATAATTCATTCACTGACTTACATTTCAGAGATGGAGATGAGAGTGGTGCTGATGTATCCCTCATGTAACTTCTTATCCACATCCATTGGTTCTTGCTCTGGATAACCAAAAGGATATCTTTGTTTATATACATCTTTAAATACATTTATACATAATTTATATTGTTTGTGCCTGTGTTTCTTACTGTCTGTAGGTTTGGAGTAGTATTTTTTGAAGGCGTCGTCTTTGGGTATATTTGGATATAGGAAGCGCAGAGGGTTTTCTGGGATGTTGTCGGCAGCCATGACACGATAGTTGCGAATGATGTCGGGAAGTGAGACGGCAGAGAGTTCCTTCTTCGTGTAGGGCTCCACGGAGCGAATCTGCGGCTCGTCTAAATAAACGCAACACCAAACCCAAGAAATGAGCGTTACGTTTGCAAAAGATTTCATTTTGAGCCAAAGTTTAAATGAAACCTATATCTAATTTAGCTGTTTTTGACGTTTTGACAACAAGACCAGATCAGTTTGTTTAATTTAGTTGTTTATTGTTTCACAGTGTGTCAGAGTGAAGGGATGTCTCACAGTTCGCGTCGTGTTCAACCCAGCTGAAAGTTATGGCTCCGTCGCGGTTGCTCTCGCTGAAGCGCAACAAAAACGTTCCGGGAAATTTGTCATGGAGCAGAGCTTTAGTTCGGTCCTTGGTCACAAAGCCCATTATACAGCTGCAAGACAGAGCAATGCTTGAGCAATAAACTGTAAATGTATTACTATAATCAATTTTTTTTTTTTTGGCATGATTCTACAATTAGAGACAAGCCTTTGAAGAGAGGATGCATATTTTGTATTTCACCCAAAATTAATTCATTCAATTTGGAACATATCTAAATGGGATTTTTTTTTCTTGTTTAAATATTTTTGTATTAATTATGTACTATTTTGGTTTTTATCGATATTCTGAATTCACTTTTTTTTTTTTTTTTTTTTTTTTTAATTTTCAGTTTCCATTTTAATTTTTAGTAATTTTATTGTTTCTTTTTTTATTATTACTCTTTTTGTTTATTTTTGTTAGTTTCAGTTTAGTTTTTCACCTGATATTGACAATTTTAGTAATTTTGTTTTGTGCTTTTTTTCTTTTTTAGTTTCAGTTCATTTTATTTTTATTTCAGTTTTAGTTTTCATTTATTCACAATTTATATGTAAATATGTAAAACTGTTTTATTGTTTGTCATATTACTATTTATTTTTATTCAGTTTATTTAGATTTTTTCCAGTTACTAATCTGGTGCTTCAACTTCAACTACAACATCAACATTTTCAGTTTTTAATTTAATTTTAGTTAAATTTTTTAGTCATTTTGTTTAATGCTTTTGTAATTTTTATTCATTTTTGTTCTTTTTAAATATTTCTACTTCTGATTATTTTATTTTCTGTTTCAGTTTTGGTTTTTATGTATTTAAAATTAATAATGTTTGTACTTAAACATATTTTAGTGTTTTTTAGAAGTTTTTCATCTAATTTTGACATTTTCAGATTTAAATTTGAATTTTAGTTAAATTTGTAGTCATTTTGTTTTGTGCTTTTGTCATTTTTAGTAGTTTTGTTCTTTTTAAATATTTCTATTTCTGATTATTTAATCTTTTGTTTCAGTTTTTATGTATTTAAAATTAATCACTTTTGTACTTCAACATATTTCAGTGTTTTTCATTAGTTTTTCATCTAATATTGACATTTTCAGATTTAAATTTGAATTACATTGTTAGTCATTTTGTTTTGTGCTTTTGTCATTTTTAGTAGTTTTGTTCTTTTGAAATATTTCTAGTTCTGTTTATTTTATTTTTTATTTCAGCTTTAGTTTTTATTTGAGTACTTCAACTTTCACTTTTCTGTTTATTTTATTTACATCTAATATTTATATTTTCAGTTTTATTGATTTATAATTATGTGTTATGTGCTTTTGTCTTTTCAATTTTTTTTTCTTTGTTAATATTTCTATTTAGGTTTCATTTATTTTTATTGAAGTTTTAGTATTTTAATACTTTTCGTCTAGTCTAATATTTTTATGGTATTTTCTACTAATTTTGTTTTGTGCTTTTGTCATTTTTATTAGTTTTTGATATTTTTCATTTTGGTTTACTTAATTTTTATGTATTTACAGTTCATTTCAGTACTTCAACTTTAACTTATTTCAGTTATTTGCCAAAGCAACATTTCTAATTTTCGTTTTACATTTTTAGTTTTTATTTCTATTTTAGTCACATTTTTAGTAATTATGTGTTACGTGCTTTTGTCACTTTTAAATAGTTTTTGTTCTATGTAAATATATTGATTTAGATTTAATTGATTTAGCTTTGATCAGTTTAATATTTTAGTACTTTTTGTTTAGTCTATGTTTTTCATCTATTTGTGGTATTTTATTTCAGCTTTATTGCAATTAACAAAAAATGTTTTTGTTTAAGTTGTAGTTAACGGCACTAATGGCGAATAAAGTGAAATATGTTAGCTTTCCAAAATGGTCAGACAGACCAAGGTGGTTCAAGTCAAGAACTTGATTTTCATCATTTAAACATCTGAATTCTTACCCATCGTCCCACAGACTCAGCAGGTGTCTCTTTATAAGGTCCAAAATTCCTTCAATCCACAGCCAGAAGGTAAAGTTCTTCTCACTGCCAGACTGCATCAAACACAAGCCTCAAATCAAATCACTTCTAAACAAAACAGTGGGAACAGAACTCGGAAAACCGAATCCGTAAAAAATCTCGTATAGACCAACCTTGCAGAATCTATTCCAAGGAATCTGAGCTTCAGGGTCCATCAACGCTTTAGGACCTGTGGGCCACAGTTCACACGCTTGTGCATTTAGTTCATCTGTTCCAACAGAATCAGTCGCACTCAGTGTGAAGCAAGTGTGTCTTACTCACCCAGGAGTTTAGCACCAAGCATGCTTAACTGTTCTTGATTAAGACCTCTTTTGGTGATGGAGGAGAACTGCCAGCTCAGCATCTCCGATAAATGCCCCCATGTGGCTGCAGGAGGACTCACGAAGAACGCAAGGTTCTGGAGAAGAAAACCAAAATCCAAAACGAGTCAGAACCTGTGGAATCTATTTTGTGATGCATGCAGAGCTCATATCTATTACTATAACATTAGTGTTTGAATTCACTTTTCATTTTGGATTTAGTTACATTTTTAGTTGTTTGTCATGTGCTTTTGTCATATTTACTAGGCTTTGTTCTCTTTAAAACATTTCTATTTTATTAACAGTTTTCATTTTAGTGTTTCTGCTTGAACTTATTTTAGCCATTTGTCATTTCTGCTTTTTCATTTTAAGTTTTTTTATCTAATATTTTAATTACATTTTTAGTTATTTTGTTATGTGCTTGTCATTTTAATTCGTTTTTTGTTCTTTTCTATTTGGGTTTCATTTATTTTTATTTTGGTTTTAGATTTAGTTCAGGTTCAGTTTTTATTTCCAGTTAGTAATTTTAATGCTTCAACTTTTGATTTTCTTGTAATATTTATATTTTTAGTTTTCTTTTTTTCCTTTTTATATTTATTTTTGTTCTGTTTAAAACATTTGAGTTTATTAATTGTATTAATTTATTAAACCTTAAAATTTCAGTTATTTGCCATTTCTATTTTCATTTTATATTTCTATTTTAATTGTATTTTTTTTTGTTACTTGTTACTTTTGTCATTTTTTTTATTATTTTCTTTTTCTTTTTAAATATTATCGTTTAGGTTTAATTTTTTTCTAGTTTCTTTTCTAATTTTTTTTAGTTCTATTTTTTCTCCAGTTAGTAATTTTAGTGCTTAAATCCTCTAATATTTTTTCATCTGCTGCTCTTGACGAAGGCGGTCGCATCTTCTCCCTCTCCCTACCCTATCTATCCCAGTTGGCTCCTCTTGTCTCGTCTTGTTATTTCTATCTCTGAGACTCTCCTTGCACTGCTCTCCAAAAGAAAAGGAATCATGGATTTGATCAACTGGTCTCTGAACGCAATTGACACCATCTTCTCGACGAGAAGCCTGGGTTCGGGGGAACCCAACTGTCCTGCAGGAACGTTCGCATCTGGATACGTGATGGACGGGTGGGAGAAGTGGCGCGTCGTGTGCCTGGCTGCTCTGTCCCTGGAGGATGTTGAAGATATTTACTTATTCGGAACTTTGATAACAGGGTTTCTGCTGATGGGAATTGGTGGGGCCCTGGGGTATCGACGATTGGTAAAAGCGGTCAGCGCTGCTCAGAACCCCACTAAGCTGGCCGGCTGGATTGAAACGGTGGTGGGCAGAGCTGTTAGTACTCAGACTGTGGTTATATACCGCAAAATGGAGAATATCATGGAGAAACTAGCGGCTTTGCAACGGATTCTGGACAAACCTGAGACCAGTGATGGACAATAGATATCTTCGAAATTGGTAGATATTGACCCAAAGCTGGAAAATAAAAATTCTCTCTCTTCGGCTTCCCCCCCTTGTTCCAGACGGCCTTAGCCAAGGCCGTGCTGGAGACAACAAAACTTCCCCCGGAGAACAAGATAACGAGACGCTCTGAATTCCTTGTCCCCGTCCCAAGGACACCTGTGTGGACTGGTTTCGGACTCCACAGGCTTACACATACGCACACACAGCTACAGATAGACAATTTCACTGCCTTACCCCGTATCCCACGCCTTCGTATGCTTTTTACCCCCCGGTGTGGGTGGGCGGGTCTGTGACCAGGGCTTTTTAGCTGCAGGACCGGATGGCTGTTGCCTACATTGGACTACTTCCACACCCCCTTTTCCTTACCCTGTTGCAATGTTATGTCTATGTTCATGTGTTTATGTGCTTGTTGCTGGGGTTGTTTTTTCCCCTGATCTCACACTGTCCTAATTGAAGGACAGTCTGGGAGGGGCTTTTTTTCTGCCTCCCTTCCCTAATGTATTTTATTTCCTTATTTCTTTATGCTACCTCTCGACTGACCTGTCTTCCCCCAAAATGTGATGTTTATGTATGGTCGGAGGGGTCCAATTTCGCTGCATGTAACAGTGCATGTGACAAATAAAGGCATTCATCATCATCATCATCATTTATACCTTTAGTTTTCATTTAATTTCATAAAATTTGTAGGTTTTTTATTTATTTTTTATTTATTCTGTTTAGAATTATTTTTATTTCAATTTTAGTTATTTACAATTTAATTCAGCCTAAATGTATTTCAGCTATTTGCCAATTACACTCTTTCATTTAGTTTAAGATTTTCATCTAATATTTGTTTAAATTCTTCGTAATTTCGTAAAAATGTAGTACATTTTTTTGTTAGTAATTTTGTTACATGCTTTTGTCATTTTTATTAACATTACTATTTAGGTTAGTGCTTTACTAAAATTACTTCTTTTTTTTTTTAATCTGCAAGATTTTCATCTAATATTTATATTTTATATTTATATATATTTTTCATTTTAGTACTTTTTTTTGCAATTTTGTTATATTCTTTTGTTATTATTATTATTATTATTATTATCATTTTAAATATTACTATTTAGGTTTCTTTTTGTATTAGTTATTTATTTCTCCAGTTAGTAATTTTAGTGCTTTACTAAACTATTAAATTCTGTTTAGGTTTAATCATCCAATATTTATAATTTTAGTTTTCATTTATATTTACATTTTTCATTTAAGTAAATTACGTAGTTGTTTTTGTCATTTTTATTATTATTGTTGTAAATGTTACTATTTAGGTGTAGTTTTTTTTTTTGTTTGTTTAATTAGTTATTTCTCCAGGTAGTAATTTTAGTGAGTAAGTAAGATTTAGTTTTTAATTCTACTTAGGTTTAATGATCTAATATTTATCATTTTAGTTTTCCTTTAATTTCATTACATTTTTAAGGATTTTTCATGTTTTTATATTATTCTTTTTATTTGTATTAACTTTAATCTATTTTCTATTAGCTTTTTTTTGTGCTTTACTAAAATAACAAAAAAAAAGGTTTAATTTACTTTTATTAATTTATTTCAGTTTTAGTTATTTATTTCCAGTTGGTATTTTTATGTGTTTCAACTTGTTTCAGTTATTTCAAAAAAATTTTAACCAATTTTGTCATGTCATTCATTCATGGATTTATTTATTTTTAGGTTTAATTTTTTTTTTTAGTTCATTTTTGTTATCCATTTTTAGTGCTTTTATTATAGTGTTTATTTAAAAAAAACAGTTTAGTTTATTTATATTTCAGTATTAGTTTCGTTTTTTTTGTCAGTTATTTGCCAAAGCTTTTAACGTAATATTTTCAGTTGAATTTGAGTGTCATTTCCAGTCATTTTGTTATGTGCATAATGTGTGTTAAAGAGGACCGACCTTTGGCTCAGAGGTCAGCATGTTGTACCACATGATGGAGGCCCATCCACTGGGTAGCTGACTGACGTTGGAGATGACGACTATGGGCAGAGAAGTGGCCTATGAAGATGGACAGAGAGAAGAAAGTTTGATTTGAAGTTAATTTGCTGATGTTTATGTTTTCAGTTCAGTTCTGAAGGGTCTTCTGACCTCAAAGTTCATGACCATTCCAGACCAGCACAGCTCAGCCTCAAAGGTGATGGAGTGAAGCTCCTCCGTGACGATCAGCGGGCCCTGCAAACAATTTACACAAAATTATTTTATTTCCTTGCCATTTTTAATCATTCAAAGTTTTTTGTGGTGTGACAAACTCTATAGAGCTATAGACTACTTTCTTGAAACTTTCATGTGATTTTTGGAGCTTTTTTGTGTTCCACACAAGAACGAAAATCATGCAGTTTTGGAGCAACATAAGGGTGAGTAAATGATGACAAAATAATCATTTCTTAAAAAGTAAACAACCATTTAAAGGTTTGGGTACATTTTTTAAAGAAACATGTACATTTATTCAGCAAGAATGCATTAAATTGATCAAAATTTACAGTAAAGACAGATTATAATGTTCTATTTCAAATCATTTCTGTTCAGTTTTAGTTTAGTTTAATTTCAGTTTGTTATTTTAGTGTTTTAACAAACTTATTTCAGTTATTTGTCATTCTAAATTTATTTAGTTTAGGATTTTAATCCAATACTTATAATAAAATTTTTCATTTTAGTTACATTTTTGTTTTTTTTTTTATAAACATTACCATATATTTTTAAAATGATTTACTAAAATTACAAAAAAAAGTTTTTTAAACTCTATTTAGGTTTAATCATCTAATATTTCTATTTTTAGTTTTAGTTTTTATTTCATTAAATGTTTTTTTTATTCATATTTATTACATTTTGTTCTTTTTAAAACATTCCTATTTAGATTTTATATATTTAATATTTAGGGTTTTCTTTTAGTTTAGTTTTAGTAATTTCAGTGCTTTACTAAAATTACAAAATAAGTGTTTTTTTCTAATCTCATATTTTCTCATATTCCAAAAATGCAGCACAACTGCAAGAATGCATTAAATTGACCAAAATGTACAGTCATTTCTTTTGTCATTTCTGTTTAGTTTAATCTAGTTTAATTTCAGTTTTAGTTATTTATTTCCAGTTACTTATTTTGGTGTTTTAACTTAAACTTATTTCAGTTATTTGCCATTCTAAGTTTTTGTTTAGTTTAGGATTTTAACCTAATATTTATATTTTCCTAATCTATTTAATATTTTTCCCTTTAGTAAAATTTTTAGTCATTTTGTTTTTTTTAAATATTACCATATATTTTGTGATATAAGTGACTGACTAAAATTGCAAATTCTTTTTTTATTCTATTTAGGTTTAATCATCTAATATTTATATTTAGTTTTTTGTTTTATTTCATTAAATGTTTTTTTTTTTTTCATTTTTATTACATTTTGTTCTTTTTAAAACATTCTGTTACATGCTTTTATTTATTTTATATATTTATTATTTATTTTTATTTTTTTAGGTTTAATTTTTCTCCATTTCAGTACTTTACTAAAATGACACACACACACAAAAAAGTTGTTTTCTAATACTTATATTTTTAGTTTTCATTTCAAAAGATTTCTACTTTAAATAAATGCTGTTGAGCCTTCTATTAATCAAAAAGTACCACTGTTTCTACAAAAATATTAAGCAGCACAACTGTTTCCAACAATGATAATATATCAGCATGATTTCTGAAGGTTCATGTGACACTGAAGACTGGAGTAATAATGCTAAAAATTCAGCTTTGCATCACAAGAATAAATTACATTTTAAATATATATTACAATAGAAAGCAGTTATTTTAAACTGTACTAATATTTCACAATATTACTGTCTTTCGAGTATTTTTGATCATACAAAATGCAGCCTTGGTGAGCATAAGAGACATTTTTCCCGAAACATTTTCCGAAACTCACCTCACTTGTTCTGTTTCCAGTAACCTTTTTTTCTTTCAGTTGCTGTAAAGTAGAAATAATATTGTAACACTAAGTCATGCTTTTAAACTATAATTTGCTATAGGTTTTCCCTTTCATTTTACCAGATGACGGAATTCTGCTGCCATCCCATTGGATTCCTCCATGTTCATCACCTTCATGGCCGTCCCCAAAATGTTAAACATGCGAAACCTAAAACAGGAACATTGCCAAGTAAGTGGAATTATAACTCTACCTAAAACTCTTGGACTTTTTTCCATTAAACCAAAACCTTTGACCATTTTTTGTATACAAAGACTGACAGATTTAAATTTTTAGTGTAACTGTCCCTTTAAAAAGGTTATGCAAATGTGGAAAATATGTGGAACATACCCTTTCCGTTTCTCAACGATATCTCTGAAAGATGAAAAAAGACACATGTTAACAGAAGAACATGAAATGCTTTTTCGGTGCTTTTTCTGAATGTAGTCTAAGCTAAAAATGCTAACCACATGAGTGAATCATTAGCCATGTAAACATAAACCAAGCATTTCTGATGAATTACAGTTGAGTCAGAGTATATACACAACACTTACTTATCAAATTGCACCTTCACCCGAACAGTGTGGTTGAATTCTTGAAGCTTTATGAGCAGCCTGGAGCATAGAAAGAATGTGATTCATCATTCATCAGATGAAGATTATCCAGCCTTTATTTCTAGAGAAGTGCAGAGTTACCGTAATTTGAGGGTAAACAGAACGCCCGTCTTCAGCACCAAAGGTCTTTGTAGTTGAGTTGGCATGCATGGCTGTCGCTCCACGACCAGGGAGCTGAAAACACACGCAGATGAAAATGGTTGGTTGTCGTCGACTCATTTCAGTAGGGGTGTATCAAGCAAAGTAGGACTCTTACTTCATGATGAGATGTTTGAGGTTGGACATGATCCTCTCTTCCAGAGTGTTTTTAATGAGGGTGATGGGATCTGTATCGTATGTGAATTTCTGCTCCAACTCCAGAAGTTTCTTGAGCTGCTGCCTGAGCTGAAGCAGAGATTCTCCTAGAGAAGTAAACCTGAGAGGAAAAACAAACTGAAATCAATAATAGATGATTTTGTAGCGCCTAAAAGGTGTATTTCCCCAGAATTTCACAGACAGGAAAGTTCCATAAAATTTTGTGAGGGGAAAAAGTCAATATATTTAATATTGTAAATATTTCAGTGAAATTTCATAGGCAGAAAAAGTCAGAAAAGGTATGTGACATTTTATGCACAAAAAAACCTATTCTCTACCATCAAAAAACTATTTGCTGAGTCAACTTAAAATTTTAAGTTCAGTCAACTCGAAAAAGGTTTATTCAACTTGAAATGTTACATTTTATTAAGTGACAACTTGGATATTTGAATTGATTCAACTTAAAATTTTAAGGCAGCCGAGTAACAAACAGCTGTTAAGTTTAACAAACATTTTTTTAGTTTAGTCAACTCGAATATCTAAGTTGTCACTTAGTACAACTTAACATCCAAACTTGAAAATACTTTTTTGAGTTGACTGAACTTAAAATTTTAAGGCAGCAGGGTAACAAATTATTTTAAGTCGACTCAACAAATTGTTTTTTGTTTTTTTTTAGTGTAGTCTAGCAAAATTAAAACATTTATTACTGTCAATATTTGTGTAGTTTTGCACGCAAAAAAAGACAATAGTGTTACAAAATGATCTATATATACGATATCAATATTTATATATTGATAATTAATATTGTCAATATTTCCAGAAAGGTTGAATAGAATTTTGTGAGAAAAAAATTAATAGTGTAGCAAAATTGTTACAATTTACTTATTGTCAATATATTTAATAGGTAATATTCCTATGAAATTTCACAAGCAGAAAAAGTCCATCAATTTGTAAACAAAATCACTATGTACATAGTCAATTTTCTTTATTTTTTTCTTTATTTATTTTTGTTTTTTACAAATTTTGCAAGCAAAAAAGGTCTATAAAATGTGCACAAAACAAGTCTATTATCAACAGTGTTGCAAAATTATCATCATTTATATACTGTCGATATATTTAATATTGTCAATGTTTCACAGAAATTTCACAGGCAAAAAGGTTCCATAAATTTTGTGAGCAAAAAAACAGTATAACAGTATAGCGAAATTGTCACAATTTACTTATTATCAGTGTATTTATTACTGTCAATATTTCTGTGAAATTACACAAGCAGAAAAGATCCGTAAAATGTTGTTTGCAAAAAAATCCATTATCCATTAAAATTATCTAGCAAAAGAATCAATATTTATGTACTGTCGAACATTTAGAATTGTGAATATTTTTGGGTAGAAAAAGGTCTACTGTCAATACTGTTGCAAAATTATCAACATTTATATACTGTCAAATATTGTCAATATTTCCCCCAAATTTTGCAGGCAAAAAGTTGCAGCAATTTAATGTAAATATATTTAATATTGTTAATATTCATGTGAAATTTCACAAGCGGAACAGGTCTGTAAAATTTTGTTCGCAAAAAAAAAACCAAAAACAATCTGTTGTCTAAGGTCAATAGTCTAGCCAAATGATCAATATTTAGATACTGTCAATCCTTCCATAAAATTGTGCAGGTGGAAAAAGTCATTTTTCCAAAATGTAGCTTTTGCTGAAATATATTGTAGTGAAATTATCAGTATTTTTACATATTGTCAATATTTCCAAAAATTTCACAAGCAAAGGTGGTCTATTGTCCATAGTGTTGCAAAATGATCTTTTGCAGTATATACTGTCAATATATTTAATATTATCAATATTTCATGACAGGAAAGAAAACAGACAGAAAAGTTCCATTCGTTTTTCTAAGTAAGTAACAGTTAAGAGAAATTGTAACAGTTCACTTATTATCCATATATTTAATATTGTCAATATTTCTGAAATTTTGCAAGCAGAAAAGGTCTATAAAAACACTGTACACAAAAAAACAATTCACTGTCTATTGTCATGTGTAGCAAAATGATCAATGTTTATACACTTGTCAGAATACTCATATGCTGTCAATATTTCCGTAAAATAGGCATATAGTGTAAAATGGTGTATAGTGTGAATAGTGTAGCGAAATTATCACTACTTTACATATTGTGAATAATTTTTTCATGGAAAAAAGGTCTAAAAAATAAAATGGAAATATAATGTCAAATGTTGTAAATGTATTTATGAGCAATACCAATTATTTGAAATCTCTGAAACTATTCATAAGCATTCTGGCTTTATTTGAAAAGAAATACATTAGTTTTTAAATTTCTCATGAGCTACTTTAGAAAAACAAAGCAATTTAAAAGTACTGCTAGTATTGTTACTCCATAACATATGGTTAGATAGAAATGATGAATAATTTCTGGATTGTTACCAGTTCTGCAGCTGGTCCAAGCAGACATTGGTTAATCCACCGATGCAAGCCATCTGTTGACGGCGCCTCCATTCAGACAGTTCTGTAGAAATGAGCTCAAAGATCACCGGATCCATAATGTTCAACACCTCTGACATCTGACTGATCACATTCTATGGGGACACAAACACAAACAAGGTTGAACGCAACTGCTTCTCTTCGCAAACCTTTAGCATCACAGAACAAGAAAACGCAATGGATCCCCTATGTTCTCACCACTCTTGTTTCGTTAAGTTTCATAAACATGGCGCGGATGGTCAGTCTCTCCCGGTTCAGGTCTTCCTTTGAAATGGTTCCGTTCAGTTCCTCTGTTCAACAGATAAACGCAAGACTAAGTTTCGGTATTTGTCTAAAAAAACATTTAGCTAGTTGCTACTTTCGGTACTTGTTGAAAAAAAAAAAAGCAAGTTCTGACTTTAGGTGCGTCACATTTACCGTTGTTTGGCAAATTTTCACAAGCGAAATAAGCAATTCTGTCTTTCAGTAGTTGACTAAAAAAAATAGCTAGTTCTGATGTAAGGTGAACCACATTTACTAAATTTTCACAACAAAAAAGCTGTTTCAACTTAAGAAATTAATTATTTGTATTGCCTTAAATTTTTAAGTTTACTCAACTCAAATATTTATGTTTTCTTTACGTACAACTTAACATTTCATGTTGACTAAACTTTTTAAGGCGGCACCAATACTTACTTTTTTAAAGTTGTTTTTTTTACAGTGTAGTTCTCACAAAAGGTGAGCCACATTTACCTTTGTTTGGTGAATTTTCACAAGCGAAATAAGCAATTCTGCGTGTTAGTAGTTGACAAAAAAAAATTGCTAGTTTTGACTTAAGATGAGCCACATTTACTGTTGTTTGGTGAATTTTCACAAACAAAACAAGCAATTCTGACATTCGGTACTTTAAAAAAAAAAAAGCTAGTTCTGACTTAAGGCGCATCACATTTACCGTTGTTTGGCAGATTTTTACAAGCGAAATGAGCAATTCTGCGTTTCAGTAGTTGACTAAAAAAATAGCTAGTTCTGACTTAAGATGAGCCACATTTACCTTTGTTGAATTTTCACAAGCAATTCTGAGTTTCTGTACTTGTTGAAAAAATAGCTACTTCTGACTCAAGATGAGCCACATTTACTCTTGTTTGGTGAATTTTCACAAGCGAAATAACCAATTCTGCGTTTCAGTAGTTGACTAAAAACACCAACAAAAGTTGTTTCAACTTAAAAAAGTAAGTGTTTGTGCTGCCTTAAATTTTTAAGTTTACTCAACTCAAATATTTATGTTTTCTTTACGTACAACTTAACATTTCATGTTGACTAAACTTTTTAAGGCGGCACCAATACTTACCTTTTTAAAGTTGTTTTTTTACAGTGTAGTTCTCACAAAAGGTGAGCCACATTTACCTTTGTTTGGTGAATTTTCACAAGCGAAATAAGCAATTCTGCGTGTTAGTAGTTGACAAAAAAAAATTGCTAGTTTTGACTTAAGATGAGCCACATTTACTGTTGTTTGGTGAATTTTCACAAACAAAACAAGCAATTCTGACATTCGGTACTTTTAAAAAAAAAAAGCTAGTTCTGACTTAAAGCGCATCACATTTACCGTTGTTTGGCAGATTTTTACAAGCGAAATGAGCAATTCTGCGTTTCAGTAGTTGACTAAAAAAATAGCTAGTTCTGACTTAAGATGAGCCACATTTACCTTTGTTGAATTTTCACAAGCAATTCTGAGTTTCTGTACTTGTTGAAAAAATAGCTACTTCTGACTCAAGATGAGCCACATTTACTCTTGTTTGGTGAATTTTCACAAGCGAAATAACCAATTCTGCGTTTCAGTAGTTGACTAAAAACACCAACAAAAGTTGTTTCAACTTAAAAAAGTAAGTGTTTGTGCTGCCTTAAATTTTTAAGTTTACTCAACTCAAATATTTATGTTTTCTTTACGTACAACTTAACATTTCATGTTGACTAAACTTTTTAAGGCGGCACCAATACTTACCTTTTTAAAGTTGTTTTTTTACAGTGTAGTTCTCACAAAAGGTGAGCCACATTTACCTTTGTTTGGTGAATTTTCACAAGCGAAATAAGCAATTCTGCGTTTTAGTAGTTGACAAAAAAAAATTGCTAGTTTTGACTTAAGATGAGCCACATTTACTGTTGTTTGGTGAATTTTCACAAACAAAACAAGCAATTCTGACATTCGGTACTTTAAAAAAAAAAAAGCTAGTTCTGACTTAAGGCGCATCACATTTACCGTTGTTTGGCAGATTTTTACAAGCGAAATGAGCAATTCTGCGTTTCAGTAGTTGACTAAAAAAATAGCTAGTTCTGACTTAAGATGAGCCACATTTACCTTTGTTGAATTTTCACAAGCAATTCTGAGTTTCAGTACTTGTTGAAAAAATAGCTACTTCTGACTCAAGATGAGCCACATTTACTCTTGTTTGGTGAATTTTCACAAGCGAAATAACCAATTCTGCGTTTCAGTAGTTGACTAAAAACACCAACCAAAGTTGTTTCAACTTAAAAAAGTGTTTACTCAACTCAAATATTTCTTTTCTTTATGTACAACTTAACATTTCATATTGACTAAACTTAACATTTTAAGGCAGCACGAACACTAATTTATTTTTAAGTTGAAACCACCTTTTTAAGTTGTTTTTGAATTCACAAGTGAAATAAGCAATTCTGCGTTTCAGTAGTTGATAAAAGAATAGCTACACTAAAAAAAACAAGTTGCTTCAACTTAAAAAAAGTAAGTGTTCGTGCTGCCTTAAATTTGTAAGTTTACTCAACTCAAATATTTGTTTTCTTTATGTACAACTCAACATTTTATGCTGACTAAACTTAACTTTTAAAACTTAAAATACGAACACTTTTTTTAAGTTGTGTTTTTACAGTGTAGTTCTCACATAAGGTGAGCCACATCTACCTTTGTTTGGTGAATTTTCACAAGCGAAATAAGCAATTCTGCATTTCAGTAGTTGATTAAAAAATAGCTACACTAAAAAAAAAAAAAAGTTGTTTCAACTTAAAGTGTTTGTGCTGCCTTAAATTTTTATGTTTACTCAACTCAAATATTTAGGTTTTCTTTATGTACAACTTAACATTTCATGTTGACTAAACTTAAAAATTTAAGGCAGCACGAACACTTACTTTTTTTTTAAGTTGAAACAACTTTAAGTTTTGTTTTTTTTTTGTTTTTTACAGTGTTCTCACTTAAGGTGAGTCACCTTAATTTACCCTTAATTTACCTTTGTTTGGTGAATTTTCACAAGCGAAATAAGCAATACTGAATTTCCGTACTTGACCAAAAAAAAAAAGAAGCTTGTTCTGACTTGAGGTGAGCCACATTACCATTGTTTGCTGAATTTTCACAGTATAAGCAATACTGAGTTTCTAGACTTTTCAAATAGTTTGCTTTGACCTAAGATACGGTCACACTTATTGTTGTACAAGAAATAGGTAGTTTTGACTTTTTTTTTTTTTTATTTCTGAGCTCAAAACAAGCAAAACTGAGTTTCTACACTTTTCAAATAAATAGCTGGTTCTGACCTAAGACTTACAGTTGTTCCACGAATTTCCACAAGCAAAATATACAACACAAATATTTCACAGAAATTTCGGTAACGTGACGCACATTTAATAAAGTTGTTATTTCGACTACACAGAAGCCATCGTGTTACCTCTGCTTTGTAGAGTTTTGCTCTTGAAGTCGTATTCGTCTTGCAGGTCTTCGAGGTTTTTGATAGTCTGCTCAGTTTCCTGATAGGAAATTTGAAAAGATGTTTTACCCAACTTTTCTATGAGAATGAGGCATGTCTTACAGTTTTGCGATTTTTTTTTTTTTCTGTACATCACCTGTACTTTCATCTTTATGTCTTTCACCCTTCCATCCATTTCTCGATGTTTTTCCACAATCATGTTGTTTTGGATGCTTTCGGTTCGATTCTGCAACAAATTACTAATTACTAACTTGGAAAATATTGTGAAATATCTCCTTTTGTGTTTTACAGAGAAGAGAAAGTCATGTGAATATACGATAGTTTCTTTAGCCATGGAAACAATTTTAAAAACAGTTTTGGTGTTGGAAAGTAGTGGTTATTGTTTATTAATTCCTGACCTCTGACTGTTGGGCAGCGGCCAAAATCTTCCTTTCCTCGCCAAGGTTCCTACTGATGATCATTGCCATGGAAACAGGATTGTCTTGGAAGAGGCTCTGAAACACAAGGTTTGTGTTAACTCTCAAACTCAGTCATTAGCATGTTGCAACTTGTTTTTCTAATCTGTTTATTGCCTAATGATTCAAAGGCTCTGACACAAATGCTAAAAGGAAATGGTCATGTAACCAGTTGCAGACAGGCACCTGCAAGTTCCTCTTGATCTTGCGGATGTTGTGCTGGTTCAGGAAGTCTTTCTCCATCGCAAAGCGGCTGTGTTGGTGATCCAACTGGGTCAAAAGATCATGAAACCTCACAGTGGCCAGAGACTCGTTCTCCACATTAGCAACGTGGTCCCTTTAAGAAAACGAAGAACAGATGATTCACACTAAATTACCAATTACTTTCTTAATAGTTAATAGCCTAGTTTAGCGTTATTATACTTCCAAAAGGTTGTGGTTATGTGTTTGACATGGTTGTAAAGGTATAAAAATCAGTCGTTCGCACCAGTCGTGGCTTTCTATCCAACTGCTGAGGTACTGCCGGATGGCCATCGGAAAGTTGTCATCGTACAGTTGGTCGACCTGTTCCAAGTACTTTGAATCCAGTTGTTGAAGCTCCAACCACTGACTCATTGCTGCAACTCTGTGGGCTGAGAAAATACATGACAGTGAAGAAATTTTCACAGTATTTAATCACAGTAGTTTTTAATCACAGTAAAATCAGAAACAGCGGACGTCAACAGAGCAAAGCACTTCTCTGCAAGATGCAAGATAATGAGATTGGTATCTTAAAAGCGTTTTTTGTGTGGTGTGTTTCTAACCTAGTAGAATGCAAAAGGCATTTTGTGTAAAACTTTTAGGCCAATTATGTATTATTAGCATAATTATTACCATTATTTTAGGCTGTCCCTAACCCAATTTGAACTAATGACAATGATACTGAAATAATTTTTGCGTTTTATTCCATTGTTGTTGTTTTTTTTAAATATCTTTTTGATTTATTAAAAAGTGAAGGTAAATTTTTTTTTTTTAATATTTACATAGAAATGTGTCCCAGATTTTTCATGTCATTAAGGAAACAGTGTGTGTTTTAGTCCATTGGCTGAGACTGATTTTAACTACACCCCTACATTTATGATCAGGTAATATTTATGCGTCACTCTCTCTCATAGCTACAAGGTGAGCTAAATGTGTTTAAAAGTCTGAAAAATCTGTGTGTATCTTTAAAGAATGTCGCTACCGAACACCATTTTTCTATAATTACGCACACTTTTTGTTTCCATAACATTTAGTTTTTCCAAATGTACAACTGTTCAGAACTGTGCTAGCTAACAATGTGCTGAATAGCATCTTTGAGGTTCAAAGTTATCTAAAATTGTCACTACCGTAAAACATTTGCTGAAGTTTCAGAAGTGATTCCATTAAAATTGTCACTACTGAAAAATTCACAACTGAAACATTGGGTGAAGTTTTAGTAGAGACACCTTTTTTGGGGGGGGGGGGTATCCCATAAAACTGTCAATAGCAAAATATTTGCTGAAGTTTCAGTAGTGACATCTTTGGTTTTTTTTTTGAGTGTTATCCCATAAAATTGTCACTACTGAAACAATCACGACCGCAACATTTGATGAAGTTTTGGTAGTGACATCTTTGTTTTTTTTTTTGGGTGTTATCCCATAAAATTGTCACTACTGAAACAATCACGACAGAAACATTTGCTGAAGTTTCAGTAGTGACATCTTTGGTTTTTTTTTTGGGTGTTATCCCATAAAATTGTCACTACTGAAACAATCACGACAGAAACATTTGCTGAAGTTTCAGTAGTGACATCTTTGTTTTTTTTTTTGGGTGTTATCCCATAAAATTGTCACTACTGAAACAATCACGACAGAAACATTTGCTGAAGTTTCAGTAGTGACATCTTTGGGGTTTTTTTTGGGTGTTATCCCATAAAATTGTCACTACTGAAACAATCACGACAGAAACATTTGCTGAAGTTTCAGTAGTGACATCTTTGGGTTTTTTTTGAGTGTTATCCCATAAAATTGTCACTACTGAAACAATCACGACAGAAACATTTGCTGAAGTTTCAGTAGTGACATCTTTGGGGTTTTTTTTGGGTGTTATCCCATAAAATTGTCACTACTGAAACAATCACGACAGAAACATTTGCTGAAGTTTCAGTAGTGACATCTTTGGGGTTTTTTTGAGTGTTATCCCATAAAATTGTCACTACTAAAACAATCACGACCGCAACATTTGCTGAAGTTTTAGTAGTGACATCTTTGTTTTTTTTTTTGAGTGTTATCCCATAAAATTGTCACTACTGAAACAATCACGACCGCAACATTTGCTGAAGTTTTAGTAGTGACATCTTTGGGTTTTTTTTTGAGTGTTATCCCATAAAATTGTCACTACTGAAACAATCACGACAGAAACATTTGCTGAAGTTTCAGTAGTGACATCTTTGTTTTTTTTTTTGGGTGTTATCCCATAAAATTGTCACTACTGAAACAATCACGACAGAAACATTTGCTGAAGTTTCAGTAGTGACATCTTTGGTTTTTTTTTTGGGTGTTATCCCATAAAATTGTCACTACTGAAACAATCACGACAGAAACATTTGCTGAAGTTTCAGTAGTGACATCTTTGGGGTTTTTTTGAGTGTTATCCCATAAAATTGTCACTACTAAAACAATCACGACCGCAACATTTGCTGAAGTTTTAGTAGTGACATCTTTGTTTTTTTTTTTGAGTGTTATCCCATAAAATTGTCACTACTGAAACAATCACGACCGCAACATTTGCTGAAGTTTTAGTAGTGACATCTTTGGTTTTTTTTTGGGTGTTATCCCATAAAATTGTCACTACTGAAACAATCACGACAGAAACATTTGCTGAAGTTTCAGTAGTGACATCTTTGGGGTTTTTTTTGGGTGTTATCCCATAAAATTGTCACTACTGAAACAATCACGACAGAAACATTTGCTGAAGTTTCAGTAGTGACATCTTTGGGTTTTTTTTGAGTGTTATCCCATAAAATTGTCACTACTGAAACAATCACGACAGAAACATTTGCTGAAGTTTCAGTAGTGACATCTTTGGGGTTTTTTTTGGGTGTTATCCCATAAAATTGTCACTACTGAAACAATCACGACAGAAACATTTGCTGAAGTTTCAGTAGTGACATCTTTGGGGTTTTTTTGAGTGTTATCCCATAAAATTGTCACTACTAAAACAATCACGACCGCAACATTTGCTGAAGTTTTAGTAGTGACATCTTTGTTTTTTTTTTTGAGTGTTATCCCATAAAATTGTCACTACTGAAACAATCACGACAGAAACATTTGCTGAAGTTTCAGTAGTGACATCTTTGTTTTTTTTTTTGGGTGTTATCCCATAAAATTGTCACTACTGAAACAATCACGACAGAAACATTTGCTGAAGTTTCAGTAGTGACATCTTTG
Source organism: Cirrhinus molitorella (assembly GCA_033026305.1). Lineage (NCBI taxonomy): Eukaryota > Metazoa > Chordata > Actinopteri > Cypriniformes > Cyprinidae > Cirrhinus > Cirrhinus molitorella. The sequence continues at coordinate 16,188,959 of CM065121.1, read as the reverse complement.
GTTTTTTTTTTGGGTGTTATCCCATAAAATTGTCACTACTGAAACAATCACGACAGAAACATTTGCTGAAGTTTCAGTAGTGACATCTTTGGGGTTTTTTTGAGTGTTATCCCATAAAATTGTCACTACTAAAACAATCACGACCGCAACATTTGCTGAAGTTTTAGTAGTGACATCTTTGTTTTTTTTTTTGAGTGTTATCCCATAAAATTGTCACTACTGAAACAATCACGACCGCAACATTTGCTGAAGTTTTAGTAGTGACATCTTTGGTTTTTTTTTGGGTGTTATCCCATAAAATTGTCACTACTGAAACAATCACGACAGAAACATTTGCTGAAGTTTCAGTAGTGACATCTTTGGGGTTTTTTTTGGGTGTTATCCCATAAAATTGTCACTACTGAAACAATCACGACAGAAACATTTGCTGAAGTTTCAGTAGTGACATCTTTGGGTTTTTTTTGAGTGTTATCCCATAAAATTGTCACTACTGAAACAATCACGACAGAAACATTTGCTGAAGTTTCAGTAGTGACATCTTTGGGGTTTTTTTTGGGTGTTATCCCATAAAATTGTCACTACTGAAACAATCACGACAGAAACATTTGCTGAAGTTTCAGTAGTGACATCTTTGGGGTTTTTTTGAGTGTTATCCCATAAAATTGTCACTACTAAAACAATCACGACCGCAACATTTGCTGAAGTTTTAGTAGTGACATCTTTGTTTTTTTTTTTGAGTGTTATCCCATAAAATTGTCACTACTGAAACAATCACGACCGCAACATTTGCTGAAGTTTTAGTAGTGACATCTTTGGGTTTTTTTTGGGTGTTATCCCATAAAATTGTCACTACTGAAACAATCACGACAGAAACATTTGCTGAAGTTTCAGTAGTGACATCTTTGGGGTTTTTTTTGGGTGTTATCCCATAAAATTGTCACTACTGAAACAATCACGACAGAAACATTTGCTGAAGTTTCAGTAGTGACATCTTTGGGTTTTTTTTGAGTGTTATCCCATAAAATTGTCACTACTGAAACAATCACGACCGCGACATTTGCTGAAGTTTTAGTAGTGACATCTTTGTTTTTTTTTTTTGAGTGTTATCCCATAAAATTGTCACTACTGAAACAATCACGACAGAAACATTTGCTGAAGTTTCAGTAGTGACATCTTTGTTTTTTTTTTTGAGTGTTATCCCATAAAATTGTCACTACTGAAACAATCACGACAGAAACATTTGCTGAAGTTTCAGTAGTGACATCTTTGGGTTTTTTTTGAGTGTTATCCCATAAAATTGTCACTACTGAAACAATCACGACAGAAACATTTGCTGAAGTTTCAGTAGTGACATCTTTGGGTTTTTTTTGAGTGTTATCCCATAAAATTGTCACTACTGAAACAATCACGACAGAAACATTTGCTGAAGTTTCAGTAGTGACATCTTTGTTTTTTTTTTTGAGTGTTATCCCATAAAATTGTCACTACTGAAACAATCACGACCGCAACATTTGCTGAAGTTTCAGTAGTGACATCTTTGTTTTTTTTTTGGGTGTTATCCCATAAAATTGTCACTACTGAAACAATCACGACAGAAACATTTGCTGAAGTTTCAGTAGTGACATCTTTGGGTTTTTTTTTGAGTGTTATCCCATAAAATTGTCACTACTGAAACAATCACGACAGAAACATTTGCTGAAGTTTCAGTAGTGACATCTTTGTTTTTTTTTTTGGGTGTTATCCCATAAAATTGTCACTACTGAAACAATCACGACAGAAACATTTGCTGAAGTTTCAGTAGTGACATCTTTGGTTTTTTTTTTGGGTGTTATCCCATAAAATTGTCACTACTGAAACAATCACGACAGAAACATTTGCTGAAGTTTCAGTAGTGACATCTTTGGGGTTTTTTTGAGTGTTATCCCATAAAATTGTCACTACTAAAACAATCACGACCGCAACATTTGCTGAAGTTTTAGTAGTGACATCTTTGTTTTTTTTTTTGAGTGTTATCCCATAAAATTGTCACTACTGAAACAATCACGACCGCAACATTTGCTGAAGTTTTAGTAGTGACATCTTTGGTTTTTTTTTGGGTGTTATCCCATAAAATTGTCACTACTGAAACAATCACGACAGAAACATTTGCTGAAGTTTCAGTAGTGACATCTTTGGGGTTTTTTTTGGGTGTTATCCCATAAAATTGTCACTACTGAAACAATCACGACAGAAACATTTGCTGAAGTTTCAGTAGTGACATCTTTGGGTTTTTTTTGAGTGTTATCCCATAAAATTGTCACTACTGAAACAATCACGACCGCGACATTTGCTGAAGTTTTAGTAGTGACATCTTTGTTTTTTTTTTTTGAGTGTTATCCCATAAAATTGTCACTACTGAAACAATCACGACAGAAACATTTGCTGAAGTTTCAGTAGTGACATCTTTGTTTTTTTTTTTTGAGTGTTATCCCATAAAATTGTCACTACTGAAACAATCACGACAGAAACATTTGCTGAAGTTTCAGTAGTGACATCTTTGGGTTTTTTTTGAGTGTTATCCCATAAAATTGTCACTACTGAAACAATCACGACCGCAACATTTGCTGAAGTTTCAGTAGTGACATCTTTGTTTTTTTTTTGGGTGTTATCCCATAAAATTGTCACTACTGAAACAATCACGACCGCAACATTTGCTGAAGTTTCAGTAGTGACATCTTTGGGGTTTTTTTGAGTGTTATCCCATAAAATTGTCACTACTAAAACAATCACGACCGCAACATTTGATGAAGTTTTGGTAGTGACATCTTTGGGGTTTTTTGACATCTTTTTTTTAGGTGGGGAGGTTGTTATCCCATAAAATCGTCACTACCCTAACAGTCATGACCAAAACATTTGGTGAAGTTTTCGTAGTGACATCTTTGGGTTTTTTTTTTGGTGTTATCCCATAAAATTGTCACTACCATAACAATCATAACCATAACAGTCATGAGAGGAACATTTGCTGAAGTTTCTGTGGTAACATATTTGCTGTTTGGATGTTATCCCAAAAACTGTCACTACTGAAACAGTCACGACCAAAATATTTGCTGAAGTTTCTGTAGTGACATCTTTTTTTTTTTTAGGGGGGTGTTATCCCAAAAAAAATTGTCACTACTGTAACAGTCACGACCGAAACCTGTCATCATTGTTTCGGTAATGACAATATGGAAAACAAAGAATCCTTTATTTTGAGGAAATAAACAAAACTGTAGTACAGTTGTGCTATTTTTTTGCATTTCAGTATGTTTTAGTAATGTTTTAGTATGCAAAATAAAATTCTGTAACGTGATGTGGTTGCTACCAAAACATTACTGTCACTACCGAAAATGTGCAGTCACTACTGATACATGGGACGTTTTGTCAGAAATAAAGTATACTGAATTATCAACTAGTTTGCAAGTTGTTATGATAGTGTTTTTTAGTTCAATATATTCAAACTAATGAATCCTTAATTTTTTAATCAGTAGGATAAACTTTTGGCCTTTTACAAAAAAAAAAGGGTTCAAAATACAACTTGAACTATTGTTAAAACTGTAATTATTAATTCACCTCTGAAAACGTTGTATTAAAATGAATTATTAAAAGGAAGATGTAAGCGAAATCTTAATAGGTCAATATAAAATTATATAATAAATATATTATATAACAAATTGCACAATTACTGGAAATGTGTAGCTTGGATATTATACAATTTGCACACATACAAAATTTGTGGAAAATACTTTTTTTTTTTTTCAATTCTGTAAAATGGCCCATATGTTCTGAAAATGTTTTCATAGTTTTAATCCACAGTAGGCATAACTACAACTAGGACAATAAGAATAACAGCAATTTGAATATGTATGCTTATTTACATTAAAACAGAATGTTTGTAAACATAATATTGTATTATAAGCCAAATATCATAACATTATTTCATTTATGTATAACATTAAAATTAAAACAAACTATTGCTGTCGGTATAATTAAACATTAGTACTGTCAGAAAGACTGCACGTAATATTTATCTCATTATTAATGTTTAAAAACAATATGTGTGGGGGGGGGGGGGTAGGATTTGACAGTATTGTTTTTGTATAAACAATTTTTTACGGCTCTGCATGAATTCAATAGGCGTCTACGATGTTTCCTCGTTCAGCTTGTTAAACGTGGGTGGGTGAGTGGTTGCATGTGTGTGGTGTTTTTAATTTCTTTAAATGGCAAGTTAGATTTTTCAGTCTGACTTGGAATCAATCAATAAATAAAATAACAACCAATATTAATAATAATATTACTAATAATAATGCTAATTTGAACGATGTTGTTATTATTATTATTGTTGTTGTTGTTTTGTTGTTGTTATATTATTATTATTATTAATAATAAATATAACAGAATTCATAAACACGATATTGTTTTGCTTGCATCCATAATAGGGCCACATGTAAACTGCAGAAGAGTGTACATATGGCCTTGTTACATAAACGCCTTTATGTGTTTTTCCATTGCGTTTTACTAGTGAAAATTCTCTAACAACATGCAAAATCTTATGATTGTATTCACTGTATCATGTATTATTAATAAGCATAATATCACGGTTTTAAAACTTCCTGTAAAATTGCACGCAGAAAAAAAAATGATGAATGCGGAAATTAAAGTTATTAATTTGTTACTCACCTCCAAGCGTTAGTGAAATACGCTTAAAGCAAGAATCCGCTGATATGTTTAATCGTCTTCCACAGCAGTAAAATAACACGGAAGAAGAGAACAGGTCAGTTCCCTGTTACCGTCGATTTGTTATTGAAATCCCAGTGCTATTTCCAGTAGACATCCGACTCCTTCTGCGCGAGCAGCGCGTGTGCGTGTGTTTTTGACTGACAACTAGGTGAACCAATCAGCGAGCGGAGTTCTGTTTGTTACGTATCCACTAGCCAACCAGCGCGTCCGGGCGTCGTTTGTGACGCAACGTGGAATTTTGGACCAGACGTTGTAGGGCAGCCCACGTGATTTATAAGAAACTGAAACTGCGTAGTAGAGTACAGAAAGGTGTATATTTCATCACCGCGTAAAAACTGTGGGAGAAATGCATATTATAATATATTTTATAAAGTTTTATAAGAAACTAATTTGTTTTTGAGTGTGAAATAGTGGCATAAGTGACTGGACTATAGGAATACATAAGGATATGGGGTCAATTAAGGTGAAGTTGCACTGGTTTACAATGATTAGCCTAAATCTGACTTACTGATTCCACTACTGATTTGCAGTGTGTACATTATTGAAACTAGTGTATTTTTCTCCTCCTTTTTAAATGTTTTTGTTTATTTTGTTTGGATTTTGTTGCTGCTCAAATATTTGGGATCAGTAAGATTTTTTTTTATGTTTTTTAAAGACGTCTCTTATGCTCATCAAGGCTGGACTTATTTATTTATTACAAAAATACAGGAAGAAAACTGTATTGTGAAATATTATACTATATTATAATTCAATTTAAACTAACCGTTTTCTCTCTATGTATTTTATTTTATTTTTATTTTTTATTTTAAAATGTTATGTATTCCTGTGATACATAGCTACATTTTCAGCATCATTAATCCAGTCTTCAGTGTCACATGATGCTTCAGAAATAATTCTAATATGCTAATTTATTATTAGTGTTAAAACAGTTATGCTGCTTTTGGAAACTGTGATACTTTTTTCAGGATTCTTTGATCAATAAAAGGTTAAAAAGAACAGCATTTATTTAAAATAAAATGCTTTTCTAACAATATACACAACGGTTCAAAAGTTTGGGGTCAGTACATTTTTATTCTTTCTTTTTTTTTAAAGAATTCAATGTTTTTATTCACCAAGAATGTGTTAAATTAATAAATAGTGACTGCATAGATTTACATTGTTAGAAAATACTTCTACTTTGAATAAATGCTGTTCTTTTTAACTTCATCAGAGAATCCAGAAAAAAAAAATAACAGATTGCAAAAAAATATTTGGCTGCAGAACTGTTTCCAACACTGATCATTCTAATAATAAATCAGCATATTAGACTGATTTCTGAAGGAATACAATGGGATACAGGAGGAGTAACAGCTGATGAAAATTCAACTTTGCATCACAGGAATAAAGAATATTTTAAACTGTATTCAAATAAGAACCATTATTTTATATTGTAATAACGTTTTGCAATATTACAGTTTTTTTCTGTATTTTGATCAAATAAATGCAGCCTTGTTGAGCATAAGAAAAAAACATTGTTTAAAAAACTTAAAAAGAACTTACTGATCCCAAAAAACTTCTGAGCGGCAGTGTGTGTGTATATATATATATATATATATATATATATATATAACGTTAATTATAAAAATAAAAGCGTTATTATTGTGTATTTATTTATTAAAAGCTTTGTCGCCATCTCTGTTTAAAAACTGCAATTGCAGTTATTTGCGTAATTATCTTCAGCATTGCTTGACTACTTGACACGTGTTTTCAGGACGCGTCATTAATCGCCATATGAGCGTAAACAATGCTACTGAACATTTTGATGATTATTGCTGCTGAAAATGGTCAATTATTGTCATGTTTTGGCCTGTACTAATTGGTCAGACCAGGAAAAACATTCAGAGTACTATAGACTGCCAAAAGGTAACAAATCAAGGAGAAGAGTGCAAAAAAACTGACTGAGGAACAAAAGGCGTTTGTGGTTGGCCAAACTGAACCAGGATTTCCAGGGCAAGAATCTTGACAACATTCATGTTTGTCAGGTAGGTGAAATATTAGGCTATTATCTTAATTAATACTGCTTGTTAGGTATCTTTACCACATATTAAGTTTAGTTTGTCGAAATTTTGCGCCCTTTCCTGCTTAGTCCTTCTTTATTTGATTTAGCAGCTAATTAAATTAACAACATATTCAGTAGTACATTATTGTGCAATTAATGCTGTTGTTTACATCCGAGTATCTCCAATAATGTCAGCGCATACAAGTAACTGACCAAACCGTGATGTAAGTGCAAACCCTCTATAGCCTATTAGCTGGGATTGAACACTGGCTGGTTGTATACTTGCTCAAAAATTTATTTCTGATCATTTTTAACCAAAAAAAAGTTACGGACTGCAGCTTTGTTTATTTATAAATCTATAAATAAATCCCATCCTGGCAGTACTGTAGTTTTACGGTAACTGTTATTATTGCATCACACAGCTAAATGATGTGCAAAGATACTTTTTAAAAAAAGCGAGTTAAGGCTTTTTTTTAAGTGCACTCATTGTCCTGGGGACAACTTCTACTGTCGTTGCCTCACAGGGCCTCCATCACACTGGGGAGCCCTCCAGAGAACAAAATAAAACAGGAGAGGCTTTAGCTTCCATGGAATATGGGTTTGTTGCTTTTTGAGCGCCATAATGTGCTCCACATGCTTGGAATGGTGTCAATGGTGTCACTCTGTTAAGGGTTACGAAGGGACAACACTGAAGAGGTCCTTTGAGGACACGCGAAAACAACTCCTCAGAGACGTCAGTAATAGGCATTTTACTTGGTACAACAGATCAAAACTACAACATGATTTTGAACCATAGAATCTATACAATTAGTTGTCCATCTCTAGACTACAACATCAAGTATGCTAACTAGTGAATTGTCGATTTAATCAGAGTTTTTTGACAAGAACATAAGATGCATGCTTTTGGGTAGTTGACATGTTCCAGCAATGTCTAAAAAGCATTTGAAGATTATCTGTATGTTTAAAAATTGTAATGAGTTACAGCAATGTAAAAGTATTCCTATCCCTATCATTTGTCAACTGCCCATATGCTATGAAACAACTGCAGAATTTCTAAAGGGTATTGTTTGGACGTCATGTTGAGTGAGATTCTGGGTCAGTGTTCCTGTTTTTGGGTCACTGGGGGATAAGTGACTTTATATAAATAATCAACTATACAACCCCCTTTGACATTAATTTAAAACTTAGACGTACTTGCAATTTTTACATTCTGATATCAAGCTGGTAAAGCCCATCAGGTCATCTCTATGCTCAAATGCATTCACAGAGGAAGACTTATACCTTCACAAACAAAGAAAGCCTTGTCACCTTGGTACTACTGTCCTTGTGTGCAACAGTCGGTGAGAACAAACTATAGAATGTTGGTTTGGTTGGGTTTGTTGGGATCCTGGTGTGGTCAATTGTTTAAGCAGGAACTATTTTGTCAGGGACAAGGTAAAGGTTATTTTCACTTCCCCTCTGGTCCAGAGCCGTTAGGGCTTGTTGTCGTCAAGACTCAAGAAGCTCTCAAGAGCAGCCGCAAAGGTCTACGACCATCGAAGGGATTTTTCCGTAGATGATCTGTTCACGGTCATTGAAATACAGCATGTTTATGGGCGACATCTTGGTGGGTGTGCAGCATGGGCCTGCGCTGCCTCGAGGGTTGGCTTTGTTGACGATGTGACTGTGGGGATACTTCTGCACGCATTCACCAGAGCAGTAATTGGCCTTGTAGCGCTTGGGGGCAATTATCCAGTCCCAACCGAATTCCTCAAAGTCCACAGTGAGCGGATACCGGCAGCAACGAGACTCGGTGGAATGTTCATCGCAATCGAGGCCGGTATCCCGTCTGGACCGTTTGCCAGTGTCTGATATTTTCACCTCCAGGAAGGGTTGCTGGAAGGGCAGACATGAGAACAATTAGTTAGGTCAAAGGTGCAATTAAGCACATACTTGACATTAATTGCAATACACTTTTTATAGAAACAAGCCCCATTCTTTTATCCAAGGGGTCTCCAAACTCAGTCCTGGAGAGTAGAAGTGTTCACAGATCAACATTTGGGTTTGGGTCCAAAACTTCTATGAGTCCCTCGAACACGGGTCGGGTTCAGTATTAGTGGCCTTGGGTCTCAGGGAATTAAAATAATTGTGTTTTTCTGAATGGACCTGATTGGGGCAACCGTAGCCTAATGCAGTGGTTTTCAATCCTGGTCCTGGGGACCCACTTCTCTGCACATTTTGTGTGTTTCCCTTATCTGACGTACTCACTTCAGTAGATGGATCTGTCTCCTAATGAGCTGATGATCTGAATCAGGTGTGTTAAATAAGGTAATAGTGTTAAATGTGCAGAGCAGTGGGTCCCCAGTGGGTCCCCAGGACCAGGATTGAAAACCACTGGCCTAATGGTTAGGGAGTCGGACTTGTAACCGAAAGGTTGCGAGTTCGAGTCCCAGGTCCGGCAGGGATTGTCGTGTGGGGTGAATGATCAGCGCTCTCTCCACCCTCAATACCACGACTGAGGTGAGACCCTTGAGTAAGGCACCGAACCCCTAACTGATCCCCAGGCGCTGCAGCAATAGCAATATGATTGTTCACGGTTTGTGTGTGTGCACTTGGATGGGTTAAATGCGGAGTATGGGTCACCATACTTGGCCACACATCACGTTCTTTCCTTTTCCTTTCCTAGAAAAACCTGAATTCTTTTGAAATATCCTGGAACCGTAGCCTTGTTTGCATTCATAATTTTTTTTTTGGAGAAACACACATAAAAAAGGAAAATCCTTTCGCTTCATTAGGCTGCATGTTCATGCAGGGTTTTTCTTTTTTGTGTCCCTTCACCAGAGATGAGGTAAATAACATCAGACAACACTAGCGAATCCATGATTTATTAGACTGTCGATTCAATTTTTTATCAAATTATCTTTTATCTTTTTCTACTATTTTTTCAAATTCACTGGATTGATCCACAATTGAAAGCCAACCACAGAATTAACATGTATCCATCAGGCAGGCAAAAATATCAAGTATTAATAAATAAGTAAATAAATAAATGAAAGTATCCTAATGGAGCAGCGGGCATTTTTCCTGAACGATTGTGGGACTGCACACTGTTTAGGTTCGGGTCTAGTCGGGTTTAAAAATAGCCTAAATGTCATCGGGTTGAGTCGAACTATGGTTTTTCTTTGTAAAAATTAATTTATGCACATTGGGTTTGGGTAAGAAGTGATTGAAGTCGATTCGAGAAGACCTTGACTGGAGCACCACTGTCCTGCAAAGTCCCAGGCACATGCAGGGCTCCAACCCCAAGTAAACACACAGTATCCAGCTAATCAAGCGGTTGCTAGGCACACTAGAAATTTCCAGGCAAATTGGAATAAAATGTGCAGGACATTGGCCCTCCAGGACTGAGTTTGCACACCCCTGCTTTATCTACTAGACCAGAGGTTCCCGACCACGTTTCTGGAGGCTTCTCTTCAGTGCAAGTTTTGTATGTCCCCTTATTCAAAAGCTCCTGATTCTGGTTTATCAACTCGTTAGTAGAGACTCCAAGACTTAAAATCGTTGTGTCAGACAAAGGATATATGCAAAATTTGCAGTTTTGGGTGGCCTCCAGGAACGGGTATAGAAACCACTGCACTAGACTACTCTGTATGGCAGGGGTTTCCAAACTCAGTCCTGGAGGGTCATTGTCCTGCAGAGTTTAGCTGCAACCCCAATTAGACACAATTGGACCAGCTAATCAAGCTCTTACTAGGCATAATAGAAACTTCAGAGCAGGTTTGTTGTGGCAAGTTAGAGAAAAACTCTGCAGGACACTGGTCCTCCAGGACCGAGTTTGGGCACCCCTGCTCCAGGCAAATGGGTTGAAGCAAGTTGGAGCTAAGATCTACAGGACACTGGCCCTCCAGACCTGAGTTTGGATACCCCTGCTGTAATGTAGGACCACGTACACCAGGGTTGCCTAGTCCTGTTCCTGCAGAGTTCAGTCCCAACTCTGCTCAAACACACCTGTCTGTAACTCTCAAGTGCTCCTGAAGATTATAATTAGTTGGTTCAGGTATGTTTGATCAGGATACACTTTCATAAATCCTTGGCAGAACTGTGAATGAAAGTTTGACGCGTAATTTGACGAGCAAGATATAATTGTGAAGAAACATGTACTATTGCCTACACAGACTTACCAGTCCTTCTTCTCCAGATTCTCCAGAGGTCACAGCCAGATCGTTTCCATTTGAATCAAAGGCCTTGATTTCTATCCCAAAGTTACTCTCAGGCTGTTTGAGCCACAACTGCAACAGCTGCTTCATGTCGATGTGCTGCCAGGAGTTGGTCCGGGCGTTCACGTCAATTTTTTGTGCACGTACTCTTGAGTGGTTGTTCCCTTCAGACAAAGACCTCAGGTGGGATATCTGGATGAAGACTGTGGTTGGTTCCTCAGCTGGTCGGAGGTAGATCCAGAGCAGGGCCTTGAGGATGCTGTTAGGCATAATCTTTGGGCTCAGTGAGAACATGCAACACTTCGGCATTCCCTCAAGATGGGTGATGGCTTGAGCTGCAAGGTATTACGTTTACTAAGACCATGTATACCTTTTTCACCTTATACTCTCAGAAAAAAAATGTGCAAAAATTGTACTTTGGGGTACAAGTAATTGTTACTAGGTCAGCACTGATCGGGATCAGTACAGATTTTAGTTCCAAACCTAGGAAACTGATTACTTAAATTCCAGCAGGTATGATTCATTATTACATTTGGAACGAAAATCTATGTAACGCTGGGACAAAGTTGCCCAACACTGTAGGTTTATGCCAATATTTATTCAACTTCACTCACTTTTTTTGCTGACACTGGTGAAAAAATATAAATCACCACAGTTTGACTTGCCATTGATGGTGTAACTACTGTATTTTGGCAGAAACTAAGGTTTCCACTGAAAATCTCTGAATAGAGCCCTTATTTTCATGTGCTTTGTATGTTGTCTCTCAGTGCACAGCCTTCGTAAAAACAAGGTCTGTTGCCTTTGGCCGGCTTCCAACAACAGCTGAATGAATGAACCATAGTCGGTTCATAGTCAACCCTTTCAAATAATACAATGGCCTTCAAATGTTTTTGAACATTAAAGCCACACTTCAGAAAGTATGAATGCATTTAATAACATAATAACAAAACAAGAAGCATCTGCAAATGATGCTAGAACTTTCTCAGAAGTCACTTGACTTACATTCTAAGTGTGCCCAAATGTGTTTGTGGTCACTATATATTGCAGTGCATCATGGTACTTACGTTCTGTGGCCATGGTAATGATGGTCTCACTGCTGCCTTGTTCCTCATCCTCACTAATGCCTCCATTTTGGTCATACTGATCCAGGAGCTCCTGCAGTGGAGGTGCCTTGGGTATAAGTAGCTTGACTGTATCTCTGCTAATATTCGGAGCCTGTTCTAGACGCAGGATGCTCAGAATCTGAGACTTAATGGAGTGTAAGCGCATGAGTTTACTTTGCTGTCTAAACTGGCAGGTCGTGCACTGGCCGTTGTCATCTCCAGGTGTCACAAATGCATTCGATGCTGTTGTTGTTGCTGTTGCTGTTGCTGTTGCTGCACTCAGGTTCTGACTGTGTGACCCCAGCACACTCCAAAAGCTCAGATAAAGAAGGATAAACATGGTTTCTGATGTGTCTTTGTAGACGTTTACGCATTTGGGAACAGACAGCCTTTATGCAATCTCTCCAAACAGCACTGGACAGATGTTCAGCCTCCCAGGCAGTTTTATACTTAAGATTCCCTGCTGTTAGATATCATATGATTGGTGGGATTGATAAGAACACCACAGAGAGGTTCAGGTTTTGATTTGAGGATTTTCATGGACTGTCTATTTTGTTGAATTTTATAAATTTCTTGCACAACTACCCTAAATATCATATGAATTTTAATTTTTCAAGGGTACTAGGTTGTTTTGCTATGAAGTGTTTCTTCTATGGGTTTCTGAGTAATAACATTCAAACAATCAATGTTATATGGTACATATATTTAGAAAAATGCTCCTCTCTAGAGCATTTTTCTAGCTGACTAACAAATTTATGGTCACCGAATATTTTTTTTATTATTTTTTATTTTATTGAAGTAAATGTGACATTAAGTCACATATGTGACCCTGGACCACAAAACCAGTCATAAGTAGCACAGGTATTATTTGCAACAATAGCCAAATATACATTGTATGGGTCAAAATGATAGATTTTTCTTTTATGTTAAAAATCATTAGGATATTAAGTAAAGATCATGTTCCATTAAGATTTCCTACCATAAATATATAAAAAATATATTTTTTTGATTAGTAATATACATTGCTAAGAACTTTATTTTCTCAATATTTACATTTTTTTTTTTTTTCTCCAGTTGTGTTTAATCAGGGTTGGAGATGAACTCTACAGGAAGGTAGATCTCCAGAAACAGGGTTGTCCCAGGTTATATATTGTTAGCAACATGTTATATTGACATCTTTGCATGGTTGAAACACTGATTAGATGATTACATTAGAAGGAGTACAGACTGTATTAAGTTGCACTCTGGTTTTAGTATGCTTTGAATTTGTATTCATGTTTATTTCATGTTGAAACTGGTGTTAAAGCAGAGGAGATAATCAGTTTGCATACTGCTTCTCTTGAACTGAGGTGCTACAGCAATCAGTCACTCCACATTAAACAGTGCTAAAACGGCATTTATTGTTTGAATGTTGTAATAAAATGGGCAGATTTTGAAATCTAAGACTTGGTTTCATATTAAAAGTAACAAATTTGCTGGGTGGCTACAATGTTCTGTTTATTAACTGAAAACAGGCTAGACTAATCGATTCTTGGGATTTAAGAACCTTGTTTTGTAAAAATGAGAATCAATATTTTTTGTCCAGCCCTAGTATCTAAGCAGTTGTTAGTGTTTTATACAAAATATTTTCAGCATAAACACCTGAAAATATATGGGTGTATAAGGAAACACCACCTTTTTATATTGGTGAATGGGCTCTCTTTACTTGAAGACCAAATTGTAACACTGTGTTTTGGTGATGCGTTTACTCTGAAATATGCAGAAATGATGACTGAGGACATTATTGCTACAGCTGTTCTCGTAGCGACTGCAGATACAGATGTCTCTGCTCTCTCTATCTCTCTTTTCCAGCAGTGCAGCTTTAATAGATGCATAAATAACAACAGATGACAGCTAGGCGAGGACAGAGGAAGTGGAATATTGAGAGTGGCCTTTGGTGGGTCAGTCACAGCACCACCTGCTGGTGGGTTATCAAGTTATTTCAGAGCAAGCACAAACTCTAACGTTTTAATGAGAATCAAATGAATGAATCTGTTGGATATTTGATCAGTTTATTGGATGCTTGTTAGTCTACATCATCTCCAATATTTTTCTTCAACATATATGGATTATAACCTCAAATCATTATAACTATGAGATCTACCTTGGGTTTAGACACTGAGTGAGTCTGATTATTCAAAATATAATAACTCCACAAACCAGTTTTAATTAATTAAAAATGTCAGGCTCTTTTGCATATCTAAAAAGAGTTGTTATTTTATCAATTAGATTGTCACTCACTTTAAATTAGTTATTTGGAAGTGACAAGAAAGGTATTTCTACATTGTCTGTTGAAATATGAGAACTGCTTGTCTGTGCAAACCTTGCTGCTATTATCCAAAAATATTTTGGGTTCTTGCCAGTGTTAAAATTTGTTGCCATGGCCTTCTGGCTGTTTGCTTATGTCAAAAGAGGCATCCTCAAGTCTATGTTATCCTGATCCCACCTTAAATGTAAGTTTAAGAGATTTTTTTTTTTCCCAAAAATCCCTTTAATTAATAGTTCACCCAAAAATGAAATTTGCTGCATTAATTACTCACACTCATGTCAATCCAAACCCATAAGACCTTCGTTCATCTTCAGACCACAAATGAATATATTTTTGATGAAATCTGAGAGCTTTCTGACCTTGCATAGACCGCAATGAAACTACCACGTTCAAGACCCAGAAAGGTAGTAAGGACGTCATTAAAATAGTCTGTAATTTTATGAAGCTAAGAGGATACTTTTTTTTGAACATGGTAGTTGCGTTGCTGTCTATGCAGGGTCAGAAAGCTCTCGAATTTTTAATAAAAAATATCTTAATTTGTGTTCTGAAGATAGACGAAGGTCTTACGAGTTAAGAAAGACATGAGGGCGAGTAATTAATGACAGAATTTTCATTTTTGGGTCAACTATCCCTCAAAGTCTATGGTTTTATAGCATCAATATGTTTTTTTTTGATCCGGTGTGAATTACAGTCTGCATCATTTCCTCTGGTTGGCCATCTCCATTGCTTTGTTAGCATTCTCTCTGGCGTTCTTTAACAGCGCAGACACTTTCGCTTCAGTCTGAAAATCAACAAACCACAAAAACTACCATGATCACCAGGAACAATTCCAGTTGGCTCTTTGACATATATGAGTTCCTCAAAACAAGTTTCGTATCACTTAAAGAGTGGTTATTGAATACAGAAAAACGTGTGGGTTATTAAAGTACACAATGGGAATCCTGACCTAGATAAATAATAGTCATTGAATGTTTCCTTATACTCACGGCAGCCCTGAATGAAGCATCTGTGATGTCCTTCAGGTTTATAATAACGTTGTAATATGCTCCAAATACGGCTGTTTCCAAAGCTTTAGCCGCCACCTGCACATGATGGGAATCATGCATTATAAATGCTGACATCAGCTTCTTTATGAACTTCAAAGTCATGTAATTTGTTGTTTTTTTCCCAATGCAAAATCAGCATTTTACTCTTAGCGGAAAGTGCTTTGTTTTGTGTCTTGTGTCATCACAAGCACTTATATACTGTATTGCCAAAAGTATTGGAACACCCTCTTCTAATGAACAGGTTTGACTACTTTAGTAATTTCCATGAGTACTAAGCTTAATGTTTAAGCATATAATGATATTCTAGGGAATTGTGTCCTTCTAATTTAATAGCAAAAGTTTGGACAGGGCCCTTTTTTATTCTACCATGACAATGCCTCTGTGTATAAGGCAAGGTTCATAGAGACGTGTTTGATTCAGTCAGTGTGGAACAAAATGACTGGTCTGCATAAAGCCAAGTTTCTAATCCTTGCTGAACTCCTCTGGTGTGACTTTAAATGCAGACCTTGAGCCAAAAACACTGACTTGTACACACACTGGACAAAAGTATTGGGACAACCCCTTCTTTAGAACAGAAAAAGGCACTTCCAAAAATGTAGCATCAAAGATGGAAGTGTAATTCATGTGTTTAAAAATTTTATTTCCATCTCTGTTGCTTCAGTTTTGCAAGTGTCTAAAATGACTCAACCCATATGCACAAGTCATTGGTGTTTGGTCACATTTAAAGTCACACCAGAGGTGTTCAGCTGGGATTAGGACTTGGCTTTATGCAGACCAGTCAAGTTCGTTCACACTGACTGAATCAAACATTACTTTTGGCAATATAGTGTATATAAAATATTACATATTTTAAAAATATATTATAGTCTCACCTGAATGTCTGATTTACATGCCACGTTTCCATATTGCACCATCTCTTTGACTACAGGCCACAGTGTGTTTATTCTCTCTGCCAGAGACAGAGGAACACCCACTGCCGCCTTCAGACCCTCCTGCATGGCTTCCTCCCTCCTGTACAGTCAAAGAACAACATTAAGTTATTCAGTCCCGATTTAAACAAATAGCTGCAAGCAGCAATTATGAGGCCAAGCTAAGGAGCTGCCTTTAATTACTCAGCAAAGACCAGGCTTCTCCAACCCTGCTCCTAAAGAACTACTTTCCTGCAGACTTACGTAGCCCTGAACACCTTGATTAGCTGATTCATGTGTGTTTAAGTAGGGTAGAAGCTGAACTCTGCAGTATTCTAGCACTCCAAGAGCAGAGTTGGAGACCCCGTTAAAGACATTTGTTGATTTAGAATTTTACTAAAAAATTGTACTACTATATCTTTTGATCCGTAGGTGGTGCTGTGCCAAAACTACTCATGTGCCCTCAGGTCGTGCTTGTTATAACACATACAAAGATTGGTCAGAATCAGCTAATGCATTGCGGAGATATAGCCTCAAACCTTTTTTGCACAAACTTTGTCAAATTTGTTGGCGGTCATTAGGCCTGTTGGTGGCACTAAAGAGTTTAAGTTAGAGACTTCAAATTTGCTGTGGTTAATGATGGGACTGTCTTCTATTCATGTGCCAAATTTCATAACTTTATCGTAAGCGATTCTATAAGATTCATACCAATATTTTAAAGAATTTGAAAAATACAGCATTCCACTACAAAATTAAAAATGGCTGACATAGGACAATTTCACTACGTTTGATTCGTTATGATACTCTGAATACGAAATCTCTCTTGTGATTTTTGGTCAAATTTTTTTGAAAATATTTTTAAAATGTCACATTTTATATATATATATATATATATATATATATAGTTTACATTGTTTATATATACATTTTATAGATATAATCTAATCTCAGTTTTTTTTTTTTTTTTGCAAAAATTTAATCAAATTTGTTAACACACTTCACGAAAACGGTTTGGTATTTATAAAGTTTTTGATGACTTTCTGCCAGCATTGTCTGAAGATGATTTTGGTGAAAATTGGACAAATCACCTAGGAGGAGTTCGTATAAAAGTAGATTTTTGCGAAAAATCTTGGCCTGTAGAAATTAACATTTTGGTATAAGTAAAGGAAATTGGAGGGGGGCGGGATTGCTTTTAGACTTTATGGTTCAAAAGTTGAACCGTGAGAGTTTGAGTTAGAGACTCCAAAATTGCTGTGGTTAATGATGAGACTGTCCTTTATCCATGTGCTACATTTCATAGCTTTCTCGCAAGTGATTCTATTAGATTTATAAGATTCATAACAATATGTTAAAGCATTTGAAAAATACAGCATTGACGGGAAAATTTGGTATAGTTTGATTCTGTATGCTACTCTACAAATATATGTATGCCATATTGTTCAGAAAATATAAACAAAAATGTAAATTTTTATATATATATATATATATATATATATATATATATATCTTTTTCCCAGTAGCCAAAACTGCTCATGTGCCTTCAGGTCAAATTTAGCCTATTGGTGGCGCTAGAGAGTTTGAGTTAGAAACTCCAAATTTACTGTGGTTAATAATGAGACTGTGCTCTATCTGTGTGTCAAATTTCATAACTTTCTATGGTCTAGTGGTTCTATGGGCTATCGGTGCTGGTCCCCTAATAACTATAGCCACATTGAACGTTTGTCATAGCTACTGTGCCATGTTTATATGTGTTTTTGCCAATGCAGTTGTAATTTACACTCCATAACTACACTTCCACAAAGAAAAGTTTACTTTGGCAGATAAATGCAAGTTGAACGGTTGTGTAAGATGGTAGTTATATCAGTCAGGCTGTTCTCTGCAAATATGTCTAGTCTTTCCTGTTTGTTTTTGTAATGCATGACATGCCTTAGCATCAAACAAATGCTTGAACTGGTTTAGCATGATACAGTATGTTCCGTAGTTTTCTTTTGACATGTATTGTCTTTGGTTTAATGGATGGGAACATCGGGTTTGTTTGTTGAAACTTCATCAGAGGTGATGAATCGTACCTTTTGATTTCATCAGGTGTGCCTTTGGGCAATTTCAGAGCAGCCTGTAATGAAAACAATTATCACATTTTTGGTGCGTGACAAGGTATTATCATCTAGACATTTTCTTACACAAGTGACATATATATATATAGATATATATATAATATATAATGGCAAATTCATTCATGCATTTTAAGTGGCCAAATACTTTTGAAGCCACTGTACATTGTTTACACTGGAGATCAAAATTAGAGAACAATTTATAAACAAATGAACAATTCTGAAATAAGTTCATCTTCACTGCTCAACAGTTGAAGGAGTTTTTGTCCTGTCTATACCATGCTACAAGAAAACCTTTTCGACAAAATAACTAAGGCATTTCAACAAAAACCATTATTTTGCAGAAAACACACTGATCAAAATTAGAGAACACTTTCAGATACCTCCCAGTTATTGGTGTTAATCTGGCACCTGGTGCTAATTTCCTTGATTATCTGTCAACCCCTATTTAACTGGCAGACTAACTTCCAGTTTCACTGACTCTGCAAGATGGTGGGCCGTTCTAAAGTGGCTGAAAGCCTCCGGCAGCAGGATGTCCAGATGAAGGCCAAAGGGATGACCCTATCAGCCATAGCAAGACAAGTTGGTCGTTCCAAATCTGTGATTTCAAGAATATTGAATCTTTACAACATCACAAACTCATTCAAGTCCCCCAAGAAGGCTGGTCGTCCACGGAAGACAAATACAAGAGAGGACAGGATACTGCGGAGGATCTCAATGGGCAATCGTTTCCACACTGCAGCT
Source organism: Cirrhinus molitorella (assembly GCA_033026305.1). Taxonomy (NCBI): domain Eukaryota; kingdom Metazoa; phylum Chordata; class Actinopteri; order Cypriniformes; family Cyprinidae; genus Cirrhinus; species Cirrhinus molitorella. Next base: position 16,169,750 of record CM065121.1, on the reverse strand, counting down.
GGAATTGCTCACCAGTTCAGCGCTGAACAGGGTAAGGATCTGTCTCGTCATACAGTGTCTCGACGTTTAAGAGCATTTGGACTGAAAGCCCACTCTGCAGTGACCAAACCTCTTATTAGCAGAAAGAATCAAAAGGCTAGACTAAGCTTTGCTGAGGAGCATGTTGTGTGGACAGAGGAGAACTGGTCCAAAGTTCACTTCAGTGATGAAAGCAAGTTTAATTTATTTGGGTCCGATGGGAAACATTATGTTCGGCGACAAACTGGAGAAAGACTGAACCCAAAGTGTGTAAAGAAGTCAGTGAAAAGTGGAGGAGGAAGTGTCATGGTTTGGGGCATGTTTTCTGCAGCAGGAGTTGGGCCTCTTATACAGCTACATAGCAGAGTGAATGCAAATGTTTATCAGAACCTTCTTCAACAACATATGGGTAATGAACGCAGGGAAGGAACCAATCAGCCCGCAGTGTTCATGCAGGACAACGCTCCATGTCACACAGCAAAACGGGTAAAGCAGTTCCTTGAAACTGAAAACATTGAAATAATGACATGGCCTGCCCAGAGTCCTGATCTCAACCCAATAGAGAACCTCTGGAAAATACTTGGCGACAAAGTTATGGCCAAGAAACCCACTACAGTCACCGAACTGTGGAGGAGACTGGAAGAAGAGTGGACCAAAATCACACCAGAGCAGTGTGAGAGACTAGTGCTGTCCTGTGACCGCAGATGTGCTGAAGTCATTCAGAGCAGAGGCCTGTACACTTCCTACTAATTGCTGACTGTTGTAACCTTCAGAAAATTCTGTTGTAATCTTTTTCCATGCTACAGTCATTGTTCTCTAATTTTGATCAGTGTGTTTTCTGCAAAATAATGGTTTTTGTTGAAATGCCTTAGTTATTTTGGAAAAGGTGTTCTGGTAGCATGGTATAGACAGGACAAAAACTCCTTCAACTGTTGAGCAGTGAAGATGACATTATTTCAGAATTGTTCAATTGTTTATAAATTGTTCTCTAATTTTGATCTCCAGTGTATATGTGGTCATGTACCATGTAGCTGTTAAAGGCTGTCGAATCAGCGTCCACTTTTAATAATAAGTCGCTCATGGCTTCGTGAAATGGAGGAATGAGTTTTCTCATCTCCGCATCCAGAGACTCGAACTGCCTCTTCCCGTACGTCATCTGACCGACCATGCAGCCAAGAGCAGCACCCTTACAATGACATAAATACAAATAAAATAATATATATTGTAATGTAATAATTATATATATTATTAAAAAAAATCTGTAAATGCAATACAAAATATTATTTTCTATATTTTATATCTAACATAGAATATATATTACAAATTACTGAAATGCATGTAAATATATATATATATATATATATATATATATATTCTGAAAAAATCTACAAATATAATAAACATAAACATATTTTATGTGTGTGTGTATATAAAATATTATGATTGATAATTAATGATACAAATTGTGTGTGTGTGTATGTGTATGTTCCTGTAAATGTTTTTTCTATAATCGTAAATATCTATAAATATTCATATATATATATATATATATATATATATATATATATATATATATATATATAATAGGGCTGTCAATCGATTAATCGCGATTAATCATATCCAAAATAAAAGTTTGTTTGCATACTATATGTCTGTGTACTGTGTATATTTATTATGTATATTTAAATACACACACATGCATGTATATATTAAGGAAGATTTATATCTAAAATATTTATATTTATTTAGCCTAAATATATATTCATATAAATATATATATTTTTCAATATATACATGCATGTGTGTGTATTTATATGTACATAATAAATATACAGAGTAAACACACATATAGTATGTAAACATAAACTTTTATTTTGGATGCGATTAATCGCGATTAATCATTTGACAGCCCTAAATCATATATAAATCATATATATATATATATGTTCTGAAAAATATCTATAAATATAATAGAAAATATATTTATTAATATATTTTGTTGAATATAGAATATATATATATATTCAAAATTATTAAACTACATCTAAAATAAAATTATGATACACACAATCACAATTTTACACACACACACACACACACACATATATATATATATATATATATATATATATACACACACACATTTAAATAGATAATATTGTATTATTATATCTATTATTTTATACAAATTTGATATTCCAAAAAAAAAAAGTTTACATTTTCTAAATTAATTTTCATAATTACCATAGCAGCGATTGCAGCAGAAACTGACCCTCCACCAGGAGCCGCTGTTCTGGCCCCAACACTATGAACAAACTTCTGTAGCGACAGAGACACAAGCCGGCCATCGTCCTGATTGTCCCGAACCATATACCTAAACTCAGCATCAACCAATCAGATACAGTGCTTCTGTTAAACATCACTGAGAAGCCAAACAGAAAAATAAGTCAATTATTTGATGTATATATAATGTAATCTTGGGTCTTACTCTATGATTCTCTCCTTTGGAACAAATGGTCCTAAAGAGTCGAGTCCTAATTTGCTGATCACCTGGTAGAATAATGAATGAAATAAGACTTTGATTGGCTGCTGTGTCAAATGTTTACCCATGTTCGTTTTAACCCACCAGTCGGATTTTATGCTCCTCTTCCACAACAAAGAGCTTTTCTTTTTCAATGTAGAAGTCGGCACAGTCCAGCATGGCCTTCAGAGGAATCAGACCGACTATCTGAGACCCCACCACTGGCAAGTTCAAATCCTGGACAGGTAAAACGAACACTAATCCGTTTCACTTCCGATTCAATTCCAAACGATTCTGATTCAAGTTTAAAAATCGAACTCACATTGGCATCTCTACAGATCTCCTCATACACCGTGTGCATTGGCGTCACCTCAAAGTCCAGGATGTTGGTGGACACCTGAGCCAGGTTGGACTCTTCCAGGTACCATCCCATTCCCTGAACCTTCCTCAGAAGCCCAGGCTGGAGGAGGAACATTAAGTGAATCAACAGGAAGAAGAACCCAAGAACCTACATCAAATCCTCAGGGAAGTGATACGTATAATTAGGTCAGATTGCGTTTATTCTCAAGTTCGAGATTTGACGCACACTGAAAACCTAGACCAGCACAGTGACCGCACAAACACACACGCACACACACACACACACACACACAGACATACCTGATCTTTCCCACGTCCCTGTTCTCTAATATCCAGTGCGATTCTGTGAGCCTGTTCCTTTGTGCTCAGAAGGTTCACGTTGTAGGCGACGAGAAACTTTCTGGCACCGGTGACTGTGGCGCCCCATGAAGGGACAAAGGTGGCAGGGCCATATTCAGGAGCCCATTCACTCTTTTTCAACTGGGGAAAAGAAAACAGAAGGGATTATATGACTTTCTTCTTTCAGACAAATACAATCAGAGTTGTATAAAAAATGTCCTGCCTCTTCCAGGCTTTATAATAGCAGTGATTGGCTCTTGAGATTTAGAAGTCCAATAAATTATCCATCATAAAAAGTGCTCCACATTGCTCAGGAGATTAATAAAGGCCTTCTGAAATGAATCAATGTGTTTGTGTAAGAAAAATATCCATATTTAAACATTCTGGCGTGGAACTAGAGATTACGGTTCATATATCATATGATATATAATATCATATGATATATATATATTCATATTATTATATACGGATATCTTTCTTACTAAAAAACTAGCAGTGTGGAGTACTTTAATGATGGATGGATCACTTTATTGGACTTCAAAATCTCAACAGCTATTCACTTATATTATAAAGCTTGAAAAACTAAGACGTTTTTTAATATAACTCTGATTGTATTGTCAGAAAGAAGAAAGTCATATACGCTTACGATGGCTTGAGGGTAAGTAAATCATGGGATAATTTTAATTTTGGTGTGAACTATCCCTTTAAGGTGTTTACAATTTATGAAGTCTAAAAGTTTTGATGTGTTGCAATAACGGGTGCATATGGACTAGATTGCTAGTCGTCTGTTTGCAAATAATAATAACCATAAGAACTCATGACTTGAGTAACAAGCTGAGGTAATCAAAAAACAGATTTACTTTGCCAGTAACAGAGGGGTGGTTGCTGAATTGCCATATAAAAAGCACCAATCACATTAGAGGAAATGAATAAGTCATCATGTTGCCTTTGCCATGTACCTATTCTATATAAACTGTTGTATCCTTTTTGCTGGTGGATTCTTAGTCCTAAATGATAGGGTTCATAAGGGGTTGAGATATCGCCCGACTCAGAGTAAGACTCTTAGGCGTTGAGTAGCTGTAATTCCTAACTGAATTGGTTAAACTGGTTCTCCAGTGTGGTCAAAGCTATTGCGATTGTGGTCAAAGGTCACCTGAGAATATTTTTTGTTGTCGGGAAACACCAGGTTTAACATAAGTCAGGTGTGTAGGGGAATTTCAGCCAGAGCGTCAGAACTGAAGTATAGTTGTGTGCGACACACTCGGTTGGAACATTTTGTTCTCAAAATGCACAAATGTTAGGCCTACACCAGAAAGACAAATGTTAGAGAAATGGGTAACACTTTACAATAAGGTTCATTAGTTAAACATTAATGTATTAACTAACCATGAGCAATACATTTGTTACTGTATTTGGTAATCTTCATTAGTTAATGAAAATACAGTTGTTCATTGTTAACTAATGTTAACAAGATTTGAATAATGTATTAGTAAATGTTAAAATTAGCATTAACAAAGACTAATAAATGCTGTATAAGTGCAGTTCATTATTAGTTCATTTTAACTAATGAAGTTATTGAACCTTATTGTAAAGTGTTACCGAGAAATGTTAGTTATGATTAATTTTAAAAAATCCCTTCACAATAGGAACACCAAATATGAAAATGTGTGGGAAAACAGGCGTTTGACACTAGAAAGTCACTGGTCATCCTTGACCAGTGTCTATTTCTGTTCAGAAATACACATTTAAACTAAAGCCTAAAGTGTACTTTAATTTTGACGTGAATGCTTAGCATATGCGTACCACCGAACGTGTAGTCTTTCAAACTGTCAAACCCCTGTCTAGCGCAAAATCAGGCTTTTGAAATGTGCACCAGAATGCAGTGCTGGGAGTAGTGCATTAAAAGTACCACAAATTATGCAATCAGATTACTTTTTCATGTAACTAGTAAAGTAACATTACTTTTAAATTTACAACGGAATATCTGAATTACTTTTTTTTTTTTTTTTTAAAGTAGCGTGCACTAGAATGCAGTGTTGGGAGTAATGCATTACAAGTAACACAAATTATGTAATCAGATTACTTTCTCAAGTAACTAGTAAAGTTATGCATTACTTTTAAATATAAAATTGAATTTCTTTATTTTTAATTTCTTTTTTTTGGCGTTTTTCTTGACAGGACAGTGGAGATGAGACAGGAAGTGAGTGGGAGAGAGAGAGGCGGGGTGGGATCGGGAAAGGTCCACGAGGCAGGATTCGATCTCGGGACACCCGAGGCACAACTGCACCACATGTCGGCGCACTGCCCACAAGGCTATTGGCGCCGACAAATATCTGAATTTCTTTGTCAAACAAGTAATGCAAGGACATTTGCAGGTGCCAAAAATCTAACTTTTAACAAATAAGCAAGCCAAGCTGAGGTGAAAAAAGTAACGTAATGCATTACTTTCCATAAATAACTTTTCCATGGAGTAACACAATATTGTAATGCATTACTTTTAAAAGTAACTGTCTCCAATACTACTAGAATGTTTTATCCTTGACTAATTTTCTGCAATTTCAGGTGTTATGAACAGAAGTTATGAGCGAGAAGATCTGCAAACTAACTGGCCAGGCCAGTGTTGCCACCTTGAGGACAAACCAAAAAGTTAGTACAGGTGAGGTCATATAAATTTGTATGAATTAGCCACCTCATAAAATACATACGAATTGGCCGTGAGGTAGCGTTGGTAGAAAGTTATTATATGCTAGTGTAGACGCTAATGTAGTTATTCTTGGTGTGAACGGGCCTTAAGAAGATCAAAAATTGAACAGGATTGAGGTCTAGATGAGTTCTTCTTACCTTCTCTGGTAATGCTTCATATTCGCCAGCACGGACAGAGGGAAGTGACCTCCTGCTCTCGTTTCTAGCCGCCTCTCCGTAGAGATAGACTACAAGACCAAGACAGTGAAGAAAGGAGAATGGTTTTGAAAGGAGAATGGATTTTCAAATGATTCAGATAACAAATTCAGCATGACCTTTGTTTGTACAAACACACCTGGCACATTCAGCATGTCTGACAGTCTCTGGCCCAGTTCATTGGCACACTGTACACACTCCTCCATGCTGACGTTCTGCACTGGTATGAAGGGACACACATCCATCGCACCCATCCGAGGGTGTTCGCCTGTTCAAAAACATCATTTTTACTATACTTGACTAAACTCATGTGAAGTATGATATGTCTACATCTGATACTGCTTCCACAACTGTACCTGAGTGTTTGGCCATGTCTATGAGTTTAAATGCGACACGGGCGGCGTTCAGCGCCCCCTCGATGACAGCCGTAGGTGACCCCACAAAAGTGTACACTGTCCTGTTCGTTGAAGACCCTGGGTCAACATCCAGCAAACTGCAGCCCTCCGTGGCAGAGATGGCATCGGCTATAGCATCAATGACCTGGATATTATATATTGGTCAAAAATATTGCAAAACAATAAACAATTTTACATCGTTGTATGCTGCAAATTGTCCAACATAAACAGGGGATCTGGTGTCCTCGACTTGCTCGAGTTCTGTGAAGGAGGGGCAGTGTTCGAAGAGTGGAACCTTTCTGGGAATCAAAAACTACATTCTGGAACCGCTGGAATAATGTTCTAAAAACCAAAAACTAACATTCTGGGAACCAAAAACTAACATTCTGGGAACGTTGGAATAACATTCTACAAACCAAAAACTAACTTTCCAGGACATGTTCTGGGAATGTTACAATAACGTTCTACAAACCAAAAACTAACTTTCTGGGAACGTTGGAATAACATTCTACAAACCAAAAACTAACTTTCCAGGACATGTTCTGGGAATGTTACAATAACGTTCTACAAACCAAAAACTAACTTTCTGGGAACCAAAAACTAACATTCTGGAAACGTTGGAATAACGTTCTACAAACCAAAAACTAACATTCTGGGAACGTTGGAATAACGTTCTACAAACCAAAAACTAACATTCTGGGAACCAAAAACTAACATTCTGGGAACGTTGGAATAACATTCTACAAACCAAAAACGAACTGTCCAGGACATGTTCTGGGAATGTTACAATAACGTTCTACAAACCAAAAACTAACTTTCTGGGAATCAAAAACTAACATTCTGGAAACGTTGGAATAACGTTCTACAAACCAAAAACTAACATTCTGGGAACATTGGAATAACGTTCTACAAACCAAAAACTAACATTCTGGGAACCAAAAACTAACATTCTGGGAACGTTGGAATAACATTCTACAAACCAAAAACTAACTTTCCAGGACATGTTCTGGGAATGTTACAATAACGTTCTACAAACCAAAAACTAACTTTCTGGGAACCAAAAACTAACATTCTGGAAACGTTGGAATAACGTTCTACAAACCAAAAACTAACTTTCTGGGAACCAAAAGCTAACATTCTGGGAACGTTGGAATAACATTCTACAAACCAAAAACTAACTGGGGTGCGTTCTGGGAATTTTAGATTAACATTTGCAAACCAAAAAATATTTTGGTTTCCAAGGACATGTTCTGGGAATGTTACAATAACGTTCTACAGACCAAAAACTAACTTTCTGGGAATGTTACAATAATGTTAGAATAGCGTTCTAAAAACCAAAAACTAACATTCTGGGAACGTTGGAATAACGTTCTACAGACCAAAAACTAACTGGGGTGCGTTCTGGGAATGTTAGATTAACATTTGCAAACCAAAAAATGTTTTGGGAACCAAAAACTAATGTTCTGGGAATGTTAAAATAACATTAGAATAACATTTTAAAAAACTAAATCTAATCTAGCTGGGATGTTTTTAATTCAATAAATCAAAAGCAGCCATTTTAAACTGGAATTGTTAATTCAAAAGAAGAACCAAATCATGTCATTTTTCATAATGTATTCATATTGTAATGTAAACTGTGTACTGCAACGTTAAGGAAACGTAAAAAAAAAAAAGTTATACTAACTAAAAACTAACATTCTATTTCCGTTAAGAAAACTTTCTGGGACACGTTTTGGGAATTTAAACGTTCTAAAAAACAAAAACTTTCTGGGAACTAAAAAACACATTTTCTGGGAATGATAGAATAACGTTCTACAAACTAAAAACTTTCTGGGACATGTTCTGGGAATGTTAGAATAACGTTCTACAAACAAAAAAAACAATGTTCTGGGAGTGTTAAAATAATGTTAGAATAATGTTCTGAGAACCAAATATTGTTAGCTGGGATGTTTTTGATTCAGTAAATCGAATGCTGGCATTTTAAACTTGAATTGTTTTTACTTTACAAGAAGAACCAAATTGTGCCATTATTCATAATATATAAAATGATGTTATACAAACCAAAAACTAACATTCTGGGAATGTTAGAATAACGTTATGGGAATATTCCCATAAATACCAAACACCAAAAATAGCACATTTTTATGTTTTTTGCTGCACTGTTATTTCTTCTAGTTGACATACAGAGGAATCAGAAGTCTTGCAAATCTTACTTTTGCATTGAAAATAAGTGATTACTAGCAGTGTTGCAACTTTGTTGAATATTTCAGTACGGTGTTCAGTCCACTTTGAAGGAAGAACTGTTAACAGAACCCAATGACTTTTTTAATGGAACCGGTTTCTATGTTTACCTTACCTCCTTGTTACGCCCCTCTGAGAAATTGGGTACACATTCCACCAGCTTAGCCATGACTGCAATAAAACACAACTTTCCTCACACACGCTTGTCTGCTGACTACCCTGGGTCCCAAACGTGGAACCTATAAAGCGTCGGCGAACATATCTTTTGAATAATTAACCTGTCCTGCGGACTGCATTTAGGTCAGTTGGCAATGATTCTCCGGTCTTCACAGATAACCACTTTTGATCAAACATTGTCTAGACTTTGGGAAACCCTCCCAAAAAAGCTTTTGCTTCTGACTACGGCTTGGTTAAAAATTGAGGCATGAACATGACGTTGTTTCAGTATGTGGTAACAAATACAAATAACACTCGATAAGGCAGACAGTTTAATAAATGACTCTTGAAAAGCATCCAAACAGTTGCATCATGTCCAAAAACAAAACAGGGGCTCTGATTTTTGGTTAATGAATGATCCAGACAAGGGCCAAAGAGCTGGAAGAGGAGGAGAAGTTACCCCTTCCCCATGTTTTTGGATAGGACACAAAATACCCTCTTGTCAAAGTAACACTAACATTATGCAAGAATGAGAAGTGTAAAGTTAAAAAAAAAAAAAAAGTTATGTGGCCTGTGTTCACAATGATTTTCTAAAATAAAACAAAAAGTTAATTTGTAATATTACGTAATTATTTTTTTATATTAAAGAGCAAGGAAAAAAAACTTGAATTGTAAGAATATTTTAAAATTATTATTATTATTATTATTATTAATCATTATAATTGATATCAACAGACTTAACAACAACCGTTTTAATAACATTGTTTTTAATTTTAATAATAATATAATATTAATAATAGTATTTTTATATATTATACAATATTATTTATTCTTTACTATCTATCTATGATTTTTTTATGTAATAATATTACAGTAATTCTATTTTTATTTCAATTATTATAAAATTATTATATAAATAGTCATTATAATCAATATCAACATATATAACATTTAATACAATAATATTATTTTTTTATTGTAATAATATAATATTCTTTATTGTCTGTCTATTTAAACTTATGTAAAATATAGTAATTCTATATTTTTAATATCAGTATTAATCAAAATTATTATTATTATTATTATATAATTTTAATCATTATAATTATCAACAGATATAACAACAATCATTTTATTAATATTAAAACAATATTATGAATAATTATAAACAATATTTTATTTGTAATAATATAATGTGTTTTTTATTTTAATAATAATGTAATACATTGTAATATAATATAATATTCTTTACTATATATCTATCAAAATTTTTATGTAATATTGCAGTGATAATTTTTTTATTTCAATAATTAAACTTATTTATATTGTGTCATTTTAATCATTATAATGAATATAAACAAAAACAACAATAATAACAATCCAATTGTTTTACTAATATTACAATAATAAAATGTTTAATTGTAATAATAATAGAATATAATTATTATTATTATTTTAATAATGATATAATATACTTTATTATTTACTATCTATCTATCTATAATAATACAAAATATTCTTAATATTATATCATTTTACATATTGGGGGGGGGGGGGGGGGGTATAATTCCCCCTAATATTACGATAATACATTTTTTATTTGTAATAATATAATAATTATTATTTTATTTTTTTAATTTTAATTACAATCTATAACTCTATCTATATGTTTTATGTAATAATATTTCAGTTGTTTATCTGGACCACAAAACCAGCCATAAAGGTTTTTATTTTATTTTATATTGATGTATGGTTTGTTATAATAGAACAATATTTGGTCAAGATACAATTATTTGAAAATCTGCAATCTGAGGGTGCAAAAAAAATCTAAATATTAAGAAAATCACCTTTAAAATTGTCCAAATGAAGTTCATAGCAAAGCATATTACTAATCAAAAATTAAGTTTTTATATATTTTCGGTAGGACGTTTACAAAATATCTTCATGGAACATGATCTTCACTTAATATCCGAATGATTTTTGGGATAAAAGAAATACATATATAATTTTGACCCATAGAATGTATTTTTGGCTATCTTTACAAAGAGACTGGTTTTGTGGTCCAGTGTCACAAATAGAGTCAGCTTGGTGGCAGCAGTGAACGCTAGATCCGTTATTACCCGCCTTGAACTTACCCCGAAGAAGAAAAGTACACCGGAAGAGAACCGTAGAAGGAGAAGCAGCGGCGGAAGGCGGTTGTTTTTCCTCTTAGCTTGTTTGCCAATGTAAACCCGATTTATTTCTCTCTGTTTTAACAACTACCGCTCACTTGTACTCTGGAGATCGCAATAAAGTAATAGGGAGGATGTTGGCTACAGGAACGGTGAGTTTTTGCTGGGTTTTGGCCGTTTTACGCTTGTTTGTGCCGGGGCCTGATAGAGCTAACGGCTAAAGCTAATGCAGCAAGTTACTATGGTGATGTATTAAAACTCATTTAAACTCATATCAAACGATGCTTTATGTGAGGATATGATTATGCATCTTGCGTAATGTGAGTTTATATGTTTATTAGAGGTTTTTTCATGTTTGAAATAAGAGTCTGTTGCGTTTTTCCACATGTGATGTTTGTAAACATGCATTGCCATTAGTTATGAATGTGGTATTAATAATTGTATACTAATGAACGACACTAATGAAACACTTTATACAGAATATCAGTGTTTTTGCCGCCGTTTGTTATGATTACAGTCCAGTAAGTGTAAAAAATAGTAATAATTTAATGATGAATTGCTGTAGTTTATAGGACAGTTTTATACAAGATTAGTAGAAAATGCATAAATAAACAGAAAATAAGGGTCATTAAACTAAACATTTAAAGAAATTAAATCTTTAGGTCCGTGTAAGAATGATTAAATGGAAGAAAACTTTATAATACATTCATTAAAATATAAAACAAACCTTTCAATTAAGGTGCAATGCACAAAACGCTTGCACTTTTAATAATAACAATTAAATAAACTTTGAATTTGAATTAAGCTTGATTGTCTAATTAATATTGATTCTGTCATATGACAATTTGTGAGTTTTCTCTGTAATCTCTGTCCTGTATAGACTGTAACCACAGCAGGTCTGACCCAGGTGGATCGTGAGAAGATCTATCAATGGATCAATGAGCTCTCCAGCCCCGAAACGCGTGAGAATGCCCTGCTGGAGCTCAGCAAGAAGAGGGAGTCTGTGGCTGATCTGGCCCCGATGCTTTGGCACTCCTGCGGTACTATAGCGGCTCTCCTACAGGTGCGTGCCAGTCTCTTCATGCTTCACTAAACATGTGAAAAACCCAGACATGGTCAGGAAGCAATATTATGTATGTACATGTATATTTTAGTGTGACACTGTGAAACAAAGATTTTTGGTTATGAAGCCAATTCTAGACTTAATTTAGATCCATGTATTGTTATTTTATTTAAACAGTTATTCAAGTATTGTTTAAATAAAATTACAGCTGTACAGGCCTAAACCAAAATCTGTAAAATGTTCATTCAAAAATTAGTCTAATATTGTTAATATTTATATCTGATGATCTGTCATGTTATTTTACAGTTTAAGAAACATAAATTACAAAACTGAATGATTAACAATTAAGGAAAATGTTGTATATAAAAAAAAAACTCAAAAAATTGAAAAAAAAAAAAAAAAAAGTAATTTGTAACTGCATTTTTATTGATTTAAGATATATATTTTTTTATTTCTAATTTCAACCAAATATTTATGTATGAAAATAAATGACATTTGCCAGGAAAAATTTCTTTAGGAAAAAAAATATTTTTGTTATTAAAGTTGTATTATTACAAGTGAGGAAGATACAGTATATATACAAAAATGGGGGGAGTTATTAGTCATTTTTTGTAGATTTAGTGGATTTTTTCAATTTCTAAATTCAACCAAATATTTTTTTCATGAAAATTAAAGTTGTATTATTATAAGTAAGGAAAACTTCGCTGGACGAAACTGAAAGTGCCGCAACCGTCACACAGTATATTTACAAAAATGGGTGGAAAAGTAAATTCAACCAGATTAAAAAAAAAAAAAAAAAAATTAAATAAAAAATGTATAACATTTAAAGTAAAAATGTATTGTGGAAAGAATAAGCAAAAAGTAAAATAATAATAAAAAACTGAATTATTGAAACAAATTAATGATTTGACATTTAAGTTAATTAACAAGTAAGGAAAATACAGTATATACTTAAAAAACATTGTGGATTCAAAAATGGGAAAAGTAATTTGTAATTGCATTTTAATGGATATTTTCAATTTATAAATACAGCAAAATATTTTTTTTTATAAAAAAGTTGTTTTGCACTCGATACAAAAACAGAAATATTATTCAAAAATAACATTTTTATTTCTTTTTTATTGATCTATTGATTTAACTGATTTGTTTCCATTTATAAATTTGGCCTCGTTAATTAATTTATTTTTTATTTTTAAATGAATGCCATTTGACAATAAAACAATTCTCAAAATATTCAGATATTATTTAAATATTAGACTAAAAATAATGTGTAATTATAATAAATATGCCATTTGTTTTTAATGAAGTAGTCCATTTAAAACTGATGATTTCTTAGGTAATATAGTATGAAATATAGCAAATGATAAAGCAAAAAATTGTTAAAGAAATTGCCGTTTTTAAAGTAGACATTTTAGCCGTCAAAGTAACATTTATTGATTTAACTGATTTTTCTCTGTTATAAATTGTCAAGTCTTTTTTTTTTTAATTGGATGAAAATTAATGATGTTTCACAGTATAAAAATGTATTAAAATTGGTAATTCACATGAATTTAAATGTTAAAAATGTATATGGGTAAAAAAAATTCCAAATCCTAGATTTCATAATAAAGGTGTTCTTTCTTTGTATTTCTTTTGAAAATGTAAAATAACTACATTTTGTCACATGGTGTCTTACTTTTTTTTTTCCCCCCATCATCTGTTTCACAGGAGATTGTGAACATCTACCCATCCATAAACCCCCCGACACTGACCGCACATCAGTCTAATCGAGTGTGTAACGCATTAGCCCTGCTGCAGTGTGTGGCCTCCCACGTTGAGACACGGTAACTCACTTCCTGTACACACTGGAAATGACACAATATTATTAAACCTATACCACACTAACTGTTTTTCCTTTGTTTTTTTTTATCCTCAGCTCTGCTTTCTTGGCAGCTCACATCCCACTGTTTCTGTATCCCTTCCTGCACACAGTCAGTAAAACTCGACCCTTCGAATACCTCCGGCTCACAAGTCTGGGTGTTATCGGTAAGAAAACCAACCAGCTAAAAAAAAAAAAAAATTGTGTTAGTAAGAAATTATATATTGAAATGTTTGTCTGATAGGCGCACTAGTGAAAACAGATGAGCAGGAGGTGATCAACTTCCTGTTGACCACCGAAATCATTCCTCTCTGTCTGCGCATCATGGAGTCTGGCAGCGAGCTCTCCAAAACGGTTCGCTTACTCATATATATTATTTTTATAGTTATGGGTGTAAGCCAAGATTCAGAAAGATGGATATATATTTTGCAGGAATGCTTTTTTTCTCTGTTAAAACCGCTTGTGTTTCTGTTTCAGGTGGCCACATTTATACTGCAGAAGATCCTCTTGGATGACACGGGTCTTGCGTATATCTGCCAGACCTACGAACGCTTTTCACATGTTGCCATGATACTGGTGATTCATTATTATTCATCTTATTCAGAATTCTTATTACGCTAGACACTTTATTAAAAAAAATAAAAGTTATTTTATTATATTTATATATATATTTATATATCTGTCTCTCTAAGGTTTTGAACAGTACAATGTATAATGTAGTTTTTAAAAAGTCTTTTTTGCTCACCAAGCCTGCATTTATTTGATTCAAAGTGCAGCAAAAACTGTAAAAATGAAATATTTGTACAATTTAAAATAACTGCTTTTTTATTTAAATACATTTATATGTATAAAAAATATATAAAGTGTAATTTATTCCTGTGATAAATCAAACAACTATCTAAGTCTTCAGTGTCACATGATCCTTCAGAAATCATTCTAATATGCTGATTTACTGTTCAATAAATATTTATTATTATCAATATTTAAAACAGTTAAATACATTTTTTCAGGATTCTCTGAATAGAACGATCCAAAGATTTTTCAGCATTTATCTGAAATAAAAGCCTTTGTAACATTATACACTAAACCATTCAAAAACTTGGAGTATGTATAATTTTTAATAAATTATAGAAATTAATACTTTTATTTAGGAAGGATGTTGTAAATTGATCAAAAGTGATGATCCATACATTTATGTTACAAAAAATGTCATTTTCAGGTAAATGCTGTTCTTCTGAACTTTCTTATTATCAAAGAAACCTGAAGAATTTTTACTGTTTTTAACAATAATAAGTTTGTTTTGAGCAGCAAATCAGAATATTAGAATGATTTCTGAAGGATCATGTGACTGGAGTAATGACACTAAACATTCAGCACTATAATCACAAGAATAAATTATATTTCAAAATGTATTCAAATAGAAAACTGTTACTCACTGTTACTAATTTAAATTTTTTTTTTGTCTTGCAGGGGAAGATGGTTCTTCAATTGTCTAAGGAGCCCTCAGCTCGCCTGCTGAAACACGTCGTGCGCTGTTATTTACGACTTTCTGACAACTCCAGGTATTTTATTTTTTTAAAGGGGACATCAGATGCCCATTTTCCACAAATTCCTGGAGGGCCACAGCTCTGCAGAGTTTAGCTCCAGCTCACACCTGCTTGTAAGTTCCTTCTAATAGGCCCTTTTCACATGATGTCACAAAACTTCCTTTCTGAGGCGAAGCAGAGTATTCTTCCGCCAGCATAGTACTACTATTACAGCATCGCTACCAGCACAAAGCTCGCCAAGGTGCTTTTACACCAACCACAAATATGCTTAGAGGATGACTTCTGCTGTTTACTCTCATCCTCATTCAAGGCGAGGCGTCTGGCATCTCAAACAAAGCACGATTTGCTGCTTAAAGTCGAGGGAGGAGTTGAAAATCCAGCAGTGAAGTCACTGACTACCATGGCTCTCGTAGTGTTTGCTGTCTTTATAGCAGTTAGATGACGTTGGCTAGATATATTTCTCAAATGAACAAATGTTTTAGACATTTACATGTGGTAACAAAACCTTTAATTCTATAATTTATGTACTGCTTAATACAGCGCTGTACAAAAATGAAGTTCAACATACGTTTTTACTATTTAAATATCAATATAATTGGGTACATGTTTTTCGGTTTAATTTTTATAAACATGACACAATATAATCCATAAATATTAAATATATTAGGTTTACAATAAAAAGCTTTTACTGTTAAAACAGATTTGTGAGCATTTGTGTAAATATAAACTGCGTGTCATAGCTGTTTTTAAAATAAAATTGCATATAGCCTATAACAAAAATAAAATGCGATCAGTCATATCGACCAATAATAATTCACAAAGAAAAAACAGGGTGTAGATTTAAAGTGAAATTTAAGGGAGGAAGTAAATTGTCCAAAGTCCAATGCACTATGGCTTGATGGCAGTCCTTCTTGCGTTGTTTCTATACAAAGCCATTTTATTCTTGAACCGGATAATACTGGGTTTCTTTTGAGATCACTTGCATTTATGATATGAAACTTGCTATGTAGTATGAACAGATTTAATAAAAAATGACTTATGTCCATGTAATTTTTCCCATTTAAAAAAAAACACTGCCAAACAACTACACTTGCATGGAATGGAGGATTTTTAATGTACACATTGTACTCACAAATAAATGAAATAGATTATCCAGGGAATGACAAAAACTGAAAAAGGCAGATGCAGAAAAACGTTCGCAAAAGAACCTGACTGTAAGTCTGTTAACATTATTAGTCTTAACTCTTAACAAACGCCTTTCTTTTTTCTCTAATTTTCTTGACTGCTTTACGGGAAAGCGGAAGTTAGCTGACGTCATTGTGAAAAGGGCCTATCCCTAAAGACATTGATTAGCTGGATCAGGTGTGTTTGATTGGGGTTGGAGCAAAACCGTGCAGAGCTGTGGCCCTCCAGGAATTGAGTTAGAGAACACTGCTTTAGGGTCTTCATGAAATGTCTATAACATACTTTGATTAAAATTCCTCAACAGTCATTTGAAACCACACCATTTTTGTGTTCACAGTGAGCTGTTTCAGTGCATGTCTCTTTAAATGATAATGAGCTACTGCTCACTCCGCCCCTCTTTTAATTTTTTGTTTTTATGTGTATTGGGTGGCGCATTACTATCAAAAACAAAACTAATCCTCTTCGTCCTCAGTGGCTCTAAAACTGGGAGAAAATAAAGACTCTTGAAGTTCACTTTCACATCCAAATACAAAACACCTGCATTGTCTACGAGACATTGTCGCTACAACTGCTCAAGTGCAGAGAAAATGGCAGCGCAGAGCAAAATTATGCCAATATTGGACAGTCACTGGCATGCATTGCGTACAACATATTTCTTACATATCCTCTTCATATTTTGTCCATTTTCTCTCTTAAAAGTCATCATCTGTACTCCTAACAATTTTGAACCTTAAGACCTCTATTAAGGGTTAAGATGCTTTCCTTTACTAGGATCCTTTCTTTAATTTTAAGAGGAAACACCCACATTTCTAAGAATTTTCTTAGAATATTGTCACTAGGAGCAACTTTTTCACTGAGAGTTTTCATGAATACAGGCCCAGAAATCATACTTAACTAAAAACCATACTTTGTGTCTCTCAGGGCGAGAGAAGCTCTGCGTCAGTGCCTGCCTGACCAGCTGAAGGACACCACGTTTGCTCAAGTGCTAAAGGACGACTCCACCACCAAACGCTGGCTCGCTCAACTGGTCAAAAACCTACAGGAAGGGCAGGTTACGGACCCCCGCGGCATCCCCTTACCGCCTCAGTAACACACACTCCCACTCATCCCAAACCCTCCGGGACAGCCAGCACCAACCCCTCTTGAACACATCAGACTGTTTCACATACAAGGGCACTTAATATTTTTTTGCCAAGAAGCTCAGAAACGGTGCTCAGCATTCACGGTTTGTTTCGAGATCCTAAAAATTGACTTTGGACTCTGCTGGACTGAGGAAGAGTCAGTCTCATTCATTATTAGGGTTGTTTTCTTTTTCCTCTACGACTTTTTGATGGAATTGAGAGGAATTGAAAGACTGTTTTGTCTGTATTTTTCATCACAAAAATGTGTAATTTTGAATGCTGTTAAATAAACAGTGTCATGCCATCATAAATGTCCAAAAAAAAAGTTTGCTGTCTGCTGTGCTGCCTTTCTGGTCTTGAGGAGGAATAATCATTCTTCCCTTTTTTGTAAACAAACAGGGTTTTAAAACAGTTTTTCCCTTTTTGTAAGCAAGCAGTGTTTAAAGACATCATTCTTTCATTATTTGTAAACAAACTGCATTTTTAAAAGATCGTTTTCCCTTTATTTGTAAACCAGTGTGGTTTTAAAACACTTTTTTCCCCTTTTTGTAAGCAAGCAGTGTTTAAAGACATCATTCTTTCATTATTTGTAAACAAACTGCATTTTTAAAAGATCGTTTTCCCTTTATTTGTAAACCAGTGTGGTTTTAAAACACTTTTTTCCCCTTTTTGTAAGCAAACAGCGTTTTAAGACATCATTCTTTCATTATTTGTAAACAAACGGCATTTTAAAACATTGTTCTTTTGTTATTTGTAAACAAACGGGGTTTTAAATTGTTTATTCAATTTTTTGGTAACCAGACAGTGTTTTTGTTTTATTTAATCCCTTTTTGTAAGCAAACAGTGTTTAAAGACATTCTTTCATTATTTGTAAACAAACATGGTTTTAAAACATCGTTCTTGCCTTTTTGTAAACAAATGGCATTTTAAAACCGATTTTTTTCCCTTTTTTTGTAAACAAATGGGGTTTTAAAACTTTTTTTCCTTTCTGTAAGCAAACAGCGTTTTAAAACCGTTTCTTCCCTTTTTTGTAAACAAACAGGGTTTTAAAACACTGTTTATTAAATTTTTTTTTGTAACCAAATGGCATTTTTATATATATATTTTTCCCCTTTTTGTAAGCAAACAGTGTTTTAAGACCTCATTCTTTTATTGTTTGTAAGCAAATGGCATCTTAAAAAAACATAGTTCTTTCGTTATTTGTAAACGGACAACGTTTTAAGTGTTTCAACAGTTTTTTTTTTTTTTTTTAAACAAACAGGGTTTTAAATCATCATTCTTCCCTTTTTGTAAACAAACTGCATTTTAAATCATCGTTCATCCCTCTTTTGTAAATTAACCGGGTTTTAAAAATTATTCTTTCGTTATTTGTAAACGGACAGCGTTTTAAAACGCTTTACTTTTTTTTGGTTTAAAACTGTGTTTTAAACCATTGTTCTTCCCTTGTTTGTAAACAAACAGTGTTTTAGAACGTTCTTCTTCCCTTTTTTTAAACAGCAGTTTAAAACAGTTATTTTCCCTTATTTGTAAACAGTTTTAAAACATTGTTCTTCCCTTATTTGTAGACAAGTAGCATTTTCAAACATTATTCTTCCCTTGTTTGTAAACAAACAGCATGCAGTGAAGTGTATGCATTACATCTTAATACTTGCAATTTAATTGGCTGCCACCTGCTGACTATTAGTAGTACTGCAAAACCCAGCTCTGGAGCAGCAGAAATATTAGAATAAAATAAAATAGCAGCCAAATTATTTTAAATTGGAAATGTATTTTTAATGCAGTGAAATCTGTGGTGAATCGATGCCTAACAGTACTTTTATAATTTGTTAATGAAAGTACCGTTGACCGTTTTATACACATATCTACATGGTTAAAACTTGAATATGTCCCATTTTCCTTAAATGCCTAAACCTAGTCTGAGATCC
The DNA here is from genome assembly GCA_033026305.1 of Cirrhinus molitorella. Classification (NCBI taxonomy): domain Eukaryota; kingdom Metazoa; phylum Chordata; class Actinopteri; order Cypriniformes; family Cyprinidae; genus Cirrhinus; species Cirrhinus molitorella. The sequence goes on along the minus strand of CM065121.1, from coordinate 16,149,952 downwards.
AGTACAGTTGTTCTAGTCCCAATTACAAGCATCATATCAAGCGAACAGTCAGCTGAGTTTAGTTAATAACTATTGTGTAATGAACGATCTGATACGTCGTTAAACACAAGGTGAGAGTTTCATTGAGGTGATGTCTGCAATGGAAAGTGTTCGTCCGTGCGCGTGCGTATAGGAGTCTGGAAGCGCTCCAGGCATTGGCTCGATGATATAGCGGGTAGGCAGGGACCCCCTTTTAAAGACGCCAGCGCTGTGTGTAAGCTGAGCTCAGACATTGAGCACGGCTGTGTTTTATTCATGAACAGAAACACGAGGAAGGCACAGAGAAGAAGAATTCCTAATGGGAGATGAAGCCATGTAGCTAGTTGTTTTTTCAAAAACAAGAAGTTCTAAATAAGTCTACTTGCTCTTATTCCCTGTTTCTGCTTGAACCCAGTTGCTAAATGTTGAATGCCTACTTTAGTAACCTGATCCGATCATCTGGGGTCTCCACTAAAGGGCCCCAGAGAGGGAGGCCAAGCGTAGACAATAGACTCTTGAGTTGTGCTCCACAAACATGCATTAAACTCCCTGAGGCGTGTTGCAGAGCCAGACTGGAAGCGGGCGGCAGTGTCCGATATATGGCTGTCAGCATGCCATGAAGACCTTTGAATATTTTATGAACATTTAGTCGCTTTGATCGTGTATGTAGTGAAGTTACGGCCCTTCATCATTTTTAGAGGGAACACTGTTTATACTGTGAGTGTGTGGTGTAATATGCTAACAGTGTTGACTGACATGGCTAATCAGTCATTTGAATTAATTTCTGCCAGTTAGCAAACACAGCAACACGCTAACAACCATTTAGAATGTCAACAGCGTAGAAGCACCCTAGCATTGTGACTCATTTGATCTTGGCTAGGAAACAATGTAGCAACATGCTAACATCCACCCAGAACATGCTAGTTAGCGTGTAGCTCTTCTAACTTAGCAAATTAGCACAAACAGCAACACGCTAACAACCATTTAGAATGGCAACAGCGTAGCAACACCCTAGCATTGTGACTCTTTTGATCCTGACTAGTAAACAATGAAGAAACATGCTAACATCCACCCTGAACATGCTAGTTAACATGCAGCTCTTTTGACTTAGCAAGTTAGCGCAAACAAAGCAACACACTAACAACCATTTAGAATGGCAACAGCGTAGCAACACCTTACCATTGTGGCTCTTATGATCCTGGCTAGTAAATAAACAACATAGCAACATGCTAACATCCACCCAGAACATGTTAGCTAGCACATAGCTCTTCTGACTCAGTCAGTTAGCAAACATGCTAACACGTTAACAACCATTTAGAACAACAGATCGTAGCAACACCCTACTATTTTGGCTCTTTCAAGCCTGTCTAGTAAACAACAACATGCTAACATCCACCCAGAACATGTTTGTTAGTGCATAGCTCTTTTGACTCTGCCAGTTAGCAAACATGCTAACAAACATTTAAAACCAATACAGTGTAGCAACACCCTATCATTATGACTCTTTCAACCCTGGCTAGTAAACAATGTAGCAATCACATTGCAACATGTTAACATCCACTCAGAACATGTTAGCTACCATAGCCCTTTTGACAGTTAGCAAACACGCTAACATGCTAACAACCATTTAAAACAACAACAGGGTAGCAACACCTACCATTGTGACTCTTTTGACACTGGCTAGTAAACAAACAACGCAGCAACTACATATCAACATGGTAACATCCACCCAGAACATGTTAGCTAGCGCATAGCTCTTTTGACTCAGCCAGTTAGCAAACACAGCAACACGTTAACAACCATTTAGAATGCAACAGTGTAGCAAGACCCTAGCATTGTTTTTTTTTTTTTTTTTTACCCAGGCTAGTAAACAAACACATATCAACATGCTAACATCCACCCAGAACATGTTTGTTAGTGCATAGGTCTTTTAACTCTACCAGTTAGGAAACATGCTAATGTGTTGACAACCATTTAGAACAACAACAGTGTAGCAACCATACCATTTTGGCTCTTTTGATCCAGGCTAGTAAACAAACACCTTAGCAAACCACACAGCAACATGCTAATATACACCCAGAACATGTTTGTTAGCGCATATCTCTTTTGACTCTACCAGTTCGTAAACATGGTAACATGCTAACAACCATTTAGAATGCAACAGTATAGCAACACCTTAGCAATGTGGTTCTTTTGACCCAGGCTTGTAAAGAAACACTTTAGCAAACACATAGCAACATGCTAACATCCACCCAGAACATGTTAGCTACGCATAGCTCCTTTGACTCTGTCGGTTAACAAACATGCTAACACGCTAACAACCATTTAGAACAACAACAATGTAGCAACACCCTACAATTGTGGCTCTTTTGATCCAGGCTAGTAAACTGTACTAAACAAACATTATAGCAACCACATAGCAACATGCTAGCATCCACCCAGAACATGTTAGCCAGCGCATAGCTCCTTCGACAGTTAGCAAACACAGCAACAATCTAAAACCCACTCAGAACCCAAGTGTGGCTTTTTTATTTACTCAGACTGCATAGCATAACGTAATATGCAAATTGCTGCGATAACGCAGCCAACCAGTAACTAGGAACTGTATTTCTCTAAATTTGCTCAGGATTATTTAGAAAAGTGTTACATTTCACATTTGCATGTTTATTCGGTCACGACTGAAGCTTTAGTTGTCAGACCGCAGGAATGCAACACTCCAATTACGTAACGCGCCGGATTGTGTTTCCACCTCAAAACTGACATACCGTCGTTTTATGTGTACAGTGGACAGAGAGCAAGACAACGCAGCCTGAGGAAAGGAAGGCCAAGAGATGTTTTGACTCCCAAAGACAGAGAGGAGACTGAAAGTGTATCTTGAGGACAAGGGGCCCTTGTGGACATCGAGTGGCGTGTGTTGCTGTGGATCTGTGGGTGGGTGGTTGTGCGTCAGAGGGAGGTGTGTTGTGGCGAGATGTGGACAGTCAGTCCGGCTCTGTTGCAGCGGGGGCCACATTACACCGGTTTCTCCTGAGTTATGCTGCTCTTCAAAACTCAAATACAGATCCAACTATGAGCCCACAGAGGGTAAGTCCTTCTTCAACCTTCAACAAGATCCTGCCTAGGAAAGTTTATCTGCAGATACAGGATACCTGTTCACACCTGTTGCTTGTTTTGTCTTTCTGCTGTTAGTTAAATAATTTTTTAAAATGTATATAAAATAAACATATTTATGTAACTTTTTATAGTGTGTTAATTTATATATTTTAATATTTGTATTTTTATTAAATAAAAAAAGGTAAATTTTTGCAGTTGAAAAAAAAGTTTCACTAAGTTCTTTATAATATAGTAAGCATACTGCTATTGTTGACACTGTTATTGTTCTCAGTAGCTTGATGTACCATTTGTATGTGTTATCAGTGTTACAAAAGTCTTAGTTTTCTTAGAAATTACCTGGAGAATTGGTACATATGCTTCACATGAGTTCAGCATGTTTTTGTTTAATAACACGTTAGCAATGTTGGACATTTTGTCCGCCATGTTTAAGGCAATTGGTCTTGTGTGAAACCTGAATCTTCGTGGCAACTTTGCCTGCATGTGTATTACAACACATCTCTGCTCACATGGCTAGCTCATGGTTATTTCTGTGTTGTGTTTAGATTAATAATCACAGATGTGTGACTTCTTCTCTGATTTTTGCATGGCTGTGCAGTATTTGAGGGCAAGTGTGAGATGCTTTTACAATTAACAGATCAGCACAAACCTTGCAGAGTCTGAGGCTAAAGCTCTAGTGCTGATCCCTGTATTAAAGCCAGTTGTCCAGGGGCTTTTTACGAACAACAGCCATTTATACTGAACGAAAACAATTGTTTGAGGGTGTGGATATATATTTGTTCAGACAAAAGCAGCAAAAAGAATGTCAGTTGAATTAATGAAGGAAGAGACTTAAATCAAGACTTAAAAATAGTAGATTGGTTTCTTAAAAGCATGAATATTTACATTTATGGTGTTTGGGTTGATGGTTTGTTACTTTTATTGTGGAAGTTACGCTTGTTATATATAAAATCTAGCTTTTTTTTATATTAGGGGATGCCTCAAGTATGTTTTTAATGCATGTCTTAAATGCACCTGCTTCTAATACATTAAATTATCAGACATAAATGTTATTGTATCAATGCTGGGTTAAAAACAAACTGGATGAAATCTGGACAAACCCATTGAATGGTTGTTTAAAAACAGTGGTTTGCTTAAAATGCCTGTATTTCTTGCTTAAAATCAACCTAAAATACGTTGGAAATTATCATTTATTTATGTTCATAAATGAACCTTTATTAGTAAGTTGAATAAGTAATAATTAAATAATAAACAGTTTCTTATTAATAAATGTTCACCTTTTGATTGTTAGTAAATTGATTTTCGATTTACAACCTATTTTGAGTTCATTTTAAGCTGATTTATAGCTAATAAATAAGCTTTCCATTGATTTATGTTTTGTTAGGATAGGACAACATTTGTTCGAGATACAACTATTTGAATATCTGGAATATAAGGGTGCAAAAAATCTAGATATTGAGAAAATCACCTTTAAAGTTCAAAAGTCCCAAATGAAGCACTTATCAATGCATTTTATACCCATACAATGTATTTTTGGCTATTATAAGCTATTATAAGTCTAGTTTTGTGGTCCAGGTTCACATTTATGATGTCTTTTAATGTTCTTTTCTCCATTTCTGTCAGTGTGATTTATTAATTTCTTCTTTTTTCTAAAACAGGAGGCACCTAAAAAATGACAGAACGACAAATGGCTTCTACTCAAAGGAGTCTACGTAAGTTTACATTTAAAATTTTATGGGGAAAAAACCCTCACTTATGTCAGTGTATTTGTACATGTAGCCACATTGCAAATGAAGCCGGTGGCTTATATAAAAATGACCATTATAGACTGTATAAACACTTTTGACGTGATAGTATGCTATTAGTTCTGGTAGTTTTCATATGTCTCTACAAACATTGTAAAACCATTCATTGTTAGAATTTTTGGGAGGTTGTTACTGGGAAAGCTTGATAAATGATACATGGGGCAATGTTACTTGGGCACCTTGCCATTGAGAATGGGCAACAAATTTCTATCTGGTCTCACCTGATTGCCAGTCGATGGCAACATTGCCCAGCAACATTGCTCAAAAAGTTGCCCCATGTATCATCACCTTTACAGCGCTAGCAAGTACTCATAAAATGTATGCCAAAACCCATCTCATTTATATCTATACAATAGGAGGATTCATTATCAGGTCATGAGAGACAGTGGGTGTTGTGTTTACATGTTGTGCTGAGAATATGGGTCAGCTGCATTACCTGTTGTCTGACCCCTCCTTGTCATCTTCGTCTACTGTACTATATTGCTCCTCAGGTATCCAGGCTGATGATGACCTGAAGTCTATGTTCGTCGGCAATGTGATGAGAAAAATCAAGTCTCGCACCTGGAAAAAACAGCGTTATTTCCGGCTACAAGAAGACTGCATGACTATCTGGTACAAGAGCAAGAAAGCAGGAAATGCACACTCCACCTGTAAGTAGCACCAACAAGATCCACAATCTGTAATTAGTAGTCATTTATCCAAAGCAAGGTGCTGTACTACAAGAATAATCCCATATGCCGGGGTGTCCAGTCCTCCTCTCGGAGGGCTTGGAGAGTTTAGTTCCAACCCTGAAAAAAAATCTCACCTGCCTATAGCCTTAGTAATCCTGAATACATTTATTTAGCTTGTTCAGTTGTGTTTGATTAGGGTTGGAGCTAAACTCTGCAGGACATCGGATCTCTAGGACCAAACTTGCCTACAACATCCACTGGGTCACCAGGGGCAGGATTAGGCACCCCTGCTCTAGACTGGATTTAGGGCAGGGGTGTCCAAACTTGGTCCTTAAGATCCACTGTCCTGCAGAGTTTAGCTCCAACTCCAATTAAACACACCTGAACCAGCTAATCAAGGTCTAACTAGGCATACTAGAAACTTCCAGGCAGGTGTGTTGAGGCAAATTGGAGGTAAACTCTGCAAGTTTGGACACCCCTGATGTAGGGTTTAGGTTGGGGTCAAAGTTGTAGTCTTGTAGTTTGATTCGTTTGGTTCATTTGGTCCAGACCAAAAAGGAAAATGATACATTTGGTCCTGGTCAGTGAACCTAAAGATACCTAAAGCTGGGGACACACTGCACGATTTTCAGCCGTCCCAGACGAAAGATTGCCATCGTGAAACAATTGTGGCGATTTCGGTAATCATTGCTTCTAAACGGTGGTCTTGTGTTGTACAGTGAGAGAGGTTCAAAGACGGCCGTTCTCATAGTCTTGCGAGAAGCATCAGAAATTCAACATGATCGTCTCCAATGTGTTCACTGCTACGACCTACATCTACTGTCCAGCCAATGAAAATGCAGCATGAAATGACGTATTGATGAACACAACACGTGACATATACAGCGTACATTAGCGGAAGTTATTTACCTCAAGCTCCCTGTGCAAAAGTGGCATCCCACTTTTGCACAGGGAAAATTGGCCTCTTTTCCCTAGCCATAACCGGGTCCATATTTCCCTATTCCTCCACCACCTCTTCTTTTTTTCAGCACACATGAAAACCACAACCGCTAAAGCGCGATTCATTGTGCTGATGACATTGCGCTAATGTGGGTCACAGCCTACGACTCAATAGGTGTCATCATCGCAGAGTCAACATACATGTCGTACCCAAGATTATTAGAACCACGTCACACAGTGTGATGTGCAATGATCTTATAAGATGGCTGAAATCTCACAGTGTGTAGCAGGCTTAACCCAAAGGCACAGTGATAGACAACTTGATTGGTCTTGTTAAATGACATACATTTTGTGACAGAACTCACCGAACACCACAAACAAAAGGAAAAGGTGCATTTGACTTAAAGCAGTGCTGCGGGTGTATGACATCAAAGACATCTGATTGGTCTGCTTAGCGCTGCTTAAAGTCGAATACACCTAATGCCGTCTGCTGGACTAAGCGCACTCATTGTTGAGTGTTTTTGATTTTATTTTCACTACTTGTGAACTCACAAAGAGCTCAAAAAAGGCACTTTACCTCCATGTTTGCCCTCTGCTCATTTTGTTTTGGATACACTGCTTGTTCCTTTTGTGAAATCATGTCACATAGCGTTGCATCTTGTCATTACTTCCTGTTTTTGTTTTGTTTAGAAGCATTTGGTCTGTGTTGTGATCAGATTTTATTAAAATCGTTCCAAAGTTCTTTGGAAGTGGACCAAGACCCATCTTTTTAGTGGTCTCGGTCCACTTGCACAACAGGGTTCGGATGGCAGTGTTCACACTAACTCAAATGAACCGCACTAACAGAGCAATTGCACCAGAATTTGTTTTAATCGAACGAAACATGAACTATTTTGGTATAGATATCTCCCAAGACCACATAAATGTTGCATTTGTATGGGTCTGGGTCTTGATAGGCCAAACATTGGTCTGTTCTTGTCTCTAACTCTTAGGGTTTACCTAGATATCCCCTAAACCAGGGCTAGGCAACTTTGGTCCAGGAGGGCCACTGTCCTGTAGAGTTAAACTCCAACCCTAATTAAACAGACCTGCTTGTAGCCTAGTAATGATCTTAAAGACATTGATTAGCTTGTTCTGGTGTGTTTGATTAGGGTTGGAGCTCAACTCTGCAGGACAGTGACCCTCTAGGACCAAAGTTGCCCAGCCCTGGTTTAAGGGATATCTAGATAAATGTTTGTCTATGTGTGTCTGTAGTTTCTGTGGGTGATGTGGAAGCTGTGCGGGAAGGGCACCAATCAGAAGTTCTGCTCAGCATTGCTGACGAGTTTCCACCTGACCGGTGCTTTACCCTTGTGTTCCGCGGTCGACGAGGCAACTTGGACCTAGTGGCCGAATCAGCAGGGGAAGCACAATCATGGATTAAAGGGATACGCAAACTCATCGATAACCTGGAGAACATGGGGCAGAGAGAGAAACTAGACCAGTATCCTTTACTGTCACTCTTTATCTACCTGTCTATCATTCCACTCTCTGCCCATCTTACACGCACAAGGTTTCAGGCAGGCTAAAAGGCATTAAAGGACACTTAAATACATTGGGACTGCTTTCACTCCATGTTGTGCAACATGATTTATGCAAGTTGGACATGTTCCTGGGACAACATTCTTGTTTCTCAAAGTTTTATCCCTATCCCTAACGATACTTGGATTGAAGTCCAAGCCTCTTGAGCTCTTAAACATAGCCCTAAAATAAGTTGAGAGGAACCCTACTTTGGTAAATCATACCAAGCACTTTGGTTTTCCTTAAATACTGTTACCAGATGGATCTGTGATTGGTTTAAAAAGGCAGACAAAAACAGAGATGGGCGGATGAACTTTAAAGAGGTTCGAGATCTGTTGAAGATGATGAATGTGGACATGAACGAACATCACGCTCTTCGTCTCTTTACGGTAACTGCTCATTCGTGGCCAATCTACGGTTCTGTTGCTGTACCACTTGATGTAGCTTCAGTTCAATGACAGTTTTGACACTAGACACATTTAGGTCATTATTCAGTGATCCATTTCGAGCTATTATGCTTATGCTTGTATTTGTACATTTTGGAACTTCTATTGTTCTGCAGATGGCAGATAAGTCTCAATCAGGAACTCTTGAAGATGATGAGTTTGTGCAGTTTTATAAGATGTTGACTCAGCGTGAGGACATCCTGCGAGTGTTTCAGGAATATTCAGGTGATGGGCAGAAGCTAACGCTCCAAGATCTGAAAGATTTCTTACGGGTGGAGCAGCTACACGAGGACGGAGTTCAGCAGTATGCGCTAAAACTCATTGAACGCTATGAACCTTCAGATACAGGTAACTAACAGGGTTGTACTTTTCTTATTCAAGTTTCCTTAGAGCTTTGGTTATTTGTATTTTACTTTCCACTTGCCATTGATCTGTTCAGATGATCCTCTGTGGTTTGGTTTCATGTCCCAAACAATTTTTTAACTTGTCAAACTCAATAACTTCTAGTTCCAGGTATCCTAATGCTGTATTTTGTGTTCTTTACATCTTGGCTCACCTTTAAATGCATTAATTTGTTTACCCTATGCTCCTACAGCAAGAATGTTGCAAGCGATGACGTTCGATGGTTTTCTCATGTATCTGAGCTCACCAGAGGGCTCCATCTTCAACCCGACTATGGTGGAACTCTACCAGGACATGACTCAGCCTCTTTGTCATTATTTCATATCATCTTCTCATAACACATATCTTCTGGAGGACCAAATCAGAGGACACAGCAGTGTGGAAGGCTATATACGGTACACGTTTTCAAAAACCTATTTTAAGTAGGCATTTCATTGAATTCTTTATGCTTCAGTTCTTCTGTATATTCATAAATATGAACTTGTATGTGTGCTTTAGAGCACTGAAACGTGGCTGTCGATGTGTAGAAGTGGACTGCTGGGATGGACCAAATGGAGAACCAATTGTCTACCATGGACACACGTTTACCTCCAAAATCTTCTTCAAGGATGTTGTCACTGTGCTGGGCAACTATGCATTTAAAGTAAGTCACAAACTATACCTTTGCTTTTATTCCCTCGTTCACACCCGCAGATTTCATGGTATAGTGATGTTATCAGATGGTAGTACTACAGTACTTTGATATATACTGGTACTTTCAAAAATACTGTACCACGGTTTTATGGCAACAGATAATATCACAGGTACTTCAAAGAATTAACATGGCTAACACAACATAATGGAATTTTCTTGGTTAATGTAAAAGTAACCTGGAAGAGTACTATACTAGCTGGCATTTTTGTGTGTGTGACAGACTGGGGCCAGGTTCACTGAGCCAGGGCACCATGCCCTGTTTGTGTGTAATGTGATCTAGGGCAGTCGACCCCTGCCTGGCGGTGTGTTAGCCGCAGTTCTGTGTTGAGTGTTCCATTTCACTCTATCACTTATTCACACACACACATGCGCGCTCTCCCTTCTGCAGGCATCACAGTACCCTGTCATCCTGTCCATTGAGAACCACTGCAGTGTAGAGCAGCAGAAAGTCATGGCCCAACACCTCACCCAGATCTTGGGAGACAAGCTGCTGAAAAGCCCTTTAGATGGAAAGATTCCCATCGGCCTCCCGTCTCCTGAGGTGAGCCACAGAGCACGGATGTATGCGGTCAATTAAGCAAGTACTTCCACTTAACAAGTCCACTTAATTGCTACCTAATGGGCAGTAAATGTCTAATGCTGGTCATTCATCTTGAAGAGTCAAAGATCTTGAAGTTTCCATCCCACAAGCAGACGTGTGTATCAGAGTTCAGAGAGTGGTGACCTCTGCGGGATACATTAACTTTCTCCAGCCGTTCACCTGGGGCGGCAGCCATATGATCTATGTCCATGCGACCCAGCCATGCTGAATTATTAAAACAAACAATAATACCTCCCCCAACCCCACAAATGCACACGACCCCTCTAAGAAAGAACAGCTCCAGCTAGTGGGAATTACCTTGTTTTTCAAGGCTTTCTTAGGAAAGTTCTCTGGTCTTTCTGGTAAAAGTTGCTGACTGGCGAATCCTGCACATCACCATCATCATTGCAGTAGGGTCTAACTAGAAGCCCCAGATCATAGACAAGACCAGCAAAGCTGTTAGCCACTACTAAAACTTAACTGAACATCATGAATGCTTGCAGTAAAACCACATCACACAATCTAGCTAGCACCCTTCTCAAATACCACAACCATGTCTGTAGGATTTAGTTGCTGCTAAGTTAGCACAAGTCAGTCCTTAGAGTCCTTATTCCTTAGCAACTCTGCTAAAAAGGTGGTTCCTGGATCTTAGGTTTAAGGAGGTGTTAAGATGGGTTAGATCAGGAGTCCCCAAACTCAGTCCTGGAGGGCCGGTGTCCTACAGAGTTTAGCCCCAACTCAAATTATGCACTTGGACCAGCTAATCTAGGTCTTACTAGGCATGCTAGAAGCTTCCAGACAGGTGCTTTGAGGCAAGTTGAATCTAAACTCTGCTGGACATCGGCCCTTCAGTACCAAGTTTGGAGATCCCTTCGTTAGCTGGTTGCCCTCAACCTCTCTGAAATAATCAAAACAGACCACCCTGGCTAGTAAAAATCTAGCAAACCACCTTAGGAAGGAGGTGAAAATGAAAAAGAGGTAACTATCAAATTGTTTTTCTAATCTGTTAAGGACTGTTTTTCTACTGTCTAGAAAAGGAAATCTTATCTTGGTGGTTTATTGAATTCTTCAAAGGATTATCTAGGCATTCATATTTGACCAACCACTAGGAAAGGCTTTTTGTAGTACATACAATTTGCGTGTCAATTTGTTCACTGTTAAAGTCTGCTACTAAGATTTCTGATGGTTGCTGATGAAAGTGTATCTTCCTCATATGTGTGTGTGTGTGTGTGTGTGTGTGTAGGATCTGAAAGGGAAGATTCTGTTGAAAGGAAAGAAGATAGGTGGATTAGAGGATAGCATGAATGGAGTGGTGGATGACCCTTTGATGGGAGAGGTGAGCGACGAAGAGGAGACTGCTGAAATAGACGACGACCATCATCGCAATGACAGCATACGACATAGAGTCAAGGTACATTGATGCATTTAAGAAGAAATGTTTGCATACAGTTTCAAATCATGGCAGCAGTAATTTATGATTATTAAGATGAATTCCAAAACCTCGCAATTGAACTATGCAGTGGTGTAGCCACGTCAGTGAAGTGTTTGAACACCACCAAAGGTAGATCCACTGTTGTACCCTTGAACAAGACCCATATCCTCAGGTTACTCAAGGGCAGGGCTGGGCAACTTCGGCCCTGGAAGGCCACTGTCCTGCAGAGTTTAGCTCCAACCCTAATCAAACACACCTGAACAAGCTAATCAATCTCTTCAAGATCACTAGAAAGCTACAGACAGCTGTGTTTGATTAGGGTTGGAGCTAAACTCTGCAGGACAGTAGCCCTCCATAACCAAAGTTGCCCAGCCCTGCTAAAGGGGGACTGTTCCTGTAACTAGTACACCATAAATCACTCTTGGTAAAAGTGGCAGCTAAATGACTAATTAGTGGTTAACAACAAAATAATGTTTAAGATAATGGGGCATATCTAGGATACAATTTCTTTGGCTACTTCATGAGCAATAAAATACTGTTCATGCATGTTACAATACGTCATGTATTGTAAAATACTGAATGGTGGTTCTTCTCACTGGGAGTCTATCAGGTCTTCATCAGAGCTCTGCAGTGCTGTATCGTCAAGTAAGAGTTAAAGTCTGCCACGACTTCAACCGCAAGATTCAAATCTAATTACGTAACATGTTGAACACACTCCTTTGGTTTGGTCATCTCTGGAAAATTCCACTTCTGAACAAGAGTAGTGCCAACTTCAAGTGAAAAAATCAAGCTGTAGGCCAGCTTGTCTCATGTTGAAGGTAGAAAAATATTCTGACAGACAAGAGATTGTCAGTGGCTCTGAAACTGGGTGGAATTGCATAAAGCAGAGGTCTTCAACCCTGCTCCTGGGGACCCACTCTCCTGGAAAATTTATTTCCAACCTGCTTGAGCACACCTGCCTGCAATTTTCAAGAAGTCTTGAGGAGCTTGATTGGCCACTTCAGGTGTGTTTGTTTAGGGTTGCTAAACTCTTCATGATAGTGGGTCCCCAGGAACAGGGTTGAAGTCCTCTGGCATAAAGCACCAATAAAAGATGGATGGGATGACACTAGAGCAATCTTGGGAAGGAAGTAGACCAGCAAACAACAAAAGGCAAGAGAGAAAGTCAGAGATAAGACAGAAACGGCATATCGTCTGTGGTCTTCTGCCATCTGATAAGTGGCCATGTGCATTTGCTGGCACTGCTGTTACCATGTGACACTTGATTCTTTGAACTCTGGTTAGCTGCAGTCAGGGATCACCTCTCTTGGTTTCTCCAATCCAAGATACAGTCATCTTGTTGATTCATCAACTGGAAAAAGTTGGCATGGAAGGTTTAGCTTTTAATTTGCACACAAGCACTGCTCCTTGGACTCTGCCTGGTTGCATAACTAATTTAGGCCAATTACTAAACAGTCATTTAGTTGACAAATTAATCTCAGGTGTACCATTACTACAGGGATAGTCCCTCTTGCTCAAGTGGTACAATGTTGAAGGATTAACCCTTGCTGGCTTTTAACCAACTTTTGGTTACCAGCCCATATCTAGGCTACACCACTCTAAGCAAGTTGAATATCATGTTAAGATGGCACAGCAGGTTGGCAAGGATGAACCAAACAGATGGTAGTGTAAGATGAATCCAGGTGGATACCTGGTCACATTATCTATGGGTCGTCTATCATGACATTGTCTAAGTAGTCCTGGGTTCAATGGTTTAGGTAGCAGAATTGAATGCTTGCATTAAAACCACATCATACAATCTAGCCAGCACCCTTCTCAAATACCACAGCCATTTCTGTTGGTTTTAGTTACTGCTGAGCTAGGTAAAACCCTGTCAGAGTCAGTCCTTTGAGTCCTTATTCCTTAGAAACTCTGTTAAAAGGTGTTCTTAGATAGATAGATGGCTTAAGCAGGGGTTAAGATGGGTTAGCTCAGGGTAGGGCTGTGCCGATATTCAGACGTGAATTATCATGCGTATCTTGTCTTGCCGGTTCTGTGATTAGTCGTAAATCTCATTCACGCGTTCATTCATACAGCCACGTTTACTACACAGAGCCGTAGTTCACTGATAAGCTACACAAATATCGCCTTCATTATCGCAGGCGATACATATCGATAATGCGAAACTGCGTAGCTTGTCAGTGAACTACGGCTCTGTGTAGTAAACGCGGCTGTATGAATAAACACGTTAATGAGATTTACGACTAATCACAGAACCGGCATTACTGACGAAATACGCATGATATCGCGTCCGAATATTGGCACAGCCCTAGCTCAGGGGTCTCCAAACTTGGTCCTGGAGGGCCGGTGTTCTGCAGAGTTTAGCTTCAACCCTAATTAAGCACACCTGACAGCTAATCAAAGTCTTATTAGGCATTATAAAAACTTTGTTGGTGTTGAGGCAAGTTGAAGCTTAACTCTGCAGGACCGAGTTTAGAGACCCCTGAGGTAGCTGGTTGGCCAGCTTGCCTCAAAGACCTGTCCAGCTGACCAGTTCCCACAACCTTTCTGAATAATCAAAACAGACCACCCTGGCTAGTGAAAATCTAGCAAAATACTTTAGAAATGAGGTGAAAATGAGAATGAGGTGGATATCGAATTGTTTTTCTAACCTGTTAAGGACTGTTTTTGTACTGTCTAGAAATCCAAGCAGCGTCTCTCTAAAGAGCTGTCGGACTGTGTGGTTTACTGCAAGAGTGTCCACTTTAGCAGCTTTAAACATTCACGAATTCACTCCAAGTTTTACGAGATCTCCTCCTTCACGGAGTCTAAGGCGAGGAAACACATAAGGGAGGCAGGTAAAGGAAACATGAGTCTGACTGCTTATAACAGCTCATCAATTATTTTTTTAGAGAATTGTATTGTCTTACTGTGTTTGTCTCTGTGCTACAGGAGCGGAGTTTGTTCTCCATAACGCTCGTCAGCTGAGCCGGGTTTACCCCAGTGGTTTGAGAACTGACTCATCCAACTTCAACCCACAGGACATGTGGAACGCAGGGTGCCAAATTGGTGAGCCTACCAGATTTAAAAAAAAAAATGGTTAAAAAATATGAATATTTCATAATGAATGAGATTCTGGTTTAGCTGGCTAAGCTAAGATTCATGAGGGCTTTCATGGAATTTTAGAATATTCTGTTGATGCTATAAGATAGTTGTTATGTTCTAGCAATTAGTCTGACTAGCCTGTTGAAAAAACTGCTTTAACCAGCCTAGCTTTAATTATGTGGTGTATTTAGTTAGCCATTGAACTGGTTAGGGTTGTTTGGTTTGTTGGTTTTAGGCCCTTATTAGCTGTTCATCTGGCTAAATCAGCTCCACCAACCTGACCAAGCTGGAAGAACAGCTAAACCAACTTATACCAACCAATCAATCATGAAATTGCTTAAAGGATTAGTTCACTTCGAAGTGGGAGTCATCTTGGATCTTGCATGTCATTCAAGAAGTTTCACTTTCTTCATTCGAAAAGAAATTAAGGTTTTTGAGGGAAACATTCCAGGATTTTTCTCCATGTAGTTGAGTTTAATGGGGATCAGCGGGTTGAAGGTTGTAATTGTATTATATTTCAATGCAGCTTCAAAGGGCTCTACACAATCCCAGCTGAGGAATAAGGGTTTTGTCTAGCGAAAAGATGGATAATTTTCTTAAAAAAAAAAAAAAAAGTATACACTTTTTAACCACAAATGCTTATCTTGCACTAGCTCTGTAATGCTTGTCTACTTAATCTGTGTATTCTGGTTCAAAAAAGTAAGGTAGAGAGAGAAACACATTTTCTCCTTCAACTTCAAAATCGCCTGACATCGTTGTTAAACACTGGGTTGGTAATGTGTGAAGATGAGTTAGTGCAAGACAAGCATTTGTGGTTAGAAAGTATATATAATATATATCGTTTCACTAGACAACACCCTTATTCCTCGGCTGGGATTGTGTGGAGCCATTTGAAGCTGCATTGACTGCATTGACTGCATTTGGACCTTCAACCCTCTGATCTCCATTGAAGTCCACTACATGGAGAAAAATTCTAAAATGTTTTCCTCAAAAACCTTAATTTATTTTTGACTGAAGAAAAAAAGGCATGAACATCTTGGATGACATGGGGGGTGAGTAAATGATCAAGAAATATCTGGAAGTGAACTAATCCTTTAAAACAGAGTATTCAAAGTTTTTTCATTGTTTTATTCAGGATCTGTTACAGCTAAATATAAATGGTGGTCAGTATTTTTTACTGCTGAGTGTAGCTTTCACTTCTGTTCTCTTCTTTTCTCAGTTGCTCTGAATTGTCAGACCGCAGGGGTTGAGATGGATCTGAACGATGGCTTATTCAGTCAGAACGGGCATTGTGGCTACGTTTTAAAACCAGCATTCATGCGCAACATTGACGAGAGGTTTGACCCAGAAAACCCCCAAAACCAAGACGGTTACAAGGCGCTTAGACTGTCTATACAGGTACAAAACCTGAATTTCTGTGCATGTGCTGGTGTTATAACGTACATAGTTACACCTCCATATATTGTGTTCTTTTCAGGTAATCAGCGGCCAACAGCTTCCCAAAGTAAACATCAAGGAGGGTTCAATCATCGATCCCCTTGTTCGGGTGGAAATTCACGGAGCACCACTGGACCAGGCCAAGCAGGAAACCAGATACATTGACAACAACGGTCAGTTAAAACATATAGGACGGAGTTGTGTCTAGACTGAGAAAGCCTAGACGCAGTTAAACCAGAGATCTAGTTGCGTTTGAAAGACTGAACAAGCTTTAAACAAACCTTGTTTTCGAACAGATGGTTTCGTATATTATATACAGTTGGAGTTTACATACACCTTGCAGAATCTGCAAAATGGTAATAATTTTATAAAAATATGATTCTGAATGATACACAGCTGTGTTTTGTTTGTTTAGTGATAGTTGTTCATGCATCCCTTGTTCGTCCTGAACAGTTAAACTGCTCACAGTTCTTGAAAAAAATCCTTTTTTAATAATTTTTGTGCATTTGAACCCTTTCCAGCAATTACTGTATGTTTTTGAGATCCATCTTTTCACACTGAGGACAACTGAGGGACTCTGTAACTATTACAGAAGGTTCAAACGCTCACTGAACCTTCAGAAGGCAAAACGATACATTAAGAGACGGGGGTGAAAACTTTTGAATTTGAAGATCAGGGTAAATTTTCCTTATTTTTCTTCTGAGAAACATGTATGTATCTTCTGTAGTTTCTGAAGGGCAGTACTAATTAAAATATATTTATATGATATTTAGGCAAAATAAGAAAAATGTACGCATCCTCATTTCAGTCAAAAGTTTTCACCCCTGGCTCTCAATGCATTGTTTTTCCTTCTGAAGCATCAGTGAGCATTTGAACCTTCTGTAATAGTTGCATATGAGTCCCTCAGGTGTCCTCAGTGTGAAACGATGGATCTCAAAATCATACAGTCATCATTGGAAAGGGTTCAAATACACAAAAATGCTGAAAAACCAAAGAATCTGTGAGACCTAATGTATGTATATGTAAACAGCTTTTAACGTTAAATATCTTATTCAGGTCAGTACTAAATACAAAAAAAAAAAAAACATGCATTTTGTATGATCCCCCTTTTATTTTGGCAAAATAATTAACATTTTGCAGATTCTGCAGTGGTATGTAAACTTTTGACTACAACTCTATTACTGTATTAGTTTTTTTCACAATTTGAATCACTTTTTAGCTTTTAAGCAGTCTTAATTTTTTAAAAGTACAAAAATTCTATGTACTGTTTCAATTTATATCAACTACCTATTTGTCTCTGCAGGTTTTAACCCAGTATGGTATGATACACTTCAGTTCACAATTCACGTCCCTGAATTGGCGCTGGTACGCTTTGTAGTAGAGGACTATGATAAAACATCAAAAAACGACTTTGTGGGACAATTCACTCTCCCTTTCACCTGTATTCAGCCAGGTACGTCTCCATTCCGCCAAATGCATCAAAAATTTATCCTCCGTGGAGCTTTTGTTAAATACTAAGCACGTTTTGTTCTTCCTTTATAGGATACCGTCACATCCATCTCCTGTCTAAGGACGGCACCAGCATAGCTCCTTCCTCGCTATTTGTTAAAGTCCGGATAACTAAAATAATAGAAATAATAAAACATACTAATACTGAATAACTTAATACTAAAATACCAAATACTAAATACTTAATACTAAAAAATGCAACAATTTCAAGTCTTCCCAGTCAGTTCTTGTTTGCAGAATGTGTATGTTTTAATAAATACAGTAAAAATGTATTAAAAAGTAACAATTTACACTTTTAAGGTAAAGTTGTGTTGCTATAGATTTAGTTTATTTGCACGCCAAATAATTTTATAGTTATTTTATTTACTGTTATTAAGATCTGTGTTATTGTAGGGAGCTGTGGCTAAATGTAACTTCAGTGAGATACATATATTTTAAGGAATGAATCCTATTTTGGTTTGTTTTTAGGACTAAAATATAGATTTTTTCCCCTTTAAATTTTAGGCACCAAAACATAATTTTTGACTTGTTTTCCAGGACAAATATATACCATTTTTAAATTAAGAAACATCTACTTTTAAGACATTAAGTCACGTTTTCTGAAAAAAAAACAAAAAAACAAAAAAAAAAACAATTCAGTTAGTTTTTACTTAAAACAAGAAACCAGTGGCCTGTCTTTTCTTGTTTTAAAACTAAGCTCACTTACATTTTTCAAAAAACAAAATCTTTACTGAAGTATGTTAATTATATTTCTACTGAAAAACAAGACAAAAATCAAATGGATATTTCATATGAGATTCACCCAATGTTATTTTTACCATGCATGGCAAGCCTTTACCTCTTGCTTTGTGCATTTTAGAAATATTTCAACAGAAATAGTGTTGCTTTCTTAATCGTACCACTCCATTTCAGTAGTACTTACAGTGGTGTGTGTGTTAACTGCTCCTTTGGAATAAAGTACAGAGATAATGGGCTCGAGGGCTCAATTACAATCTTACTTTGGCCCCGAAGTACCTCAGGGGCCAGACTCGGTTACACAGAGATACAGAAGGAGGGCGGTGAAAATAACCCCGTCTGTTCCCACCTCCACCTACCTGGATACAGTATACCATCATATACATTTCAAAATACATATACTCTTGAATGCACATAGTATGTATAAGATAACTTAAAGTAGATTATTCAAAATCATCTCAAGACATTTGTTAAATCAAATGTATGCTGCTGGACTAAAAGTGTTATATTTTTGTATTTCTAAGCTGCGTATGAGCTGGATCTATATACTGTTTTTGTAATATTGTTCAGTAACAATCTGTAAACTGTCTGTTTTGCTTGTGTATATATGTACGTATGTATTTATTTGCCATATTCATCAAAGAATAAAGATAATTTTGACTTAGTGTTTCTGTTGTCAACACAGGTTCCAACACCAATTTACAAATAAGAAAAAGCAACTTTACACCGCTGAGTTAAGGCTGGTCTGTGCCTGCTCAAAATTCAGAGTAAAGACGCAATGCCACATGATAAACTGACTGAAATTATGCCTGCTCTGGCCCACCTCAGGTCCTAGTATCGAAATATACAGCTATAAATTTTGTGTAAATGCATTCATGCCACCTCTGAGGAGCATTAAACTGTATAAAGACACCTAAATGCACTTCAGAAGTGCTTCTGTGCCACCTTTGCAGTGTTAGTTTTTATGTAATACCAAATTTCCAACACAAAAATTGCTAAAATGGAATTTAGGGTTTTTACAGAGGATATTTAATGCTGCTCAGAGGTGGCATAAATGCATTTACACACAAATACAACTGTGGTTTGATATTAGGAGCTGAGCTGGCTCAATTTAATTTGGCTTTTGTGCAGCATTAAGTTTTTACACAGAATTTTGAGCAGGCACAGAGCAGCTCTTATGAAATTTAACCATGGTTTTACTACAAATAAAACTAAAATATGGTAACCACAAATTAAGCATGGTTTCGCGACACTAACCGTGTTTAACCGTGGTATTTAGTAATGGTTACTGTACAAATGTGACCCTGGACCACAAAACCAGTCTTAAGTAGCATGGGTTTATTTGTACCAGTAGCCAAAAATACACTGTATGAGTCAAAATAAGATCATGCTCCATTAATATTTAGAGTAAATTTCCTGCCGTAAATATATCAAAACATAATTTTGTTTTAGTAATATGCATTGCTAAGAACGTAATTTGGACAACTTTAAACGCGATTTCTCAAAAAAAAAAAAATTGCACCCTCAGATTCCAGATCTTGTATCTCGGCCAAATAGTCCTATCCTAACAAACCATAAATCAATGGAAAGCTTATATATATATATATATATATATATATATATTAATTACCATTACCATTTATATGTGAAATTTATAGATTATGTGAAAACGCACATTTCTTGTCATCACGTTCGATTAAAGTTACATTTCTTCTTAGTTTTGTCATCTGTTACGTGTTTTATGTTAAAATTTGTGTTGTTTATTTAAGTTTTAATGATGGTTGGAAAACTATACCTCGACATTTTCAAGTGTAGATGAGTTTCTTCGGTCTGAGGAGAAATTGTGACGGAACTCATTTCATGTTTAATTTTGACTCGGACGGACAATGTTAGCTGTAACACCAAACAAATTGTCAATTTTAACACGTGCGGGACTTTTCCCTGAATGTTTGCGCGCTGTATAAACGTAGGGATCTTATCTATATAAATTAAAACACTTATACAGAGACATAATGGTGGGGAAAATTAAACGAGCCCGGCAAAAGCTCCATCACGAAGCTGTAAAGCTGGTAAATGAGCACGAAAACAAACCCATGCTGGGGAATCTGGAGAAGGTACAGATCAAACCCATTCAACTCACAAAAACAGATGCAAAAGAGACCAAACTCAACACATCTGACAGCAGCATAAACAATGATTCAAAGGTAGGGGCATTTGTTTGCATTGTTGTTCATTTGTCATATTCGCGTCAGTGTCGTATATTGTATTCCCAGTGTCATTTCTCCTCAGATGACCTGCTCTAAAGGAGATCATTTTTTAATTCTGCTTCATGTGTTTTCCATGTAGGCGTTTAGTTTTCCCGCTGGAGTTTTTGCTGGAACTAAAATCTCCCCTGAGTCTTTAGTTCAAACGCTGAAGGTTGATGAACCATCAAATGTGACCATTAACAAACAGTCTACAGGAGAACAGAAAGGTGAGCTTTCTGTCTTTTCCCCCGCTTATGTTAATATTTCAACAGATAATTAAAGGTATTTCATATTATTGCGCATACACTCTTTTCTGCTCACCAAGCCTGCATTTATTTGATCCAAACAGCAAAAACAGTAAAAATGTAAAATATTTTTACTATTTAACATAACTGTTTTCTATTCGAATATATTTTAAAATGTAATTTATTCCTGCGATTTTAAAGCTGAATTTTTAGCATCATTACTCCAGTCTTCAGTATCACATGATCATTCTAATATTCTGATTTGCTGCTCAAAAACATTCTTCTTCTTCTTTTTAATATTTAAAACAGTTCAGAATCTTTTGATGAACAGAAAGATCCAAAGATTAGCATTTATCTGTAACATTATACACTATTACCATTCAAAAGCTTTGGGAGGAAAGAAAGTATAGAAATTAATACTTTCATTTAGCAAGGATGCTTTTAATTGATCAAAAGTGATTAAAAAAATGCAGTTATAATGTTAGAAATGATATCTATTTCAGATAAGTTATGTTCTTCTGAACTTTCTATTCATCAAAAAAAACCTGAAAATTTTTATTTTCAACTTAATAATAATAATAATAAATGTTTTTGACCAGCAAACCAGAATATTAGAATGACTTCTGAAGGATCATGTGACTGGAGTAATGATGCAAAAAATCCAGCTTTGAAATCACAGGAATAAATTACATTTTAAAATATATTCAAATAGAAAACAGTTATTTTAAATAGTAAAAATATTTCAAATTTGACTGTTTTTGCTGTGCTTGGAACAAATAAATGCAGGCTTGGTGAGCAGAAGAGACTTATTTAAAGAGAATTAAAAGGCTTACTGTTCAAAAACATTTGACAGGTAGTGTATATATTATTAAATAAACTGAAGATTTTATTGTATAAGATTGTATAAAATTTTGTAAAATAATCATATATATATTTACATTTTAATCTGAAATTAAGCTTTTATTTTTATAAAGTTTTTTTAAAGGTTTATTTTAGGTTTTATTATTTAAAAATGTAAATAATTTTTTAATTTTGATTTAAAAAAAGTCAATATTCAGTTTTTTTAATATAATAAAGAATTAGAATCACACAATATTTTTGCATTTAAATCTGAAACATAGGCAACGCTTTATCTTTTTGTAATGTCAAACAGAAAAGCTATTACATTTATATAGTATATAATTTATTACACTCGCAAACGTTTTGCACAGATTTGCTTTTAATTATATCATTAGGTGAAATGAATGTTACATATTGAAAACAAACATTCAAATTTAAATCAATGTAAAAAAAATATTTATAGATCATAGTCATTAAATATTAAGTATTTATTTTACTTTAACTATTATAATGCTATTTTTACATTTTCAGATTTGCAAGTATTTAATTTTAGTACATACTCAAAAATATAACTAATTATTAGTAATATATTGGATTATAATTTATATTTATTATTTTTATTATGATGTTAAATATTTAAATCTGATGAATACTTATTTGAATGTGTAAAACAAAGAAAAAATATAATGCGGAATGAAGAATGTTCTATTTATTATTGAATATTATTTTTGTTATTTAATAAATGTTCTAATGTATTCTACTTAGAGGCTATAATCAGTTAATATTAATTTTACATGGTCTATTATAATATTAGATGTTTTTTCCCCTAAACACATGAATATTACAAGTATTTAATCTTAATATTTACTCAGAAATATATGAAATATTGTTTTGTAATATGTATTATAATTCATAATATATATTAATATATTTAGCATTTGAATCTGGAATATTTTTGGGGGGGATATTTTACAAATATAAAACACATAAAATTATAATAATTCATAATAATTTAATGTTTATTTTATTATTAGTATTATTTGATATCTTATAATATCTTGTCATAAGTGTAATTCTAATATTATATTTAAATGTAATTGTAAAAAAGATGATCAATATTTAAAATGCATAACCGTTAAACGGCACACATTTGTGGCCACAAGATGGCAGACTGTAACACGTTTTTGAAGTCTTTGTAAAAATCTGTTATCTGTTTTCTAAATGATGTATATGAAACATCTGTAACGTGTATTGAACGTTGGATGTTTGAAATCAGTGAACAAAGATTTTTCATTTCTGCTGTACCTTGGTGGTGTAGTTAATGGTTAAAGATCCAGGCTCTGAAAAGTTGCTGGTTCGAACCCTGGAAGTAAGCGAGTAGCAAAGTTGTAGCAGTGTAATGAACATATAATGTGTTGAGATGAAAGTGAGAGTGTTTTTCACCTCACGTGTCCTCTAGTTTTGATTGGTCTATA
Organism: Cirrhinus molitorella; assembly: GCA_033026305.1. Taxonomy (NCBI): domain Eukaryota; kingdom Metazoa; phylum Chordata; class Actinopteri; order Cypriniformes; family Cyprinidae; genus Cirrhinus; species Cirrhinus molitorella. The sequence goes on along the minus strand of CM065121.1, from coordinate 16,126,724 downwards.
AATGTCATCTGTGTGTGAGTATTGAGGTTGGGTAAGGAGGGCTGTTCTATTCCTGGCTGTCTCTGCAGTATAAATAACTCATGCGTGAACATCACAGCGCTGCTGCATCAGTGCACTGACGTGACCGTTGACTCTACTGCTGCTCACGCTAACAAATCTCAGTTTCTCCTGAGGAAAACTGCAGGGCTGAGAGATGAGATAATTAGTAAAGTTGGAAGCCTGAGTAAACGTGTATACAAGTTATGACTCACTGCTTGGCTACTATTCCAGTCTTGATATTTTTGCAGAGATGGATTCATTGTGTTTACTGTACTTAGTATGCAGACTTTTAGTATGTGGGTGTTTCTTGGTACTGCAGACTTTTTTTTTTTTTTTAGAAAAAAAAAGATAGAAACTCTATCAATGCAATTTTATTTGTTCAGTATTGGTAAAAGCAAAAAATGTTTTTAACATCATTAACATCTCCACATCTCGGAATCTGTAATATTTCATATCTAGCATGTTATGCATCCTAAATGAACAGCATTAAATAATTGTATTGAATACATTATATACATAATTGAAAATTGTAACTATTGAAATAGTTTATTGTACTCTTCATTTTAGATAGTACTACAGAAATAAATTCAGTTCTTAAGTTTGTGATTTTTCTAGTTTTTCAATTGATCAATATATTATTAAACTAATATCAATTACTTGTTTGAAAACGACTCGTATTCATATATGATAAATCGGAGGATATTCAAATAAATGAAATAAAAAGCTAAAGCATTAAAAAAGTGCACGCACACAAAATGTTTTCATTTTTAGTATTTTAATAAATTCAATAGTTTTTAAAAAGAAATTAAGTGTTTTAATTAAACTGAAATGTATAAAATATAATTTTAATGTCATTTTTATTTTATTAAATGTAATATTTAATATCCTTGATTTTTTTTTAATAATTTAAATAGTTTTTAAAAGAAGTCATTAAAATTGTTTTAATTAAATTGAAAAATATAAAATATCAATATTCATATATAAATTAATCGTGCACAGTATTTTAGTAAAATCACTTGTTTTTTAAATCAATTAAATTATGTTAATTGAATTAAATATACACACATGTATAATTACGAAGAATAACATTTACAAATATGACTTATTTTTTATTCATTTTAATTATTTTTTATTAAATTTAATATAATATCCTTGATTTATTGTTTTTAAATACATTAATGTGTAAAAGAAATCAATAAAATAGTTTTAAATAAATTAGAAAAAATAAAATAATATATAAAATACATTAAAAAAAATTCAATATAAATCACACACAGAATGTTTTTATTTTTAGTATTTTAATAAATTCAATTGTTTTTTAAAATTAAATTGTTTTTAAAAGAAATAAGTACATTTGATGTTAAGTTGAAGAAAAAAGTAAAATGTACAAATTTTTTATGCTTCAATTAATTTTCATATATAAATGAATTGCACAAATAATAGAAAAAATAACATTTAAAAAGCTATCATTTATTTTCATTTATTTATTTGTTATTTTTAAATTGTTTTTAAAAGATCTTTTATTTTTAATGTTTAAATTAATATTCATATATAAATGAATCACACACACACACACAAATAATAGAAAAAATCACATTTAAAAGGCTATAATTTATTTAATTTTTTAATTGTTTTTAAAATAATTTATTTTTAATGTTTAAATTAAAAATTATATATAAGTGAATCTCTCTCTATACACAAACACAAAAATGGAAAAGAATAACATTTAAAAAGATGTAATGTCTTTGTATTAAAATTGTAATTCTTATTTAATATAGTTATTTAATATTATTTTATAGCTTTTGTACATTTAACAAAATAAGCAAATATTTTACTATATATAATATCCTTGATTTGTTTTTGTAAGTGCTTTATTTATAATCAGTCAGAAGATATTTGATGTTTTATTGTAGTTTTATTTATTTTTTGTACATTACATTACACACACACAACATAAACACAATTAAAAATTAATGTTTTATATATTAAAATGTAAATTTGGGGGGAGTGGGTCATTTCTATAGTTCGAGGATCTAGTTAAATTTGCCTCAGTTCTGGCTACGCTTGAGCGAGGTTAACTTAGAGGATCGATGTGCCTGTGGCACTGCTTTGACAGAACGAGATCTTTCGTCTCTTTAATTGGGGGTATCGGTGTCTCGGCGTGACCTCGGAAATTCACCTCCTTCACCTCCAGCTCAGCTCCCTAGACGCCTTGCCACCTCTCCTCACAGCTCTGGCGGGACGGGGAGACGAGAAGTGCAAGTGCAGAGGGGCAGGAAAGGGCAGCCGGGTTGTTCGGCCCGTTCCTAATTGGCGGTGTCCGTTTCAGCCAGCTCTCTGAACATGATGCTCTCTGTGGGATGGATGTGGTGGGAATGATGGATTTTTTTCCCTATCCCTGGTTTGCGGCAAACAGACGGATGCAGAGGCGAGATTGGGTTTCCAGCGTCAGGAGTGGTGCAGGGAGATATGAGGGCCGGAGATCCCTATCAGGCAGATACAGCAGAAAAACACCTCTGTTGTTATTTCTGTGGTGGATCGACTCGCTGACAGGGTTGTTTCTGATCTGAGAGCGGTTTAGTGATGACTTTGAATGGTTGAGGGTGTGGAAAACTGGTTGTGGATCAGGTAGGGATTGGAAATTGGCAAACAAATTGATTAAACCTACTGAGTTATACGCTATATATACGCTTTTATTCATTGTTCTGTTCTGTTGTTTATTCCTCAGTTGTGTATATAAGTTCAATTACAAATTCAGCAATTACTCTTTACTTAGAAGACATGTTAGGGTTCTTTGGAGATACAGTGTTCCAACAAGCCTTCTTGATCAATTACCAAAGAAGAATGTCAAAATTATTCAGCAAAATAAGATTTTCTTATCAAAATGATAAAATGTTGTGTTGCAAAAATGAGTACACCCTCCTGAAAGTCGCTAAATAAAATGGAAAAAAGTGTAGGTAACAGGTAAGTATACTGAACCAACACTTTTAAAGACGAGCAATTTCCTGACAGTTAAGTGTTTTTTAGCCTACTGAATCATACTCGGATTTAATGCTGTCAGCAATGAAACCTCTTGGGGAAAAAAACTGCCAGGTGACTTATTTCTTAGCATAAAAGAGGACACTGGTACAAGAGGAATACCAAATTATTGTTTTAAGTGTGAAAATATAGCAGAAGTAGCACTGACATTCAAAAACAAAGGACTTGTGACAAGGCTCCTGAAATAATGTCTTCACTTTAAGTTTTCATTTAGTGATGAGTGAATTTTTGCTAGAAAAAGAGCAGGAGAAATACCATGCACGTGTCTCAGAGCTGGCAAAAGCTATAAAAAAGAGTGACTGTTTATCTCACAGAGTAAGACGCAGCCTGCAAAAGTGTAATGCATGGTTGTTTATCTACATCAGAACTGCCCACTGTAGCCAAAGCACAATAAACTCATTTAGCTTTTTCCAATGCCCATATTTACAAGTCAAGAGACCAAGTCAATCATTTTGGATCCAAAATGTTCTTCTGTTGTTAGAGAAGGAGTACAGTGAGAAGTGCCTGAGAAGTTTCCACAGTGACGTTTTTCCAAGGCCCATATTTACAAGTCAGGAGACCAAGTCAATCATTTCGGATCCAAAATGTTCTTCTGTTGCAAGAGGAGGAGTACAGTGAGAAGTGCCTGAGATGTTCCCACAGTTACATTTTGCCAAGGCCCATATTTACAAGTCAAGAGACCAAGTCAATCATTTCGGATCCAAAATGTTCTTCTGTTGCAAGAGGAGGAGTACAGTGAGAAGTGCCTGAGATGTTCCCACAGTTACATTTTGCCAAGGCCCACATTTACAAGTCAGGAGACCAAGTCAATAATTTTGGATCCAAAATGTTCTGCAGTTGCTAGAGAAGGAGTATAGTAAGCAGTGCCTGAAGTTCCCACAGTGATGTTCAGTGGTAGTAAAGCTCTTATATAAATGTGCATGAGTGCTGAAGGTGTGAGGGAGCTGTGCTTTATCAACGCTGTCATAAATTCACACACCACTGTGTTGATGTAATACAAAAAACTAATACTGAAGATGCTACCCTCTCCTCATTCCATGCGTTGTTGGGCATTTTTTTTAACATGACATTGAAGTTGTTAATTCTCCCAAGGTGAAAATCCTTCAGTGGATATGTATTTCACCCAATCTTAAGCGGCTGTGGGGGATTCTGTTAAGATGAGCTGAGCAACACTCCCCATTAAAGACTACGGCATTTAAGGAGGTTGTCCTTCAGGAGTTAAACAGGACAGATGTGAAAATTTGTCATGAACTTGTACACTCAGTGCCAAGAGCAGTATACATAAAGTTCTGGAGGACATACTAAATACTAGTATATTATACATTTGCTAAATTAAATCTAGGGTGTACTCATTTCTGCAGTCCTTCATTTAAACAAATTGCCTAATTTACTTATTTTATAGAAAATATTGGCATACATTTAGTTGTTTTATTAAGTATATGTTTAATGCATTTCAATATTGCCATCTTTCCATAAATTATATTAGTGACCATTAAGAAAATACATCTTTTAATATTTATTCAGATGCGGTGTACTCATTTATGCTGTGCACATACATTAGGAGTTTCAGACTCCCTCTTTTTTCACGTCATTGTCGTTTTCCCAATGGCGTTGATTGTGTAAAAACAGATGTTTACATTGTGCTTATCATATCATTGAAGGATGCAGAGGCCCAGGACGTTTGTGTCTGGACTTCACATGCAGGTCTTTCTGTCAGAGTTTGTCAGTCTGGAATAAGTGGGATAGTAGGAAAATGTGAGTCGCAGAACATGGCGTTTATCTCTCTTATCGAGTCTCCTCTCCAGACGCGTTTCCAGAGGACAGATCTCATTGTGCATTTTGTCCAAGGCTGTTTCATGCCCATATAGAGACAAAAACACAGACGTCTGTGCGTGTTCATAATGCTGTTAGAACTGAGTGAAAACTTGTTTTGATGTGTACATGACACGTAATCGTTCAGGACTCGTAAGTAACTCTCATGTTATTCTCTTGAGGCTCCTGCATCGAATCTGTCCTGGTTCAGCTTTCCTTCAGAGGAAGATGATGGTTATTTGAGATGCTGTTTCTCTTACAAACACACACGCACACACACAACAGGCCAGTTGCCTTGAAGTGATTGACACATACAAAATAGCTGACATAAATGCATAGAAATGTGTGCTACTTATGTAGCTACAATTTTCCAGTTGGATTACAGATGTTGATTCACTTTGCATGCCTGGGAAATGAGTGAAAACAGTGTTTTACATTAAAATGTGAAAATTTTGATTTTACATTGCAGTTCTGACTTTTTTTCTCCGAATTTTGAGATGAACTCACAATTGGGGAGTTATAAAGTCTGATATGTTCTCAGAATTGCGAGTTTATAGTGCACAATTATGACTTAACTTGAAATTGCGTGTTACATAAGTCAGATTTATGTAACTCAATTCTGATTTTCCCACCCTCAAAATTGGACTTTATAAATTGCGATTGCGGGTTTATACCTCAAAATTCTGAGAAAAAAGTCAGAATTGCAAGAAAAAAAGTCAGAATTGCGATATATAAACATGCATTTGTGAAAAAAGGGTCAGAATTTGGAGATATAAACTCGCATTTGTGAGAGAAAAGTTAGAATTGCAAGAAAAAAGTCAGAATTAGGAGAAAAAAGTCAGAATTTGGAGATATGAACTCGCATTTACGAGAAAAAGTCAGGACAGCTTTACTGGGAAAGTAAGCAAAAAACAATAAAATAATTCATACAAGACAATGAAGAAAAGTGTATACATGTGTTTTACCGTATACCCAATAATTTAACACACCCTCTAGGACTCTCATCTTTACAACAAGTCCTAGAGGGCAAGTCAGTTTATATCTTAAATAAATTTGCATTTGTGAGAAAAAAAATCTGATTTATGAGGAAAAAAGTCAGAATTTCTAGATATAAACTCGCATTTGCGAGAAAAAAAAGTCAGAATTTCAGCATTTGCGATTTATATCTTGCAATTCTCACTTCATAACTCACAACTGTGAGGTTATATCTCACAATTCTAAGAAAAAAAGGCCAGAATTGCAAGATAAAAACTAACATTTGCAAGAAAAGTCAAAATTGTGAGATAAAAAGTACAAATTTTGAGAGATAAACTCACTTTTGTGAGGGGAAAAAAGTCAGAATTGCAAAATAAAAACTCACGTTTGCGAGAAAAAAAAAAGACAATTTTGAGATAATTTGCAATTGCGGAAAAAACCCCCAGAATTTTGAGATATAAACTCTAAAATAAAAATATAAAAAATAAAATAATAAATAAAAACTTGCATTTGCAAGAAAAAAGTCTGAATTGCAAAAGAATTTGCAATTGCGGGAAAAAAGTCAGAAATACAAGATAACTGATATTTGCGAGAAAAAGTCAGAATTGTGAGAGAAGTCAGAGTTTTGAGGTATAAACACTTTTGTGAGAAAAAAGTCAGAATTGCAAGATAATTTGCAATTGGATCAAATTTGTGAGAAAAAAAGTCAGAATTTTGAGATATAAACTCGCTTTTGCGAGGGGAAAAAAAAAGTCAGAATTGCAAAATAAAAACTTGCATTTGCAAGAAAAAAGTCAGAATTGCGAGAGAATTTGCAATTGTGAGAAAAGTCAGAATTGCGAGACGAAAGTCTGAATTGCAAGTTTATTTTTCGCAATTGAGTTTACATCATGCAATTCTGAGAAAAAAGTCAGAATTGTGACTTTAACTTAATTTTTTTTTTTGTATGATCTAAAGAATAAAACGGTTTCATTATTTGTTGTGAAAATCATGTATAAAAGTTAATCAATTATTTCAAACAATTTTAAAAATGTATTTTTTTTTGTAAATTTTACTATGAAATCAGTGCCATTTTAAAGGCACAATATGTATGATTTTTTTTTTATTTAAAATATCCAAAAACCACTAGAACGGTGTTATGTATTTTGCTGACTTGTGTACTTACACTATCCCAGATGTTTCGAAGAATGTTTAAATCCAGAGAAACTAGTGTCGCCTGCATATGATGTCATACACGGTCTATTTTCCGGTTTAATTTTGTAGAAAGCGTAGAAACCTAAAGCAAAAAATATGCTTTATTTTCTTTGTGCAAAATATAATTAATACTTTTTTTCTTTTTGAAATGAAATGTGACCTTATTGTATTTCTGTGAGATTCAACAATGTCCTCTTAAAGATAAAGATGTTGATTTGACCAAAAAGCGCAGCTTAAAATTCATATGTATTCAGAAAAGAACATGAAGTGTCATGATGAACATCCAGAGGCAGGCAGGAGAGGTCATTGAGGTCAGTGAGGCTGTCAAACCCTCCCATCTCTCAATGACTGCATCTCTGCAGAGCTGTGAAGGCGTTTTTCATGATCAAATATCTCTCACAAACACTCTTTTGCTCTGAGTGTTGCTCAGCAACCAGAAGCTTGTTGAGCTGAGTTTCTCCCCTGGCGATGAGAATAGCAGAGGTCGACTCATTTTCATGCGTTCTCTCTGGGTTTAATGCATTTGTGTTATTTTTGGACAAAATGGTCAGTTTAACTGTTTTTAGCATGTTACACAACACAGATCATTTCAGAGTGCTAAACAAAATTGAATTTGGGCAGTTTGTTGTTTTTGAGGTGATTTCAATTAAAAGTATATACTATGAATAACAATGATATTAATCAGATTGTTATTAAAATGTTGAATTATTAATAACAATTGAATAATCTTTACTGAACTCCCACTATGCATTAATTGAAAGTAGAGAAGGTAAATCTTGACATTTTACTTTTTTTTTCAATGCTCTTTTTTAAAAAAAATAATAATAATAAAAATAATTTATATAAACTATTCATTCATAGTAACAATTGGAATGTTATAATAATTAAATGACATTATTATTAACAATTTTTATTAAGCTCCCAAAGTGAAGTAAAACTTGACATTTTCTACTTTTTCAATGCTCTGTATTTTAAATAATTTTATTAATAGTAATTATTATTCATTTATACTAACATTTGGAATATTATAATAAAATTAATTTAGAGTAACAATTTTTATTAAGCTCCCAATGTGTATTTTCCGAAAGTGAAGCATGTAAATCTTGTGATATCTTTATTTTTTGTTATTATTATTTATATTAACAGTTACACTGTTATAACAGTATTACATAATTAATAACAATTTAGTTTTTTCATAACACCAAATGTGCATTTTCTGAAATTGAAGCACATACTGTGATGTTTGTATTTTTTCAATGCACAATAATTTAAATATTATTTTTAATAATTGCTATTGTTATGAACTGTTAACAGTTGAACTGTTATAACTATATTAAATGATTAATAATGATGCATTTTCTGAAAGTGAATATTGTGAGATTTGTATTTTTTCAATACACAATTTTTTTATATATATATATATATATATATATAATTTTTAAATTTGTAAATCTTGACTTTTTGTTTTTCCCAATGCTCTGAATTTTAAATATTTGTATTAGTAATTATTGTTCAAAGTGAAGCATGTAAATCTTGTGATATTTGTTTTTTCAGTGCACAATAATTTTAATATTATTTTTCATATTTGTTGTTTTTATTATTTTATTGTTTATTATATTAACAGTTGCACTGACACTATTTAATGATTATTAACTTATTAAAGTTTTTAAGAAATTTTCTGAAAGTGAAGCATGTAAAATGTTTTTTTCCCCAATGCTCTGAATTTTAAATATTTTTATTTATAGTAATTATTGTTCATTTATACTAACAGTTGGAATTAATAAAAGTATAAAAGTATGAATAAAAATTTAAGTTTTTAGTAAACACCCAATGTGCATTTTCTAAAAGTAAAGCATGTAAATCTTGTGATATTTTTACTTTTTCAATGCACAATAATTGAAATATTATTTTTATAATAATAATTATGAATTATAATCATTATAATATAAATTTGTATGAATTATTACATGCAGTTGCACTATTATAACAATAGTAAACTATTATTGAACAATTTTGTTTTTTATTAAGCTCCCAAAGTGCATTTTCTGAAAGCAAAGCAATTTTTCGTCAGTGCACAATAATAATAAATGTTATTTTTAATAGTTGTAATTATTATTATTAATCATACTAACAATTGAAATATAATATTTCATGATTTATACTTTTATTTTTGTGAATGGACAGTAAGTGCCTTTTATAAAAGTGAACACATCTTTTACTTTTTTGCAATTCACAGAAATATAATATTATTTTATTAATAGTAACAATTGGAATGTTGTAGTAAAATTAATTAAAAACAAACGAATAATTTTTTTAAGCACATAAGTTAATTTTTTTAAAAAGTGAAGCATTATTTTTTCAGTGCACAGTAATTTAAACAATTATCTTAATGATTTATTATTTATACCAACAGAATATGTTATAATATCAGAATATGTTATAATAATGTTAAACGATTAATAACAATTTAATATTTTGAAGTCCTTTTTCTGAAAATGCAGTCTTGTGCATCACATATAAAAGAGAGTTATTTTGTGGTTTGACCTCAATAGTCTGTAAATGACCTCAGTCAGATGGAAATGATGCTGATACACACACATATCGGCACATATGGATTCCTCGCCACACTCGATCTGGTCCCCAGAGGTCAGCACAATCATTAAATACACAAAATATGTTCCCTGTGATAAGACGTCACCCGCCGGGAACAGGAAGTTACATGCAGTTGAAACAACAGACATCCTACTGTAATCTACTCTCAATCCCACAGCCATGAGTATTCACTTTACATTAAAAATAGTGACACTTTTTCCATTCCAGAACATCTTTTTTGTATGTTGTTTTAAAGTGTCTGTGTGCGTTTATGAAGGGCACAGTGATGTTGGAGCAAATGAGTGATCTCAGCAGTGTGCAGTTCCTGCTCGTTTCTGTCGGGAACTGAACCTGCAACCTTTGTGTTCGCAGCCACGTCCTTAACTAATTGGCTGTCGCTGTGTTATTTTGACAGGTGCATGGAGTTCATGCTCTGCAGACTAAACAAAACCCCAATGAGCCAAAACACCTGCATTTAAACCAAAAACAAAACCCTCTTTTCAAAGAATCATTTACATCTAATGCATTTGATGTGTTTTTTCAGTTTAAACCACTCCTGTTACTGGTATCTAAATTATAACTTTTATAGTTTTTAAGATCAATTTGTTTAAACTGTTTTAAATTGTTTCATTACAATAAAAAAAATTCAGAAATGCTTAAACTGAAACTATTAAAAAAGGGGTTTCATTAATTAAAATAAAATATAAATCTCAGATGAAAAACATTTTTTTTAAGGTTTGAAATGTGTAACCTGAAACTAATAAAATAGGCTTCGCTAATCCGAATAAAGCTAAAATAAATGAAATATAAATATCAGATGAACAAAGTTTTTAAGATCAAATTGTTTAAACTGTTTTAAATTGTTTAATTCACTAGAATAAAACTTAGGAAAAACGAAAAACTTAGAAATGCTTAAAGTGAAAATAAAATAATAAGAAATAATACATGAAAAATAATAATAATAAAATAAATTAAATTTTTTAAGGTTAGAAATTTTTAACCTGAAACTATTAAAATAGGTTTCGCTAATTAAAATAAAGCTAAAATAAATGTAATATAAAAACATTTAAGATCAAATTGTTTAAATTGTTTTAATCTTTTTAATTAATTACAATAAAACTCATAAAAATAAAATATAAATATCATACGAAAAACTTAGAAATGCTTAAACTGAAACTATTAAAAAAGGAGCTTCATTAATTAAAATAAAGCTCAAATAAAATAAATGTTTTTTAAGGTTAGAAATGTTTAACCTGAAACTATTAAAATAGGTTTCACTGATTAAAATAAAGCTAAAATAAATGAAATATAAATGTCAGATGCACAACATTTTTGTTTAAACAGTTTTAAATTGTTTAATTCATTACAATAAAACTCAAATAAAATAAAATAGAAATATCAAAAAATATAAAGAAGGGGTTTCATTAATGAAAAATAAAGCTCAAATAAAATACAAAAAAATCAGATGAAAAACTTTATTTTTTAAGGTTAGAAATGTTTAACCTGAAACTATTATTATTAATTAAAATAAAGCTTAAATAAATGAAGTATAAATGTGAGATGAATGTTTTTAAGATCAAATGTTTTAAATTGTTTAATTAATTAGAATAAAACTCAAACAAAATATAAGTCATACGAAAAACTTAGAAATGCTTAAAGTGAAAACTATTAAAAATAGTTTTAATTAATTAAAATAAAGCTAAAATATATTAGAAATCTCAGATGAAATGTTTAACCTTAAACTATTTAAAATAGTTTTAATTAATTAAAATAAAGCTAAAATAAAATAGAATTTTATTAGTTAAAGCTCAAACAAATAAAATATAAATATCAGATGAAAACTTTTTATCTTATTTTTTTAAGGTTAGAAATGTTTACCCTGAAACTATTCAAATAGGTTTAACTAAATAAAATAAAGCTTTAATAAATGAAATATAAATATCAGATGAACGGTTTTTTAAAAGATCAAATTGTTTAAACTGTTTTAAATTGTTTAATTGATTACAAAAAAAAAACTAAACTAAAATGAAATGTAAATATCATACGAAAAACTAAAGCTTAAGCTGAAACTATTAAAAAAGGGGTTTAATTAAAATAAATCTCAAATAATGTAAATAAATATTAGATGAAAACATAATTTTTTTTAAGGTTAGAAACATTTTAATTGAAACTATTCAAATAGGTTTCACTAATTAAAATATATATAATATAATATCAGATGAACAACGTTTTAAAGGTTTAAAACTTTAAGATTAGAAATGTTTAAACTGAAACTATTAAAATAGGGGTTTAAGCTCAAATAAAATATAAATATCAGATGAAAAACTTTATTTTTTAAGGTCAGAAACATTTAAATTGAAACTATTAAAAGAGGTTTCATAATATAAATATGTAAAAATATAAATATCAGATGAACAACATTTTTGAGATCAAATTGTTTAAACTGTTTAATTACAATAAAACTCAGATGAAGTAAAATATAAATATCATGCGAAAAACTGAGAAATGTTTAAACTGAAACTATTAAAAATAGGCTTTTCATTTAAAATAAAGCTCAAATAAATGTAAAATAAAAATGTAAATAGATGAGAAACTTTATTTTTAAAGATAAGAATAGTTTAAACGGAAACTACTAAAAATAGGATTAGTTAATTAAAAAATAAATATCAGATGTAAAACCGTATTTTTAAGATTAGGAATGTTCAAACTGAAACTTTAAAAAATATTTTTCATTCATTAAAATAATGCTCAAATAAAGTAAAATCTAAATATCAGATGAAAAAATAAACTTTTTAAGATCAGAAATGTTTCAACTAAAACTATTAAAATAGGGGTTTATTAATTAAAATAAAGCTCAAATAAAATATAAATATTAGATGAAAAACTTTATTTTTTAAGGTCAGAATCATTTAAATTGAAACTATTAAAAGAGGTTTCATAATATAAATATATAAAAAATAAAAATATAAATATCAGATGAACAACATTTTTGAGATCAAATTTTTTCAAACTGTTTAATTAAAACTCAAATGAAGTAAAATAAATATCATACGAAAACTTAGAAATGCTTAAACTGAAACTATTAAAAATAGGCTTTATTAATTTAAAATAAAACTGAAATAAATTTAAAATAAAAATAAATGGATAAGAAGCTTTATTTTTAAAGATAAGAATAGTTTAAACTGAAACTATTAAAAATAGGATTAGTTAATTAAAAAATAAATATCAGATGTAAAACCGTATTTTTAAGATTAGGAATGTTCAAACTGAAACTTTAAAAAATATTTTTCATTCATTAAAATAATGCTCAAATAAAGTAAAATCTAAATATCAGATGAAAAAATAAACTTTTTAAGATCAGAAATGTTTCAACTAAAACTATTAAAATAGGGGTTTATTAATTAAAATAAAGCTCAAATAAAATATAAATATTAGATGAAAAACTTTATTTTTTAAGGTCAGAATCATTTAAATTGAAACTATTAAAAGAGGTTTCATAATATAAATATATAAAAAATAAAAATATAAATATCAGATGAACAACATTTTTGAGATCAAATTTTTTCAAACTGTTTAATTAAAACTCAAATGAAGTAAAATAAATATCATACGAAAACTTAGAAATGCTTAAACTGAAACTATTAAAAATAGGCTTTATTAATTTAAAATAAAACTGAAATAAATTTAAAATAAAAATAAATAGATAAGAAGCTTTATTTTTAAAGATAAGAATAGTTTAAACTGAAACTATTAAAAATAGGATTAGTTAATTAAAATATAAATATCAGATGTAAAACTATTTTTAAGATTAGGAATGTTCAAACTGAAACTTTCAAAAAAAATTCATTCATTAAAATAAAGCTCAAATAAAGTAAAATATAAATATCAGATGAAAAAAAAATAACTTTTTTAAGATCAGAAATGTTTAAACAAACTATTAAAATAGGTTTTATTAATTAAAATAAAGCTCAAGTAAAATGTTTATTCTAAAACTATTAAAAATAGGATTATTTAATTTAATTTTAAATAAAATATAAATATCAGATGAAAAGCTTTATTTTTTTAAGATTACAAATGTTTAAACTCAAACTATTAGAAATGGGTTTAATTAATTAAAACTCAAATTTAAAATGGAAACCCAAAAATCACAATCTAAATCTAATCTAAGATTAAAATTAAAACCCAAAATAGAATTAAATAAATAGAATTAAATATAACACTTGGTTTAAATTCGTCCCCATTTGAAAGTAGTATTAGTTTTCACATTTTTAATTTTATTTCATTTCATTTGTCCTTTTCTTATTTTGTCATTTATTTGATTCCTTTTTTTTTGTCATGCTTTTGTTTGTTTATGGATTATTACTTTATTTATTTATTTATTTTGCTGCATTTTCGGATCAAATTGCACTGCATTCTGAACTAAATACAAAGCACACTTTTCTCCCTTTTGGGAATAATGATCATTAATGTTTTATTTTTAAGTATTTTTTAGTGTTGAACGCATTAAATGTGTAAAATCGCTGTAAAATGAATTGGTATTGAGCCATATGGAAATTTTTTATTTTATTTTTTTTTTTCAGGTCCAGGAGAAAAGAAACATCAGTCGAAGAAAGAGAAAATGAAGGAGCGCAGGGAAAAATGGCTTAAAAGTGAGTGTTTTTTCACCTTCAATTCTTCCCTTTCCCGCAAAGAAAAGCACTAATATCATCAAACGTCTGGCGAACACAATCCCGAAACGCTCACGTGAGGCTATTTGTTTCATATGATGGGATCATTAACGCCACCGCCCCGATTCTGACGCCTGTAATCGCTCCGGCCGATCAATGCGGCGTGTAACACAAGCTGCGTCCGAGGTGATTATAATTAGGATCTAATGGGGCTCAGGGCTCCAGCCGAAACCCAAGCCTCAGACTGCATGTCGCATTGGCAGGAAATTAAAAAGGGGGGAGGATTAAGATGTTGATGGATTCGGAAAACCCAAAGACCTTCAAGGTCTTAACAAACGGCGGACAGTAACACTTCTGTACAGATCAAAATGGCCGCTTGTGTTCGCAAAAAGACGTAGTGCTTCTGTCAGAGAAGTGCTTCTGTGTCTGTTTTTTTCTTCCCTATATGTACTTTGTTGTTTTTGGACTGAAGCTCCTGGTGTGTGTCCTGCTTTCCGTCTCAGAGCTTCGCTTTGTTTTTAGACGGTTGGGTGACATCGGTTCCTGCAGGAGCTATTTTCTGTCTATGAGCTGGACAGGAAGTCATACTGGATTTAGGCCTACTGGAATGAATTGATCCTTTTATGTTGTGTGTGTGTGACCTGGAGATGTCCACAACTTTGAGTCAAGTCTGAAGTCTTTGTCGCTGGAGTCTGAGTCGAGTCTCAAAGTCGAAAAAAAAAATGGCTCGCTAAAAAAAAATCCCGTTCCGAATCCTCATGTATTGAATTCTTCCTGTTTACGAAGCTGTTTTATAGGCTATAGATAGGGTTGCAAAAGGTTGGGAAATTTCCAGTAAATTTCGGAAACTTTCGAGTCATTTTAGGTCGAGTCTGAAGTGTATAAAAATGCGACTCGAGTGCCCGCACATTTATTCCTTTGATTCTTTTGCAAGATTAAAAAGATCTAAAATGACACGCATCACAGTAAATTTACAGTCATAATTTTATAGACTTCAGTTGACTATATATTTTATTTATTGAAATAAATTGAAATATAATTTAAATAAAATTTAATGAATTTATTTTTTTTTGCCTTTTTATAATATACTTATTTATTTAAAAAAAAAATTGTTTATACTTTTTCCATTTTATTTTTTTTATTGTATGCCGCCTTATACTCTTTGTTCGTGTTCTTTTGCTTTATACCTCTTATTTACTGATTTTTATTTTATTTTATTTTATTATTTCAGGCCTTTATGCCTTTCCTATACATACCTTTTAATTTTTTACAAATTATTATGATTATCATGATTATACTTTAAGGTGTTTAAATTTTTTTACATTTATTGTATGTATTTTTCTGCTACTTTATTTCATGCTTTTATGCCTTTCCTATATATACCTTTTTATTTTGAACATTTGAATGATTTATGTAATGTTTTATTTTTTTATTTTATATATAAAAATAGATATGGTATACCTTACTTTTTTTTATACTTAAAAAGATTTTTCTATTTACTTTTTATTTTATGCTTTTTTTAAATTCTTGTTCATTTCTCATTGTTTTACAACTCTTATTTTATTATTTAAAATTTTTGCTACTTTATTTCATGCATTTATGCCTTTCTTAATATATACTTTTTCATTTTAAACATTTGAATGATTTATTTAATGTTTTTTTATGCATAAAAAATATATTTTATGCCTTAAAATACAATCATTTAATGTATTTTTTTATTTTATACATATATATTTTTTAGTTATTTTGAATGTATTTTATTTTTTGTGTCTTTTTAAAATATACTTATTTATTTTAACAATCTTTTTATTTATACTTTTTCTGTTCTTTGTTGTTTTATACCTCTTATTTTATGGTTTTCCAGTTTTGCTACTTTATTTCATGCCATTATGCCTTTCCTAACATATACCTTTTTTTTAACATTTGAATGATTTATTTAATGTTTTATTTTTTATTTATACATAAATGGATATTTTATGCCTTAAAAACATTTTTTATATACTTTAATGTTTAAGCTTTTTAATTGTTTTACATTTTTACTTTATGCTTAATTTAAAGTTCATGCTCTTTTGTTTTATACCTTTTATTTTATGATTTTCCATTTTTTGCCACTTTATTTCATGCCTTTATGCCTTTCTTAATATATACCTTTTAATTTTAACCATTTTAAAGATTTATTTAATGTTGTATTTTATACATAAAAAAAATGTATATTTTATGCCTTAAAAAAATAAATAAATGATTTATTTAATGTTTTATTTTTTATTTTATACATAAAAGTAAATATTTTATGCCTTAAAAACAATTTCTTTATACTTTAAGGTTTTTCCTTTTTTTTTTACTTTTTATTGTATGCTTTATTAAATTCCTTGTTTATTTTCTTTTGTTTTATACCTCTTATTTTATGGTTTTCTATTTTTTGCTACCTAATTTCATGCCTTTATGCCTTTCTTAATAAATACCTTTTAATTTTAAACATTTTAATGATTTGTTTAATGTTTTATCTTATACATAAAAATATTATATTTTATGCCTTAAAAACATTTTTTATACTTGAATTTTTTTTTTTTTTTTACATTTTTATTGTATGCTTTATTAAATTCCTTGTTTATGTTCTTTTGTTTTCTACCTCTTATTTTATGACTTTCCATTTTTGCTACTTTATTTCATGCTTTTATGCCTTTCTTAATAAATATACCTTTTTATTTTTTATTTTACTTTTTATTAAATGTTTTATTTAATGCTTTATTTTTATCATTATTTTTTTTTATCTGTATAAGTATATTTGTCTTTTAAAAAATCTTTCTTTCTATATTTAGAATTTTTATTACTATTTAATGCCTTATTTATTTTTCATTGTATTTGAATTCTTTTCATGCCTTTTGATGATAATAACAAGGACAAAAGGGTGAGGAAATGACAGAAAGAGTGTTTGCTGCACGTTGTAACCAGAAAACCACTTTTTCTTATGTAATGTGTTTGTTTCTCTGCCATCTCAAGAGGTCAGTGCGGTCAATCTGGTGCGTGAGCAGCAGGTGGCGCAGGCGCGGAGGAGGACCACACCCGTGGTGGGCGACATGAGACCGCTGGCCGACGCCCTTCCCGAACTCTCACAGCTCCTTCCGTCTCTCAGCAAACAGCGCAAAAACAAAGCGTAAGCCTTCCGTTTTCTCATTGCTACACACGAGCACATTAGTTGTGTATGCTGACATATCCTCTGTGATCATTTATGCATGTGTATTTTCTGGCATAAATTAGTCTCAAAACAACACGGTGTACGAACAGATTTCATTCAACAGCTGTTTCTCTTTTTTTTTGTATTCATTTCCTGCAAGCCAGTGTACATATTTTCTGAGTTCTATAAAATGACTTAATATTCATAATATTTTAAGCTATTATTTTTTTTTCATGAAATTTGTAATAAAACCAGTAAAATAAAATATAATGCCAAAAATATAAGATCTCATTTTGGTTTACAAATTAATACACACATTAATATCAACTCAAGATAAATTCCCACTGTCAGTATTAACTTTTGCAATTTTTATTTATTTTTTTTGGAAAATTTTAAATGTCGTCTTGGCAACTAGCTAAAATTATTTATTTATTTATGTATTTCCAAACGCATTAATTTATTTTTCAATGAAATGTAGAATTAATATGTATATCACAAGTATATTTAATATTTTTTTCCTTGTAATTTTTTTTTACTTTCAGTTGTTGTTTTTTTGTTTTGTAAATTTTTTTAGACCTTTTTTTTTAATGTCTCACATTTTTATTAATTTTTATTTTCATTTTAGTATTTTTAGTACAAATTAAAGAATTATAGAATTATAGAAATGTTGCCTTAGCAAATAGCTAAAATAAAATGTGTAATTTTTTTGTTTTTACATTTTTTTTTTTTTAAGTGAATAAATAAATGAGATATATGTATATGTATGGGAAAAAACCATGTATATAAATACAATTTGAAAAAGTTTTGTAAATGAAAAAAAAAATGAATCGCTAGAAATTGGTCTTTTTTTTCAATGAAATGTAGAATTAAAATAAATTTTTATACATATATTTTACATTTATTTTTTGTTTTAATTTTTGTTAAACCTTTAGTGATTGTTGTGTGTTTTTAGTTTTTAAAAAAATGTCTTTCACATTTTTATTAATTTTTATTTCCATTTTCTTTTTTTTTGTACTTCAGTTAAACTGAATAAAAATGAGAAATTTTGCAAATAGCTAAATTTATTTATGTATTTCCAAATGTATTTATGTATTTATTTATTATTTATTAAATAATAATAAAATGTATTTGTATATATGTATATGTATATTTAATTTTTTTTTTTTTTTCATTTGAATAATTTTTAAACTTCTAGTTATTTTCTTTGTGTTTTGCGTTTTTTTTTTTTTTTTTTAACCAGTTTTTTTTTTTTTTTTTTTAAATGTCATTTTTATTAATTTTTATTTCCATTTTAGTATTTTTAGTAGAAGTTAAACTGAATGAAAATGAAAAAAATGTTGCCTTGGCAAATAGCTAAAAAAAATACAGATAATTACTAAAATTTTAGTAATTTTGTTGTGCATTTTTAGTTTTTTTTTTTTTTTTTTTTAATGTCTTTAACATTTTTAATTAATTTTTATTTCCATTTTCTTTTGTTTAGTAAAAGTTAAAATTAATGAAAATTAGAAATGTTGCCTTGACAAATAGCTAAAATAAAATAAGTTTACGGTTCTTCAGATTTTATTTTAATTTAGTTCAAATTTATGTTGTTTCATTTAATTAAAATGTTTTTAAGTGTTTTTTTGTTTTAGTTAACTATAATAACCATGCTGTAAAATGTCAACAACAGCACACTAAACACATCAGTCCTAGATATTTTTGTCAGATTACAGTAAAAAAGTATATTTATAACACACACAGGCTCTAAATGTATTTCTTAAGTAATTAAGCATGCCACGTGTCGACAGCAGTCACGCTGCTTTGTAGATGAATTGAATTTGGCAGAGCGCACGAAACTCTGAAAGCCAAAATGTTTCTCACAACTGTTTAATTGCTTTGATCCAAACCACATTAATCTGTTTTCTCAGTTTGTTTGTGGTTTTTATGTGTTAGTCATTTGATGTATGTTGTGAAATCTTGCTTTGTCTTGCATGAGTAATAAATAACACTTGTGTGAGGAAAGCCTGCGCTCTGGAGAACTTCAAAGCACGTCTTCAAACATGCCTGTAAATCTCTATATATAAAACACTTGAGCTTTTTGTCTGACATGTTATTGTTTTTTAAGTTAATGATGATAAATATAAATGGTTCTGTATGTAAACACAATTGTTTGTTCTTGTTTTTCGCAACAGTCCCGTTAAGAAGAAACCAGAACCCACGAACTACAGCCAGATGAAACCAGCCCAGAAACGAAAACTACTGTAAGATAATGGCTTCCCTTTCATTTCCACACTGTGCTAATGTCAATTTCACAGCCGCGGTTTATTTCATCAATCATTCCGCACCAAAATTGGTATAAAAACCTAGTGGTTAATGAGAAAATCTCACAAAAACCTGAATATAAAGCCAATTTTTAGGGATATTATGATCTCTTTTCTATTATTTGCTGTGACAATTTAACACATTTTAACACTCAGACGAAAAAATAAAAAATATAAATATAAATAAATAAAATTTGCAATGTTAATTAATTCCGCTTTTTCGTACTATTATTTTGTACTATCTAACATGCATAAGATGCAGCATAAATAATTGTATTTTTAATTGTATAAAATGTATTAAACATTTGATTTGTTCTAAATTATTTATAATTTATATTCAATTAAATTATTTAAATAACCAAACAAATAATACCCATTAAAAAAAATACATAAATCATTAATTCAAAATAAAATATACTTTAACTAAAATAAAAATAATTATGTTTTAATTGTATAAATTGTTAAACATTTGATTTGTTATAAATTAATTTATATTCAATTAATTTATTGAAATAAATAACCAAACATATAATTGCCATAAAAAAAAAAACATTTTCATTAATTCAAAATAAAATAAACTTTAACTAAAATAAAAAATAAAATCTAAAAAACTATAAACCCTAAAAATTCAGTTTAACTGAAAGAAAAAACTAAAAATGGAAATAAAAAACACAAACTGATTAAAAAAAAAAATACAAAATGCACAACAAAATCACTAAAAGTTTAACAGAAATTAAAATGAAAAATTAAAATGAAATTCTATAAATGAAAAAATTAAATAAAAATGATATAAGTAAATAAATAAATAAATAAATAAACTTATTTTATTTTAGCTTTTGCCAAGACAAAATTTTACAATTTTGTCAAAACAAAAACTGAGAAAAAGAAATAAATCACAAAATGCACAACAAAATCACTAAAAGTTTAGCAAAAATTAAAATGAAAAATAAAAATGAAAAGTGAAGATAGGAAAAAAGTAATTTTGTAAAAAAGTACAAATGTATATTATATATATATATATATATATATATATATATATATATATATATATATATATATATATATATATATATTTTTTTTTTTTTTTTTTTTTTTTTTTTTTTTTGTTAAAACAAAGTGATTTTTAGAAAAATCACAAAATGCACAATAAAAGTTTAGCAAAAATAAAAAACAAAGAAATAAGCCGTTTTGTAAAAATGTACAAAAAAACTACAAGATCACTAAGTTTTGCAAAAATTGAAATGTAATAAAAAAAGAGACAATTTTTACAAAATGCACAAAAGAAAATCACAAAGTAAAAACAAATAAAAATTCAAATGAAATTATAAAACTATAATATTTTGTAAAAAAACAAACCAAAAAAGTGTTAAAACAAAAACTAATTAAAAAATGATTCAAAATGCACAACAAAATCACTAAAAGTTTAACAAAAATTTAAATTAAATAAAAAAAATTAATAAATACAATAAAATATTTTACTAAAACTTCTTAAAATTGTATTACATTTTATAAATGTAAAAGCAAGTACTTTTACTGAAAAAGCAGAAAACAGTCTGTGTCTTACAAATGTTGTTAATGTTCTTTGTACTGGTAATATATATAATATATTTGTATAAAATGTTTACTTTTGATGGTAAATTTAGAAAGTAAAAATTACAAATGTCCCTAATTTTCTTAGACTAATATTATAAATAATAAATATACAATATATTTGTATAAAATGATTACTTTCTAAGGTAAATTTAAGGTATGGTAAATTTAGCAGGTCTGCTTGTTTACCATTATAATTTTTATTGTGTACACACATTTTAAATGTCAAACGAATCGTTATTGGTTTTTTGTTTCCAGCGAGACAGAAGCATCTCACTTCAGGGAAGCCCTGAAAAATCCTGCCTTCAAGACCAACCCTTTATTGGCGATTGGCGAACACCTGCGAAAACGACTCAAACAGGAAGACGAACAGAGTTAATTGCGACTCTGTTGGTAGACTTCAAGAACTTCATAACAGAATATGAAAACGAAGCGCAATCCAGAGATTTACAAAAGTTGCTGTATTTGATTTGCTGCATAAACACTATGGAGGAAACGGAAAACGTAATTTCATGAATGAGTTTGTGTAAAACAAATTGCTTTAATAATCATCATGTTACCGCATATTTAATGAATGTTTTCACACTGTCTGTTCCAAACTCTCTTGGAAAAATAAAAATAAATCCAGTAGAAAAATTATTACGCGTGCATTTTTTCTTGAATTATAACGATGAAACAGTTAAAAAAAATGATGAATTCCTTGCTATGAAATTGACTCTACCTGCTGATTTCGTTCATTGAATATCACAGACAAAAGCCTCTAATTAAAGCGAGATCTGATATATCAGACGTTTAGCGTGTGTCCCTGTATTTCCATGGCAACTCGGTGCAAAAAGACGGAAAGGGCGGCTGTGGTGGCAACACTTTTCAGAGATAAAGGAGAAATGGAAACCCGAGCCCTGTCATTAACCTGACTTCTCTTAATGGCTTCAGTGTAGGAGCTCTCGGCTGTCTCATATTGAGGAGGACCCTCTCTAGGATGCCGTTTCGGCCGAATTGGATCCATTTCACAACTCTGTCAAATGCTAGGTTGAGCTTAAACGAAATAGCAGAAGCATATGTAATGTTTCATGACTGTGACTGTTAAGCGAGCGAGGAATGTGGGTGTAGATAGTAGATGTTCTTCACCCACACAAGATGTTCTTGGTTTGTCCTTAATCCATCCATACTGTGTTCGATTTCAATGACGGGTAGTTAAAAGACAAGAAAAGAAACATTTCTGTCCTTATAACTGCTCAGCAATAATCGAAGCCACATTTGCAATCAGTTTCAGAAGTGAAAAATATTCCTGGAATTACAACAAAAACATGTTGCGTCACTAAACGTAAACAATGCCACGGAACCAAACTAAATTCACATATTTAGATGATTATTGCTGCTGAAAATGGTCAATTATTGTCAAGTTTTGGGTTTTAAAAAACTGTCTGAGGAGCAGGGCAAGAATCTGGACAACATTTGTGTTTGTTTTTATCATTTCCAGTCAGGTAGGTGAAATATTGGGCTGTTTGAATATTATTCATACTGTTTGTGTATGTGTATGCAAACCTTATTTTTCTCAAAATATCGCACCCTTTCCTGGTTATTAAGTCCTTCTCTATATGATTTATGAACTTCCACATATGTTTTCGGTAGTTTAGACAGCATAAATTAGCAGAAGAACGTAAATTCATGCTGTTGTTTGCATCCGTGTCGCTAATATGGCCGCACATCCGGGTAACTGACCAAATCGTGAAGTAAGTGCACCCACTCTATTTTATCAACCTTTTGTCAAGTAAATTGTGTTGAATTAGGACTAATTCTACATCTAAGTAGTAATAATTATGTTGAATAGTATATGAAGTTACAAAAACATCACATACCTCATGATTTATCCTCTTTTCTGTGAACGTGCGAGACTTACGGTTCATTAGCTGTAAGAAAACAAGGAGAAGAAAAACAACGTTCAGTAAACGATAAAACTGTTTGCACTACAAACCAGTGTGTTCATAAGTAAGATAATACATTAAAATAATATGGTAAGACACCAGTTTGCAATATCAAGCAGCAAAACGAGTGTTTGTACAGCTTAAAATAGCTGGAAGGATGAAAGCTGAAGCCAGATGTTTAATTTACAAATGGCCGCGCCCACTCTTACGAGAAAAAAATAAGGTGGGTGTATTTTATTCTATCTATCTATCTGCTTTTATTTCTGAACCTGCTCAGTATTCGTTACAATATTAATTTTTAAACATTTAAAACAGCCATGCTTTATAATACTCGATTAGCTTCATGTACCACATGAAAGCTTCATATTGTAGGCTATATTAAACGTAGCCTATAACGTGAAGGAAGGAAGGAATTATAAATATGAACATGGAATATGATTTATTTATTTATTATTTCATTTTGGTCTCAAAGTCTTGCAGCGTTTCTCGGCTGTTATATAAAGCAATATGCGTCAGTATATGGAGGCGGCCGCTGCTCGCGTGCCCGCGCTCTGATTCCTCCTCGAGTCCTCTTCATCCTTCAGCGGGTCGGACGCTTAACCAAAAGCGACGCAGGCGCACCCCAATCCCCCCACATTTGAGTGAGTCACACATACGAGGTCAGGAACCACGAAAAGCCTCCGTTCCTCCTAGTCTTTATTAACAGTCTAAATTTTGTGCATTAATTATTATCTTAATAAAAATATTATTTATCTATAAATAAAATATGTATTTTATTTAAATCTAAAATAATATTTATCGATAATAATAATAATAATAACAACAACAACAGTAATAATTATCTATCTGTATCTGCGTTTTAGACCTTTACTCATAATTTCACTAGTCTTTATATAAAAATATTTATCAATACATTAGATATTTTTATTTAAATAATAATAATAATTAGTAGTAGTAGTAGTATTTATCTGTTTTAGGTATCATTCATCATTTAATTAGTTTTTATCAACAGTCAAATTTATGCATTATAAAAATACTTATAATTTTTTTATTTAAATATAAAATAATAATAATTTGATTTATTTATCTCTTTCAGACGGTCAGTCATCATTTCATTAGTGTTTATCAGCAGCCTCAAATTCATGCATTATATCTAAATAAACATTTATTTATCTATATATGTAATATTTTAGGTAAATATAAAATATAATAATATTTTTTACTTATCTCTTTTAGATGATCATTCATCATTGTATTATTCTTTATCAGCAGTCTCAATTTTATGCATTATAAAAATATTTATTTATCTGTAAATTGTACATTTTTATTCAAATATAAAATAATAATAATAATAATAAATATTAATATTTATTTTTACTTTTTTATTTAAATATAAAATAATAATAATAATTATTGTTTATTTATCTCTTTTAGACGAAACATTTATTTCATTAGTCTTTATCAACAGTCTCAAATGTATGCATTTTAATAATATTTATCTTAATATTGTATTTAAATATAAATAATAATTAATGTTATAAAAATCTATGTGTCTGTCTCTTTTAGACAATCATTTTGCCTTTATCAACAGTTTCAAATTTATGGATTATAAAAAAGTTTATATATAAATTGTATATTTTTATTAATAATAATAATAATAATTATTATTATTTTTATTATGTGTTATTCATTCATTCATTCATTCATTTAATTTTCTTTTTTATAGGATCAGTATACAGCAAAGTAAAATATGTTTTAAATACTAAGAATATGAATAAAATGAATAAAAAAATATTTTTACTATTCCAATTTTGCATAAAAATATATAATGTGTGTCACGGTGAAAATGTGAAAATTTTGTCTGGTGTTACTTTTGGTTGTTTAATCACTAACTAACTAACTAAATTAATAAATAAATAAATGTATGTATTATTTACAGTAATTATTTTATACACAAATAACTAAACATTTGTATAAATAAATAAATAAATACAACAAATGATTGAAATGTATTTAAAAGCAAATATATTATATATAAATACAAATATTAATGTATAAATTATGCCATTTTAAGTAGATTTAATGCATACTGTGTATATAAAATACATCAGATTAAAAAAAAAGAAAAATATATATATAAAAAAAGCTAAAAATAAATAAGACAGAGAGTAAAAGAGTACTGTAACAGAACAAAAATCATGAAAATCGTCTAGCTTAGAAAGAAGAAGACAGATTGTGAGAGGAGAGACAGATGTTATTTATCGATAAAAATGTCAGTAATGATTTAGCTCGACCTAAAAAAAAAAACTGGCATCTAAACTATGATCTAAAACTAAAATATCCATAATGGTTCAAGTATAAACGTGTATAAAAGTCAAATATGTTACACATCATACATATCCATACATATATCTATAATATCTATAATCTAAACAGGTTTTATTCTAATGTTCAGGTAGTAGTTTTACTCCTCTGTACGTTTAGCGTATAAATGAAACCCTACGACCGTTTCTCTGTCCAATCAGCGTTTGAATTTGGCCCGTCACGCTGTGATCCACCAATCAAACGACAGAGAATAGAAGAGCCCGCCCACCCTCTGGCCAATCAGGTGTCCGCATCGGTTAGTACTCCGTTACATCACTGTATTCGTATCACAGATGCAAACGCGCATAATTAAATGACTCGCGGTGTGATACACACTGATGCTCCGCGTGTGTTAATTCAACGGATGTCGAGAAAAGCTACGCGGCTGCTTTAAAACATATTCTGACATATTTGTTTATATTTTGGTATTTACCTTTGATTTTGTGCTGCTCATCGGACGCTTTTTGTTCCTCAGGATTCACCTCAGCCTGGGATTCACCCAGCATCGCACTGTGAGTAACGTTAATATTCACGTTCATTCACGGATAAAATGATATATTCAATGCGTTTAATTCATATTATTGTGTGTTTTATAAATACTACGAGATCCGTGTATCAAATAAATAAGGATGAAGAGCAATCATGGTCCGGTATCTAACGTTACAGTTCAGCATCCAGTGGTCCACCAGCTTTTAGATATGACTTAACGTTAGATACTGATGTGGCTGATTATATTTTGTGTTATAATTTGATTATATTTTGTGTGTAAACTGACTTGCAACCAAATGCACGGTGGACCCGCAATGACTGATGAGTTTTTGGACGCCCAAGTCAAAGGAGCATCTGTCCCAACTGCTTTTGTCTCTCATTGGCCTTTTTTTTTTAACACATATGTGACCCTGGACCACAAAACCATAGAGATCAATTTTTTTGAAATTGATATTTATACATCACCTGAAAGCTGAATAAATAAGCTTTTAATTGATGTATGGTTTGTTAGGGCAATATTTGGCCGAGATACAACTATTTGTATAAATCTGGAATATGAGGGTGCAAAAAATTAAAAATATTGAGAAAATCATTGTCTAAAAAGTTGTCCAAATGTTCTTAGCAATGCATTACTAATAAAACCAGGGACATATATATATCAGAGATCATACATCCTGTTGTTTTAAGTACATTTAATAATAATAGACATATTACAGTCATTACTACTACATTATAGTAATTTAAATTAATTCAAAGGTTATTGGTTGATATTCTTAATCATAGTTTTTTAGGTTTATTATTTGTATAATTTTTTTTTTTTTTACAAATAATAATAATAATATATACCGTTACATTTAAAAAAAAATGCAAAATAATATTTATAGTTAATTTTATTTATTTAGTTATTTATTCACAATTTTTTTTATACGAAATAATCCAGCAATGGTTGAGCATCTATTTTAAAAAATCATTTATTCAGACACTCTTTTTGCGTGCAGTATGCAACTTAATTTAGCAAATTAACTGCAAATTAATTCAGCAAGTGGCATCCATAAATATATCTAAAATTAAATTACAATTTTGCATAAAAATATATAATGTGTGTCATGATGAAAATGTGCAAACTGGTTTTAGTTTTGGTTGCGTAATCACACTAACTAAATAACTAAAAAAAAATATTTACAATAAATAAATATTTATTTATGAGAAATATTGTGTATGTATAAATAGCTAAATAAATAAATATATAAATATGATTTAAATGTATTTAGATCATTTTTTAATATGAATAAAAAAAGGTATCTATGAATTACACCATTTTAAGTATATATAATATGTAAGTGTATGTAATATGTATCAGATCAATACATTGTAAATAAATAATAAGTAAATAAATAAAATAAAATTACATATAATAATAACTTGTATATTAAAAAAAATATATATTATAAAATTATTATAATTATAATTAAAAATGCTGTCTTATGTTAACATTTTTATTTTGTAAAATGTTTTCTTGCATTTATATATATTTATATGTTTACATATATATAGTTACATGTAATGTATGGTTTGTTAGGATAGGACAATATTTGGCCGAGATATATTTAAAAAAATCTGGAATCTGAGGGTGCAAAAAAATCTAAATATTGAGAAATCATCCAAAAGTTCCAATGCATATTACTAATTAAAAATTAAGTTTTGGTATATTTACATTAGGAAATTACAAAATATCTTTACTTAATATCATACTGATTTTTGGCATAAATTAAAATGTATCATTTTGAGCCATACAATGTATTTTTGGCTATTGCTACAAATATACCAGTGCTACTTGTGACTAGTTTTGTGGTCCAGGATCACACACACACACACACACACACATATATAGTTGTAAATAATATAGGGGCACATTAATCCACATTAACTTAAGGACGCCAGTTGTGATCAATACAAATATTATTTAAACTAAGTCTCTGACGCTGTTCTGTACTGATGCTGAAAGCGGCTTTGCTCTTTTTGTTTGAATTCCAATCATAGTTTGTTTAAGGAAAAACAATCGAAACCACTTGCCCGGGCGAGTATGAATACTGCAAGTAAAAAAACGAGGTGCGCGAAGACGTGGAATTGAGTCTGTTTTGATTAAAATGAAGAAAGTCAACTAGAATACAGATATCAGAGTATTTTGAAGTTCTAGTAATATTTTAGACTGGGTACTTTTCAGTGTTTAATGCTTATATCAAGATCTGGCTTTCATAGTTTTGACGATCATTCTTAGCACATATAAGCCAGAGATCAGGCAGTTTGCCGAACCTTAATCTTTCATAAAAGCTCTTTAACAAAAATTGCATTTGGGAGGCTTTGGTTAGACTTGTGTCTTACCTGAATTGCTGAGCAGCAGCCCGTTTTACATCAAACAGGATGGGGATATACTAAAGTTCTTTATTTCCATGTTACAAATTTCACTTAAGCCCACTGATCTATAATAGAGAACATTGTATTATTATATTGTCTTATACAGATCAGTGCTTAAGCCGCATTTGTGTAAAACAACTCAGTAAATTAGGAGCGCAGTTGTACCCATACCCTGCTCAAAATGTGCTTTTTATTTTGTGAAATAATAACAAATAGGTAGTGTAAAAATATTTTAATTATTTAATATAATAATGAATATTTATATTTATACTTTATACATGTAAATAAACAACACATTATTTATTCATAAATAATTATTATTTGGTGAAGATATTAACATTTAACAAAATATACCGATCAATAGTTTACATCTTCGCATCACTGTCTTGTAGACTTTTTTTTATTGTGATGTAGGTTTACAAGCCTCTGGTTTGTCCTGAAGTGAACCTACCCACTGCTCTTGACTATTAAAAATGCTATTAAAATACTTAACAATTTTATGAAATCTTAACATTGGCTTATGCATGCTTTTATTTTGAAAATCTCTATTTCGTCTCAGTTGTTCATTTCCTCTTCCTGGTTTACTCCACCTGTTTGACAGTAGTTTGCTGCTCTCATATGCTTGAATCTACGAGCGTATTGGTGAGTCTGTGGTTATTGTTCTTTATTGTGTATTTTCATATCCAATTCATATTGTTGTTGTTTTTTTATTCATTTCAGTGTTTATATATATATATATATATATAACACCTGGATGGCACAGCATTTGGCAACTAGAACATCCGTAGAACATCCATACTGTAACCCAGAATGCAGTGTGTCCATCTTAAACAAACAAATCTGAAGCGATATCAACCATGATTTTAAACATTTCAATGGCTTATATTTAAAGGGATAGTTCACCCAAAAATGAAAATTACCCAATGATTTACTCTTCCTAAAGCCTAAAAATGCTGGTTTAAAACCCAACTTGGGTTATTTGGCAACCCAGCACTGGGCAAATATTGGACAGGGTTATCTTGACCACAGCTGGTTGGGTTAAATGTCTTTACCCATCATGCTGGGTTGTTTTATTAAAGTCAACTATTGTTTAAAAATGATTATATTGCTAGTTTAAAATGGGCTGGAAATTAAAAATCACTCGTAGAATTATAGAGGCAACAGCAATAACCAAAAGATGAACATTTATTATTAAGCAAGAACAAAAATATAAGACAAAATTGAATTTATTTGGGGGAATAGAGCATAGTTTATAGTATTAAATACATTTAAACTAATTTAACAAGCATTTTAGAAAAAAAAAACATTTAAAAGTAGCATTTTAATTTAAGTGTATTCAGCTGTTCTCTGTAATCAATTTTCACAGAAATAGTGCTAATTTTTATTCTTGTGTCAGTGAAATCGAAGCTGGTGATGGGTTGTTGTTTGC
Organism: Cirrhinus molitorella; assembly: GCA_033026305.1. Lineage (NCBI taxonomy): Eukaryota > Metazoa > Chordata > Actinopteri > Cypriniformes > Cyprinidae > Cirrhinus > Cirrhinus molitorella. The sequence goes on along the minus strand of CM065121.1, from coordinate 16,096,719 downwards.
CTGGGGAACTATGAACTTCAGACCGCCGCCTCGTGTTTTAGCTAAAAGATGCCGTGACTGTCTCCATAACCTGCCTGTAAACAAACAGTACTGGGATTAGAGAACATATTTTAACATCAAATTCAATAAATTTCGTATTATAACGAATAAAATCAATTTATGTACTGCAAAGCAAAAGGCGTTTCCATCATGCAAAACACCAGGCAGAAAATCTATCATTGTAACAGCGAAGCTCTGATTCGGGGAATTTGAACTCTTGATATCTGGCAACCGCACTCATGAAAGCTCATTTATTGACCTTATTGTCGCCTCATCTTAGTAATGGGAGAAAAGCACGTTAAAAAGCATTTTTCGTTCACAAAATGAACACTAGCCTCCATTTTACTAATTTGTCAAAAAAAAAACTCCCCCACCTCACGTTTCTTGCTTATACGTAAGGGGATGTAATATTGGACGTTTGGTGCGTTCTTTTGGGAAAGTGTGCTTAAAAGGGGGCATAACACACACAGTTTCACCCAATCTCATGTTAATCTGTAGTACATAGAATAAGTCTCCAAAAACAGCTGAGCTCCTGGAGGCAGGCCGTGGGTGGAGCTAAAGATTGATGAGCACTTGCGCAGCGATTGCCAATTAAAACACTTAAATTTGATGCAGTTTCACTTACCATCTGCAGTTCTGAATCATGACTGGGACTTTTATAGCTGGGAACCCTCCATCTTTCAATATCACACAATGTGTAAATCCAGCGTTGAATTGGGCCTTGTTTATAAAACGTTCATCGAAAAACACGCTTGTAAAATTCAGTTTCTGCCCAGGAAAAAAAAAAACTGCATCCACTGTTCACGTAACGTTTGGTTCTTCAGGAAGCTGAGCAAGGTTATCTTTGCCTTACAACCAAAACCAAACTTCTTTAATAGTTTCAAACATTCTTCCCGAGTAAGTCCCGCGCAGCAGTGCCGCCGAAAGAAACGCGCTGATGGGCACGCTTTTATCCTCGCCTTGGTTGACGTGTGCGTGCTTTTCCGGGAGAAATGGCAATAGTGTTTCACCCTTCAGGACGATATTAAGGGCCATGATAGAAAAAAAGTTTCAGAAAATGATGGAGACCCAAAGAAAAAAAAAAAAAAAACATGATTCCCCGTCAGTCCACTTCGAGCTGCGTCGAAACGCTTGGGGAACGCCCCCGGCGAGCCACCGTACTGAAGCGTGTGTAGAACCAAACCAATGAGGAAGTGCCACGTCATGAGCGGGATGACGTAGTCGATCAGGAAGCATAAGACACGCCGGCAACACGCTCACTTTAGCTTTTGCTCTTCAGCGAGCGTGTCTGTTGTGTGTGTGTGTGCTTCAGTTTAAACAAAACTCTGTTAGCCAGCCAAACAAAACTGTGTAATGTCTAAGTGTAAAAGTAAAGTGGCGAGCGAACGGCGTTTCAGACGTTGTGTTCCTCCCTGCCCGCGTTACATTGCAGGCGAGGACACACACGATCTGTGCGTCGTTTGTTTGGGTGCGGAGCATGCACAGTTAGCCCTCGAGCAGGCTGACTGTCACGATTGCGAGCTTCTCCCGCTCCGCGTGCTCCGCTCCCGCCTGGCCGTCTTTGATGAGGGCGGTCAGGTGCGAGCTCCCGCGGGCAGCGGTCCCGCTGCGGCCGAGGCCCAGCGTAGACTGCTCTCGTGGGGCTCGCAGGTGGATTTAGTGGAAGGATCTGAGACGGGCTCGTCCTTATCTCAGTCCTTAACCGCTAGATCCACGGTCCCCTCTCAGGGTTCGGAAGCCCGCGCTGCGGTTTCTTCCCCCCCGAGAGAGGACCCGGCGCTTCATCTGTCTTCCTCTGAGGAGGTTGACGTGATGAGCGTCGACACAGAAGAGACTGTGAGCTCGCCACCACAGTCTTTGGCATATGAGGAGCTCGTGGAGGTTGTAACTCGGGCGGTTTCAAAATTAAATCTGGATTGGCCGTCCGAGAAGCAGGACGTTCGTCCAAAGAGTAAATTGGACGAGCGGTTCCTGCGTGTACGATCGCAACCTTCACGGAGGGGTCTTCCGTTTTTCCCCGACCTTCACACCGAGGTGTCTAGGTCGTGGGGAAAACCATATTCCTCTCGCATTTTCAGCCCCGATGTATCTACATATTCTAATGTGTCGGGGCTGAGCGAGAGGGGATATGGGGCGATGCCAGCAGTGGAGCAGACGCTTGCGAGCTATCTCTCCCCTGCTTCGGCATCGTCTCTGAAGGCCCCTAAGCTTCCCACCAAGGCTCTCAAACAAACATCTTCCTTGGTGGGAAAAGCTTATACGGCGGCAGGTCAGGCTGGAGCTTGCTTGCACACCATGGCGGTGTTGCAGGCATATCAGGCTGACCTGCTTAAGGACCTGGATGCTGGGGAGGAAAGGGAATCCGACACAGTTGCTGAACTGCGTCGGGCCACAGATCTGTCTCTCCGTGCCACTAAAGAGACGGCCCGTGCTATCGGCCGCTCTATGTCTGCCCTTGTGGCTACGGAGAGGCATCTGTGGTTGAACCTGTCCACTATGGAAGATAAGGACAGGTTCTTCCTGCTGGACGCCCCGCTTTCGCCTTCTGGCCTCTTCGGCGACGCAGTAAATACTGTCGTCGAGAGGTTTCAGGAGGCGAAAAAGCAAGCGGCGGCTTTCCAGCGCTTCCTCCCTCGGCGCCAGGTCCCCGGGGCTGCTGAGCGGGAGCAGCCCCGGCCGTCCAGCTCCTCATACCGCCAACAACAGAGGCAGAGCGTCGCTACTCGCGCCCCCCCTAAGAAAGACCAGGGGGCGGGACGACGCTCTGGGTCTGGGCCTTCTCGTCAGAAGACGGATCTGAGGACCGTCCTTCAGTCTAAGAAGGCCCAGACAAAAAGGCCCTGACGCTATTGGCGCTTTGGGCTCGAGAGCAGCCCCCACTGGGGTAGAAGGGTGCTTACCTCAGTATACGGTACCCCTTCTACCTCAGCGCTCTCGGGGAGTGTTGTTGCAGTCCCTGCCACCTCGTGTGTTTCAGGGCTCAACGAGCTCCCGCGAACGGGCTACCCAGCTGCCGCCCGGTCTCGGTACGGCACGGGGATGCTCGCTCCCCCCAGGAGGGACCCACCCCGAGGGGTTGGTCCTTCCAACTCCTATTACACCAGAGACCAGCCTCGAGCGGCTGGTTCCCTTAGTAGACTTTCTGGCAGCGTGGAAGCTTCTGCCGAACGTCTCATCATGGGTTCTGCGGATAATAGAACAGGGGTATGCAATCCAGTTTGGGTTGCGTCCACCCCGGTTTTCGGGGGTCCTCCACACTCTGGTGGCCCCCCAGCAGGCTCTGGTGCTAGAACAAGAAGTAGCTACTCTCCTAAGGAAGGAAGCCATCGAGGTGGTTCCTCCTCTCGAGAGGGAACTTGGGTTCTACAGCCGCTACTTCATTGTTCCGAAGAAGGATGGGGGGTTGCGTCCCATTATAGATCTGCGTCTTTTGAACCGCGCCATCAAACGGCTTCGGTTCAAGATGCTCACTATTTCTCAGATCGTTACACAGATCAGGTCCGAGGACTGGTTTGTCACTATCGATCTGAAGGACGCATACTTCCACATATCCATCCTTCCTCGTCACAGGAAGTTCCTGAGGTTTGCTTTCGGGGGCGAAGCCTACCAATATCGGGTTCTTCCTTTCGGCCTATCACTCTCTCCCCGCACTTTCACCAAGTGTGTGGATGCTGCCCTGGCTCCTCTTCGACTCCAGGGCATCCGCATACTCAATTATATCGACGACTGGCTGATTTTGGCTCAGTCGCGTCAGGAGGCGATTCGGCATCGAGATGCCGTCCTCGCCCACATGAAAATGCTGGGGTTAAGACTAAACGCCAAGAAAAGTGTGCTTTCTCCATCTCAGAGGACCACTTATCTGGGCGTGGTGTGGGATTCGACGACGATGCAGGCACGTCTGTCTCCTGCTCGTATCGAGTCGATCCTCACAGCAGTCAAGAGCGTGAAAGAAGGCCAGTCACTCACTGTCAAACAGTTTCAGAGACTGTTGGGTCTGATGGCAGCTGCGTCCAACGTAATACCTTTTGGCCTGCTGTACATGAGACCTCTGCAGTGGTGGCTCGGGACCAAAGGGTTTTCCCCGAGAGGAAACCCGTTTCGCATGATCAAGGTCACGCGGCGTTGCTTACGTGCCCTGGACATGTGGAAGAAACCTTGGTTCCTATCTCAAGGCCCGGTGTTGGGGGCTCCTTGTCGTCGCGTAACGCTAACGACGGACGCCTCCCTCACGGGTTGGGGGGCGGTCATGAGTGGCCGCTCAGCCCATGGTCTGTGGGAAGACCGCCATCTCACTTGGCACATCAATTGCCTGGAGATGTTGGCGGTGTTTCGTGCTTTGAAACATTTCCTTCCAGACCTCAGGGGACATCACGTGCTTGTCCGCACAGACAACACATCGGTGGTCTCCTATATCAACCGGCAGGGGGGTCTGAGGTCGCGCCCCCTTTACAGGCTGGCACACCAGATCCTCCTCTGGGCCCAGGGGAAGTTCCTCTCACTGAGAGCGACCTTCATTCCTGGGCATCTCAATCGGGGAGCGGACATCCTGTCGAGACAGGGGCTGAGGCCCGGGGAATGGAGACTCCACCCACATTCGGTGGAGCTCCTATGGAGGGAATTCGGCCTAGCAGAAGTGGATCTGTTTGCGTCTCAGGACACGACGCACTGCCCACTTTGGTTTTCCCTCACGCATCCAGCTCCACTGGGGCTGGATGCTATGGTACAGCCATGGCCGAGGCTGCGGCTGTATGCATTCCCCCCGATTGCTCTGCTCCCGGGAGTTCTGGAGAGAGTACGTCAGGACGGGGTCAGTCTACTCCTGGTAGCCCCGTTCTGGCCGGCCCGAGTTTGGTTCTCGGACCTGGTGGCCCTCCTAGACGGCTCTCCCTTCGAGATTCCGCTCAGGAGGGACCTCCTCTCTCAGGCAGGGGGCACCATTGTGCACCCCCGCCCGGAGTTGTGGAAGCTGTGGGCGTGGCCTCTGAGGGGGCACACCTCATAGCTTCCGGTCTCTCAGCTGAGGTTGTTGAGACCATCCTCCAATCCAGAGCTCCCTCCACGAGGAAGCTGTATGCCTTGAAGTGGAGACTCTTCACTTCTTGGTGCGGTCAGCGGACGCAGGATCCAGTTAACTGCCCGATTGGTACAGTTCTGGAATTTTTGCAGGACCGGTTTGCCGCGGGGCTAGCCCCTTCCACTCTGAAGGTGTACGTGGCGGCCTTGAGTGCTTTCCACGCCTTTCAGGGTGGTCTATCTATTGGGAAACACCCCCTTGTTATCCGCTTCCTCCGTGGTGCTCTCAGGCTGAGGCCAGCACAACGCACTAAGGTGCCCTCGTGGGACCTGGCAGTGGTTCTGGAGGGCCTCTGCGGAGCTCCCTTCGAACCTATCGAGGAGGTCCCAGTCAAGTTCCTGACACTTAAGACTGTGTTCCTCCTCGCCATCTCCTCCCTCAAGCGGGTGGGAGACCTTCAGGCGCTCGCCGTGTCATGCCTTGAGTTCGCTCCCGGTATGGTTAGGGCGTTCCTCTACCCCAGGCCGGGGTATGTTCCTAAGGTGCCTACTTCCGTGCCAGGTCCCATTGTGCTTCAGGCCTTTTGCCCTCCCCCCTTTCAGGAGGCGGGTCAGGAGCGTCTCAATCTGTTGTGTCCAGTTCGAGCACTGGACACATACGTCCACAGCACTTCCCTGTGGCGTAATGCAGATCAGCTCTTTGTGTGCTTTGGTGGTCCGAAGAAGGGCACTCCGGCCACCAAGCAGACCATAAGCAGGTGGGTGGTCGAGGCCATCTCACTTGCCTATGAGTCCTCGGGCCTCCGGTCTCCTCTGGGGGTCCGGGCACATTCGACCCGGAGTATGGCGGCCTCTAAAGCCCTTTTCTTGGGTGTGGCCTTGAGCGACATCTGTGATGCGGCGGGCTGGTCCTCTCCGCACACATTTGTTCGTTTTTATAACTTGGACCTTCCAATTACTCCAGGTTCTCGAGTCCTCTCCTCCTGACCTAACACACACTCAGGTAGGGGTGGGCTCACTCGTATGGCGCAGTGGGTATTCTCGTTCCCCAAGCGTTTCGACGCAGCTCGAAGTGGACTGACGGGGAACGTCCAGGTTACGTCTGTAACCATGGTTCCCCTAAGGGAACGAGACGCTGCGTCTACGTGCCATACTCCTGACACCCCTACACACGCTCGCTTCGCGTCAAGCTAAAGTGAGCGTGTTGCCGGCGTGTCTTATGCTTCCTGATCGACTACGTCATCCCGCTCATGACGTGGCACTTCCTCATTGGTTTGGTTCTACACACGCTTCAGTACGGTGGCTCGCCGGGGGCGTTCCCCAAGCGTTTCGACGCAGCGTCTCGTTCCCTTAGGGGAACCATGGTTACAGACGTAACCTGGACGTTTACTCACCCTCAAGCCATCCTAGTTTTATATGACTTTCTTCTTCCAGACGAACACAGTTGGAGTTGTTTTAAAATTTATCCTGGCTCTTCCAAGCTTTATAATTGTGGTAGCTATTATTTTGAAGCTCCAAAAAGTGCATATATCTGTCGTAAAACTAACCCATACTCCTCCAGGGGGTTAACACATATCTTCTGAAGCAGATCCATGGGGTTTTATAACAAAAATATTTCTATTTTTAAAATTTTAAATTTAAATCACTGACTTCCGGCAGTGACATTCTTTTTTAATTAATACAATTTTTTATCCATTAAAATGGAAAAAATAAAATTTGGAAAAAAATAAAACAGAATTTGGGAAAAAATAAAATGGATTTCATAGGGCCCTATATGTTATGTAAGCTAGTTTGTCATTGTTATATTATCGTTTTTTAATTAAAAATAACAACAATGAATCCATCTTTTGATTTAGTCTTAAAAAGTGAAAGGTGTATAGATGTAAGCAAGACAGACAAGTATCTTTTCTTGTAAAACTTGACAACTATTTTGCGAATTTGAAAGCGAAAACATCCGAACATGCAAAAGAGGAACTCCCATTTGCAAATAATACTACTGATGAAAAAGAATGGGTTGAATGTTAACCACTTTCATTATCATATACAGTAGCGGCTCCTGACCAAAAATTTTGGAGGGGCAGTTTCTGGGTCGTAAGCCGTGAATGCACAGGGAACTGAGTTATTTAACAAAACAAACGAACAAACTATTTACATGAACAAATCGTTTTTTTTATCGTTTTTGTTTATTTTTTTTGTTGTTTATTGTTGTTGATGTTATTTATTTTATTTGTAGGCCTGCTTTTGCAATTCTTGCCCAGACTTATGTTGTATAGTCTATTTACAGGCTATTTACATGAGCACGTTAAACCTTACATTTATTTGTAGAACTTGGCACGCCGTTGCTTCATATTAGCAAATTTCTCGATGACTGCTTTGTTGAATTCGGGGATATGTGTTAAATGTTTTTCTATTGAAAGCATCGCCAAAGCATTAAGTCTTTCCTGTGACATAGCGTTTCGCAGAAATGTTTCAATTCGTTTCGTTCTATTGAACGACCTACCATTGTCCTTTGTTTGCTGGACAATTTTTATATCTGGTTTGTCAGGGCCAAGCTGTTTAATCACTAATTTCTCATTAATTGACAATCTTTCAAACGAGTTCTGCAACAGAAACTCGACACTATTACACGCAGAATGATCTGTACGCGTTCGCTTAACTGAGACTCATATTACACTTTGCTGACGCGGATTAATAATATTGTCCGGAACTATGTTCAAGTAACATAAAAGCAAGTGGGGCAGTGTCAAATCTGCCCATATGGCTCTTAATTAGAGCGCGCTGCAGTTCCTTTTTTCACCACAAATTTACATTGAGAAAATGTGTGGCGCTGTTAGGCTCGGGAGGGCAGAGAGACCCTCTGCCCCGCTTGTCAAACCTGAAGCAATGCAATGAAATTTTAACATATCCACCTCACTTTATGACTTATAACAGTCTAAAATGTTTTCAGAAAAAGGATGAACATTTTTGAGTTAACAGTTAATTAGGACTGGTCCAGTTTATATAGAGTTCTATGTTTTCAAGTGGCTGAATATAGACGAGCCGCGCCTGATCATATAACTATAAACGATTATAACAGTTCATCAGCATGCATTGATTAATCCCATTTTGCAAAAAAAATTAAATAAAATTGCGACCAAATTATGTGCTCCTGCGACCAACTGAGAAAGTTTGTTGCAAAAGAGCGACCTGTGGGTACACTGTAAAAAATGACTGAATTTAACGGTAAAAAAACAGTAAAAATGCTACAGTAAAAACCTGTTAAATGGTGAACGTTAAAATGAATGACTAACTGTGAATAACCGTAAATCAACATTCCCAGCATTCCATGTGTTACCTTTTTTTTTAATGTGATGTTTTTTGTTAATATAACTCTTTCTTCTTAGTTTTTTTAGATGTTTGTACATTAGGGTTGTATGCTACACCTAATGTTGTTAAATGAATGTTTATTGCATTATTTCAGTTTCATGTGTGTTATCATGATGGTGTGTAGTGTTTGTGTGAATGACACTGTGCACCTTCTACATATGTTAATATTTAAAAGCTGCTTGTGATAGGCTTTGGTTCATCATGTGACTTTCTCATCACCACCTGCTTATTTTTTACACTAAAATTCTGGCAACCACAGCTGCCGGTTTTCTACCATAAAGTTTATGGATTTTTTTACAGTGTAGAATGAGTTTAGAGCCCTGATATAATTTACAGCATAGTAAAGACTTTAGAAATTAAACAAAATTGTATACAAACCTTTATTTTGCTGAAGAAGTGTCATTTTGCTGAAAATGTGTGCTCTGGAAGTATTCTGTATGTTTTGGTGGATACAGTATGTATTTTGTAGTGAAAAAGGTTCGAGGTTCCTGCATCTAATTTATGACTACGTTACCAGCCGAACCATTAACTGAAGCTAATGAAGCAGACGATGTGAACAACATCAACATAAAACTGAGCAGGTGGACGTTTAGCATGAGTCTTTGTGTTGAAGTGGCTCTTCTCCTCATGATGAGGTGAATTTATGGTTCCCCTCTTTTTTTTGAGTCACGAGCCAGCTGTTAGCAAAGACAGATGAAGCGTCTCTAGCTGAATCATCAGGTCACGAAGCATGAATCATCGTTTTTTTTGCCTCATGGGAGGCACTCATTCGGTAAAGAGTTTGTGTTTTACACTGTCCGAGTTTATATTTTGACCTAAAAGTGTTCGTCTTCAAGCGTCTTCTACCAAATAAATCAAACTTCATGTGGAAGTTTTCGAATTTCAAGCAGCTGTCGGCGAGGGGATTGAGAATGCTAAGGCTAATGCTAACGGACAGCTTTCTCTTTGTTTATTTTAGTAGTTTGTACAAGTAATGTGACATGTTTCCCTCTAATCTGTGAGTTGAATTATAGAAAACAGTAGTTGTGGCTTCCAGTTGTGTGTTCCCGCTGAAGCATTGATCTTTATTGAGTGCTTTACAAAAGAGAAAAGACTTAATCCATCGCTTTAACGATCTTCTGTCAGGCGGCTCCATCTGTACAGTGTTTCTGCCAGCAAATGAATGAGGTTTTCGAGAGCCGAGAATTGAGTAAAGACGGATTACACAAGATTTGTGGGACTTTAAGACGGGAGGAAAACTGGGAATGTGTCTTTCTGCGTCTGGTTTTGTAAGCAGCTGCTTAATTGAGACTGATATGTCTATGATTTTGATGTAAACTGTTAAATGGGTGTCATTAGGGGGCATTAATATCTTTTTCATTGTGAGACAATTGTCCTTTGACGAATGAGACTCGTTTGAGGCTGACACAGCGAAACATTAGTTTGTCCCGTTGCAGATGCGAGCCCATTAGAGTCATGGGGACTCGGTGGACTTATTCAACGGGAACATTTTAATTAGATTTCTCCAGAGTAGGTCAGACCACTTTTTTGACATTTGTTTTCAAGCTTGTTTTTCCTGGATTATAATAAGGATGTGCAAAAAATGTTCTTTTTTCTATGTGACTAGTTGAATAATTGGTGTTTAAGCCCTGTTTAATTAGGACTTAAATATATTTGAAATAACATTTAAAAAAAAAAAATGTAACATTAAATTTATTTATTTATTTAGATTATATATGTGTGCTTTTATAAAAGTGTTCTTTTGAGCATTATAATATTTTTTTTTGTCTGTCTTCTCTTCAGTTTGAGTATTATATATTATATATATATATATATATATATATATATATATAATATACAATAAACAAGAAGTAATAAACAAGTGTTTTTTCTCTTCAGAACAAAGAAAGCTACTTTATAAATCATATCCATATCCATACATTTAAATGAATGCAGCTATATGTTATGTATATATACATACATGCATACATACACATGCAAATTAGTTTTATTTTTTACTTAATATCAATTTTGATTTTTGTTATTTATATATATATATATATATATATATATATATATATATATATATATATATAATTCATTTTTTAATTTAATTACCAACAAATGATAATGGCAAATTAAAATAAATGAATTAAATTAATTAAAATATAATCATAGTACAAAAAGAATACTTTCAAAAAAGCACACATTTAGTATTTCAAAATAGTATTTAAAAAGTGATAACATAATATAATTTTAAATAAAAATGTAAACAAAATGTAAATGTAAACAAAATAAAATTAAGAACATTTAAGTAAATAAAAAAATAAAATAAAAGCTAAATGTTTAGGTGAGTTTTAGCACTGTTAATAAACATTTTAATAAACAATTACTTTAAAATACCATTAAAAAACATTTACAGAAGAAAAAAAAAATATTTAGAAAAAAAAATACAAATTAATAAAATAACAACAACCTGGTCTACTGTTTTTTTTTTTTCTGAAGAGAAAATATGCTTCAGTTTCCAAGAAACATATAAACTGAAAAATAAATAAAATTATACATATTATAAAATAGTGTTAAAAGTGTTAAAAAAAGGAAATTAAATAAAAAAAGTAGTATTGAAGTATTTAATTCAGTATATCATTGTTCAGATCATTATGTACATATTAGCCGGTAATTTTTCATATGATTGTATTTATACAATATGTATTTTTAAATTATTATTGAATATATTAATTAATATATTTTTAATCAAATATGTTACTTTCTTTACTTAATTAATATTTTACATATATTTATATGTATAAATTTTATATATTAGCATGTTTTAATTAAAAATTTTTTTTTGTTAAATTTCATTTTTTTATTTTTAAATGGGAATTACTTTTAATCGCTATTTATAATACTTTACAATGTATATATATGTGTGTGTATAAGTTTGTTTTATTTTTTATTTTAAATATATTTTTTTACATTTGAATTATTTGTACAAATACAGCTTTCATTGAATTATCTTTTAATATATTAATAATATATATATATATATATATATATATATTCTTCTGAAAGTATGAACAAGTATTTTTCTTGAAAAAAAGATTCATATCCATATTCATTTAACATAGTAGGTGTGTACATTCAACTGCTAGTATTTAATTTCCTAATCATATGTTTCCACAGTCAGCTGTGATTTCATTTGATGTGCCTCTTGATGTTACATTTTAATTTGGAAACAAAAACCTCTTTTGTTTAATTAGACGTTGTTTTTAGCAGCTTGTATTTCATCTTGTAAACGGGGCTTTGTGTGTTTTGCGCAGTTAAATTGCGAGCGCAGAGTCGAACTGCGGGATGCTGCTGTGTTTATTTTAAGCTTTAATTGTCAATGTTAAACAAAAGCGGCCAGCACAACCTGAGGAGATTACATGGGGAATCATTAAAAATATTATTTGCGTGTTTGCTGGGCCGAGCCTTAAACGATGTTTGCTGGGAACGTTTCCTCATGTGGGCTTTGCAACCGGGACTCATTTCAGTGTTGTGTTTTGTTTTGTAAATGTATGGCAACAGTTAATAACCTCATCATTTTTGAAAACATATTGATTCAGAGCCGATTGTCTAGGTATTTGAGTCTTTGCAGGGATCGGATACAAGCGCTTATACATGCTAAATGTTTGCAAATTGAGTCAGTGGTTCATATGCGACTGAAAGTGTAGTCTTATGAGCTCAAATGTTGAATGATTTAATGAAGAGCTGACATAATAAGAAAATGTTAAGTCTCTGAAAATGCTTTTTAATATTTCAATAGTAGTACAGTACAACACTGTTTTATGGTGTTGTAATGATGGTTTAATTTTAATCACTATTTAGTATTTGCCCAGTTATATGTTAATGTCTGCTAAAGCATTTACAATTATCCATGGATTTGTAGGTGAATTGGGGTCCACAAGTTTAAGAATCAAAAGGAAAGTTTGCAGCTTGCAGCTATTTTTTTGTCGTTTGTTTAGTTTAACTTGCATTTTTATATTTGAGTTTATTTTATTTGTAACATTTTTATTTTAATTTGTATTCATTTTTATCACTATTTAATTGTTTAAATCATTATTGTTTAATTTGATGGTAATTATTATTATTTTTATATTTGAATTTAAATTAATTTGTTTTAATTCAATGTTATTTTATTTTATAAAAAAAATTATTTAATTTGATTTTATTGTTTAACTGGTATATTGACAATGCTAAAACTCATTTAAAAATTATTTATATATTCAGATTTGATTTTTAACATTTGAATTACTTTTTAATATGTTTTATTTAATACATTTTTTCACTTGTATTCTTGGAAGCTTAAGCAAAAACCAAATTTACTTTAGAAAGAAAAACTACACAGGTTGTTATTTTATTTTTTATATATATGTTTAGAATATTTTATTTTATACTTTTTTATTTTTGTTAATTAAATTATTTTTGTTTTATTATTGTTCAACTGGTAGCTGCGTGTAAACTTAACAAACAGTGCATTTGACTTTGATTTTAAATTGATTTGATTTTGATTATTAGATTTTTAATCATTTTTGTTATTTCATTATTTTATAGAAATAAAGTATTTATAGATTTTATTTTATAAACATTTTGTTTGATAATTTTTTTTTAAATCTCATTTCATTACAGTTCAGCTGGTAGCTGTTTACTATTTCTATTATTTCATTTTACTATTTATTTTTTATTATTTTATATATTTTTTATAGAATGTATTTGATAAACATTTTATTTTATCAATGTTTTTATTATTTGTAATTTAATTTTATTTCAGTAGTTTAACTGGTAGCTATTTATTAACATTGCTAAAACTGACTTAAACTCACTTATTTTGATTTAAATCCATTTATTTTATTTTTCCATTATTATTAATATTGTTAACTTTATGTTATTTTGTCTTTGTATCTTTTATTTTGTATTTTATTTAATTATTGTTTAACTGGTAGCTGTTTATTACAGTGCTAAAATTCACTTACACATTTAGCTTTTATTTTTTATTTCTATTTATTTTATTATTGTTGAATTGTTATTTTTTATATTTGAATTACTGTTAAAAATGTTTCATTTAATTATTTTTTTTTCACTTGCATTCTTGGAAATTGTACACAGGCTATTCTTTTATTATTTTATATATTTTTATTTTATTTTATACATGTTTTTTTATTTTTGTTCAATTAATTTCATTTTGTTTCATTATTGTTCAACTGGTAGCAGTTTGTTAACAGTGCTAAAACTTACTCAAGCAACTTTTATATTAATTTTAGGGCTGTCAAATGATCAATCGTGATTAATCGCATCCAAAATAAAAGTTTATGTTTACATACTATATGTGTGTTTACTCTGTACATTTATTATGTACATATAAATACACACAAATACATGTATATATTTACAAAAATATTTAGATGTATATATATTTACACCTGTTTACAATTTAGATTATAAATAAATATAAATATTTTATATGTAAATCAAAAATATTTTTCCTTAATATATACATGCATGTGTGTGTGTGTATTTAAATATACATAATAAATATACACAGTACACAGACATATAGTATGTAAACATAAACTTTTATTTTGGATGCGATTAATCGCGATTAATCGTTTGACAGCACTAATTAACATTAAGATTTTTTTTTCATTTACATTTATTTAATTTTACTTATATTTGTGTTGTTGTATGTATTTTATAAAATTATTTATATATTTTTGTATTTAATTTTATCTTATTTCATTGCAGTTCAACTGGTGGCTGTTTATTATTTACATTTATTTCATATTATTGACATTTTTGTTATTTTATTATTTTACATATATTTTCATAGAATTTATTTGATAAACATTTTATTTTCCAAATGTTTTTTTATTTTATTTTTATTCAGTTTAATCTTATTTCATTATAGTTCAACTGGTAGCTGTTTATTAACATTGTCAAAACTCATTTAAATATTTTGTTTTTGTTTTTTATTTTTTATATTGTTTACTTTTTATTTTTATTGTCATTTGTATCCTTCTCGTATTATTATTATTATTATTATTATTATTATATTTTAATTTAATTTATTTTAGTATTTCATTATCATTAATATTGTAAACTTTATTTTATTTTGTCTTTGTATCTTTTATTTTGTATTTTATTTCATTATTGTTTAACTGGTAGCTATTTTATTACAGTGCTAAAATTCACTTACACATTTAGCTTTTATTTATTTACATTTATTTTATTTACATTTCTATTTTAATTTGTATTATGCTATTAAATATTTTTTAATTATATATTTTAATTCATATTATTCTATTATTGTATTTGTATTCATTTGTAGTATTTACTAATTAATGATTAATTAATTAAATAATTTTGTCTGTGTATCTTTTATTTTGTCCCTTCTGAAAAAGTAGTCGTTTATTAAACCCACTCAAGGATTTAAGCTTTTACCAGTGTTTCAAAATAACAAAATTCAGCACAATCCGGCAGGCATGGTTTCCTGTACAGAATGTGTACTGTATTCAGTCAATGATCATGTCATGTCAGGACTTGTATTTGTGTTCACACATGTGGGCTCTTATCACAGCAGGTGCTGTTTCATTGTGTTTGAGTTTTTAACTCCTCTCAGAGGGTCAGTGAGAAACTCTTCCTTCAAGAATGTCTTTCAGATATTTGCTAGCACCATTTTTGAACCCTCCTTAGAAAAACAATATTAGATTTAGTCTTACTTTGTCTCTATTCCAAGTCCTGTTTTCTCTAATAACAATTTGTGTTGACTGAGACAGTTCTTTTAATGTCTGCTACATATGCAGATGACTGTCTAAATTTTTTTTATTTCGGATGTAAGACTAAGTTCCTGTTCCTGTTCAGGACAATGAAACGACACACAAAATGAACATACATGATGTAAAGGCAGTGGATGTTCTTATTTTAGGTCTGAAATGCTTACGCAAGGTCATCCCGAATCCTTTACAAAGCAAATCCACTGTGTCAAACAACATCCCATCATAATTGAAGTTTTGATCTTCTCTGATCCACCTGATTGTCCCAAAATAATACTTTTTCAAATGATAATTATCCTTTTACAAACCTTTTCATTTTTTTAGCTATATTTGACTGATATATCTTATTTAGAAGAATGTGGTTTATTAAACCTATGCGTCTTTTTTCGAATAGGGTGACCAGACGTCCCTGTTTTCGAGGGACAGTCCTTGTTTTTGGTGTCCTGTCCCCGGAAATGTCCCCGTTTTACAGCATGTTCAAAACAACTCGCAAGCACATTGTAAAAGCCCGACCGATTTAGCCAGCTGGCAGTCATATGACGCTCCATGCAGTGTGTGTTTCATTCATACTCGAAGCCGGAGGGCGCTCTCGCACAGAAAGTCGTACAAGGAAATCCCTAATATGGTCAAAAGCGTCCAGCTATGGCTGTATGAACAGTTGTTTTCACAGAAAAACAAACGGAAACATAAAGATATTAAACACATGATTGTGAGAATGTATGGTTTATTTGTGTTTTTCAAGTCATCTTCAAGTAATAAATAAAGTATATAAACAATGCAATGATAATTTACATAGCATTTATTACAGTATAGAAAATATTCTGCCTTATTATGTGATTAAAAATTTTTGTTTTTTTGTAGTATATAAAAAAATCGTTATTATTGGTTATTGTCCAGCAGTGTATCTGATTTCTTAGCCAATTAAAAGCTAGAAATAAAAGAAATTATATGTGACCCTGGACCACAAAACCAGTCATAAGGGCACATTTTTCGAAACTGACATTTATGCATCATATGAAAGATGAACAAATAAGCTTTCAATTGATGTATGGTTTGTTATGACAGGACAATATTTGGCTGAGATACAATTATTTGAAAATCTGGAATCTGAGGGTGCAGAAAAATAAAAACATTGAGAAAATCGCCTTTAAAGTTGTCCAAATTAAGTTCTTAGCAATGCATGTTACTTTCAAAAATTACGTTTTGATATATTTATGGTAGGAAATTTACTAAATATCTTCATGGAACATGATTTTTTACATAATATCCTAATGATTTTTGGCATAAAAGAAAAATCAATAATTTTGACCCATACAGTGTATTTTTGGCTATTGCTACAAATATACCCCAGTGACTTAAGACTGGTTTTGTGCTCCAGGATCATGTATATATACACTACCAGGCAAGTTTTTGAACAGTAAGATTTTTTTATTTTATTTTTTTACTTTAGAGAAGTATCTTCTGCTCACCAAGCCAGCATTTATGGGAATCAAAAATACAGCAAAAGCAGTAATATTGTGACATGTATTTCCAATTTAAAATAAGTGTTTTCTGTTTGAATATCCTATTTCAAAATGTAATTTATTCCTGTGATTTCAAAGCTAATTTTTTTTAGCAATTTTAGCATTACTCCAGTCTTGAGTGAAGAAATCATTCTAATATTCTGATTGCTGCTCAAAAAACATCTATTATTATTATTATTATTATTATTATTATTATTATTATTATTATTAATAATAGGTTGAAAACAGCTGAGTAGAATTTTTCTTTAATTTAATAGAAAGTTCAAAAGAACAGCATTTTTAATCCTTTTGTAACATTACCAATAAATACTATCACTTTTGATCAATTTAAAGCATCCTTGTTAAAATATATATATATATATATATATATATATATATTTCTATAAATTTGCTGTATTTTGGATCAAATAAAAAAAAACTTTTTACTGGTAGTGTATATATTACAGAAATGGGGAAACAGAACAATGTCTAAAAGCTGCTATGTGACAAGGTGTACAGTAAACAAGCTAAAAAAAAATTGAGGAGCAGCCAGGATTTTGAGCCAATAGAATTTCGCGATGGGCGGGGCTTCGTAGCACGACGTGACTTAATAGATAAAGTTCGTTAGCCAGAGACTCCGGTAGATTTGCAGTTTTGTCGTAGGGAATGTAAAGAGAAAGACGATGTTTCTGATAATATTTTGTTTTCCTGAGGTGTGTCTGATCACTTACGTGTCATTTTGCTTATTAAATAGTTATAAATAATAGCGTCGCAGGTCTATTGATGTTCTGACTGATTTGACGTGAGATTGAGCGGGAAGTTCACTTGTGTTTACATCAGTGGTTCTCAAAGTGTGGGGCGCGCCCCCCAGGGGGGGCGCAAGAGTATTGCAGGGGGGGCGCGGTCCATCTGCAGAAAAATTAAAAAATAAAAAAAAGTCGGGCGTAACTTAGAATGGGAGACGGATTGGTCTGTGAAAGCAACAAATGAAGTCGTACAGACCCAGGCAGGTGCTAGTCGTTCAAAAGCTAAATGCAGAAAATATGAGGAGACGTATCTTAAACACAGCTTCTCTGCGTCTACACCGGACGCTACAGTTTTCACGTCGCAACAGCTCTAAACGGGACGCAACAAAACTACCATTGTAAACATGCTGTCTATACTCAATGTGGAGCGCGATAAATCCCCGACATTAAGCTGATGCCTTTTTTTGTTTATGACGTACTGACACAAAGTTAAAATGATTTGCAACGTTCGCTTTGTTGCGTCCAGTGAAGAGCTTTTGCGCTGTGACGCGACGCGACAACTGTAGAGTCCGGTTTAGACACGGTGACTTAAGTTTATAATGGGTACTGATTAAAATAGGTTCTACTGTATTTTGCCGCTCGCGTCTGGTGTAGAAACGGTGTTAATTGCGTAGGTGAGGAGGAAAGGTCTGTATGTGTGTGTGTGTGTGTGTGTGTGCCCTATGCCTTGGGGACAGCATAAAACAGCAAAAATAAAAGTAATACAGTTATTCTCTCAGTGCTATTTTAAGTTTCAAGTGTTGCAGATGTTTTTTTCCCTTTTAGATTTTTACAATTAAAAAAGCATTATTTTTTTTTGTAATGGTAATAAAATTATTTGTTAGTCTCGGGTGGGATGGAAATTCGGGAAGAAGGGGGGCGCCAGATTTTTTTATACGTTTAAAGGGGGGCACGACCAAAAAAGTTTGAGAACCACTGGTTTACATTGAATCTACGCCATCTTTTGGCAGCTTTTAGCTACTGCGTGTAAAAATGCTCTTTGATCAACACATTCATGGACCTGAATTTAACTGATTTCATTTTTTTTTTTAAATTTCATTATTTTTAAGTAAAATGAATAAATAGGACAATTATTAAATAAAGAAATAGAAAGAGATAGTGAACTATGAAAATGCTGATATCTCTCTTCTTTTCTTACAGGTCTCAAAGCACACTGTGAGCTTGTGAAGAAAAGGTGGCTAAACATTCAGGTGGGTTTTATATTTGCAAATATATTGTAATCTGCTGCTCTGGTAACATTGCATTTGTTGGTGAGTTGAGTGATGTTAAGTTACAGTGATTGTGGCGTTATGATACTGAGTGTCCACCAGAGGGAGGCAGAGATTTGCTAAACACAGTTTATAGGTGCTCTGATTTTACCTCTTGCTCTTGTTTTGCCTCATAATGTATCTGTGGTTGGAGTTTTTTAATGTGATTTGTTTATATGTATACATTAGAAACCAAATTATGTAACTGTAGTTGCAAGGACCCTTCAGAATTTAATATTTAGTATAGAACGGTTGTCTGTGTTCAGTTTTTAGAAGTGTATTAAGGAAGTGAAGGAGTGTGTGATTGTGGGGGGAAGTGTTTGTGTGAAAGGGCTATGTACTGCCTAATTCAATTTTTTTTTTGGTCATAGACAAAACAAAATGAACATGATATAACATCAATAAATCTTTTTGTTGAATTAAAATGGTTTAAAATTAATTACTTTAAAACGAGTTAAAATAATAAGTGAAATATTTACATTTTAATTTAGCACAAATTATTTAAACATTAACACGTTTAATTTATATGTTTTATTTTAAGTTTATCAAATGTGTTTGTTGAATTTAAGTTATTAAAAATTAGTTAATTTATAATGAGATAAAATCATAAATGAAATATTTGTTTACATTTTAGGTTTAACTAAAATGATTTAAACACATGAACATTACATTTTTAATTTTTAGTTATTTAATTTGATGTTATGAAAAATAGTATTGAATTCATTTTGTTGTTTTTATAATACAATTAATGAAAATATGTGCAATTTTAATTGAATTAAAATGTAAATAACATTTGCTATTTACATTTTGAATGAATGAAAAATGTATTTAAAAGTATTTATTTTAAATGTATTTGTATTTGATAATTTCTAATTAATTAATACAAAAAGTGAATTTAAATAATAAATATCCTATTTATGTTTACTTAAATACATAAACATCAAACACATTTCATTTAAATGTGTTTACTGTTCATTTACATTTAATTTTATGTAACAAAAAAAATAGTGTTAAATTCATTTTTATTAATTTCATAATGAAATTGATAAAAACAAATGCAATTTGAATTGAATTTAAATGTAAATAAAAATATTTATTATTTAGATTTTGAATTAATAACATTTTTTTTATTTAAATGTATTTAATTTAAATATATTTGAATTTAATGAATGTATTTTTATTGAATTTGCTTTAGAATTTATAGCGTTTGTTTAATTTTATGTAACGAAAATTTGTATTAAATGTGGACAATTATTAAATAATATATATAATATTTTAATTGAATACAAAATTGTTGTAAATGTATTTGATATAAATACATCATATTTTTATTGAATTTACCTTATAATTTATAATAAATTAATACAAATAATAACAAATAATATTACATTTTTATTCAAATGAATAGTTTATATTTGTTTTATTACAATGTGAATTTTAATTCATTTAAATTACATTTTATTTAAATAATAATAATAATAATAATGAAGAAGAAGTAATAAACAACTGATATTAGCCTTAAGCTGCTGTTGATAGCGCGAGGTAAATTTTGTACAAAAAATTGTATTTGATTTAAATTAATATAAATATTTAGTTAAAGATATTTCATTTGAATTGAATTTATTTCATTTCATTTTAATGAGATTTTACATAATTTCAATTAAATTGAATTAATGTTACTAAAATTAAATAAATAAAGGTGACCATTAATAATAAGATAAGTCTTAAGTTGCATGTTTATGCTCCAAGTTAAATGGTGTTCTAAATATTACAATTTTTAATCGAAGTATATAAAAATCATTATTTAACAAAATAAAATTAAATCTACATTTAATATTTGATCTAACTTGAAAAATTTTAATTGGTATATATTATATGAAATTAATTTTTATTAAATTTACCTTAGAGTTTATGACGTTTATTTAATTGTATGAAAAATGAAAAATAGTAATACATTTGTTATTTTTAATTTGATGATAAAATCAATGCAAACTATTGCAATTTTAATTGAATTGAAATGTAAATAACAAAATATTTATTAGCAATATTTTAATTGAATATAAAATTGTTAATGTAAATGTATTTGATATAAATACATCGTATTTTTATTGAATTTACCTTATAATTTATAATAAATTAATACAAATAATTGAAACTTCAAAATAAATATTACATTTTTATTCAAATGAATAGTTTATATTTGTTTTACTACAATGTGAATTTTAATTCATTTAAATTACATTTTATTTAAATAATAATAATAATAATAATGAAGAAGAAGTAATAAACAACTGATATTAGCCTTAAGCTGCTGTTAATAGTGCGAGGTAAATTTTGTACAAAAAATTGTATTTGATTTAAATTAATATAAATATTTAGTTAAAGATATTTCATTTGAATTGAATTTATTTCATTTCATTTTAATGAGATTTTACATAATTTCAATTAAATTGAATTAATGTTACTAAAATTAAATAAATAAAGGTGACCATTAATAATAAGATAAGTCTTAAGTTGCATGTTTATGCTCCAAGTTAAATGGTGTTCTAAATATTACAATTTTTAATCGAAGTATATAAAAATCATTATTTAACAAAATAAAATTAAATCTACATTTAATATTTGATCTAACTTGAAAAATTTTAATTGGTATATATTATATGAAATTAATTTTTATTAAATTTACCTTAGAGTTTATGACGTTTATTTAATTGTATGAAAAATGAAAAAAAGTAATATATTTGTTATTTTTAATTTGATGATAAAATCAATGCAAACTATTGCAATTTTAATTGAATTGAAATGTAAATAACAAAATATTTATTAGCAATATTTTAATTGAATACAAAATTGTTAATGTAAATGTATTTGATATAAATGCATCGTATTTTTATTGAATTTACCTTATAATTTATAATAAATTAATACAAATAATTGAAACTTCAAAATAAATATTAAATTTTTATTCAAATGAATAGTTTATATTTGTTTTATTACAATGTGAATTTTAATTCATTTAAATTACATTTTATTTAAATAAAAATAATAATAATGAAGAAGAATTAATGAACAACTGATATTAGCCTTAAGCTGCTGTTGATAGCGCGAGGTAAATTTTGTACAAAAAATTGTATTTGATTTAAATTAATATAAATATTTAGTTAAAGATATTTCATTTGAATTGAATTTATTTCATTTCATTTTAATGAGACTTTACATAATTTCAATTAAATTGAATTAATGTTACTAAAATTAAATAAATAAAGGTGACCATTAATAATAAGATAAGTCTTAAGTTGCATGTTTATGCTCCAAGTTAAATGGTGTTCTAAATATTACAATTTTTAATCGAAGTATATAAAAATCATTATTTAACAAAATAAAATTAAATCTACATTTAATATTTGATCTAACTTGAAAAATTTTAATTGGTATATATTATATGAAATTAATTTTTATTAAATTTACCTTAGAGTTTATGACGTTTATTTAATTGTATGAAAAATGAAAAATAGTAATACATTTGTTATTTTTAATTTGATGATAAAATCAATGCAAACTATTGCAATTTTAATTGAATTGAAATGTAAATAACAAAATATTTATTAGCAATATTTTAATTGAATACAAAATTGTTAATATAAATGTATTTGATATAAATACATCGTATTTTTATTGAATTTACCTTATAATTTATAATAAATTAATACAAATAATTGAAACTTCAAAATAAATATTACATTTTTATTCAAATGAATAGTTTATATTTGTTTTATTACAATGTGAATTTTAATTCATTTAAATTACATTTTATTTAAATAAAAATAATAATAATGAAGAAGAATTAATGAACAACTGATATTAGCCTTAAGCTGCTGTTGATAGCGCGAGGTAAATTTTGTACAAAAAATTGTATTTGATTTAAATTAATATAAATATTTAGTTAAAGATATTTCATTTGAATTGAATTTATTTCATTTCATTTTAATGAGATTTTACATTATTGCAATTAAATTGAATTAATGTTACTAAAATTAAATAAATAAAGGTGACCATTAATAATAAGATAAGTCTTAAGTTGCATGTTTTTGCTCCAAGTTAAATGGTGTTCTAAATATTACAATTTTTAATCGAAGTATATAAAAATCATTATTTAACCAAATAAAATGAAATCTACATTTAATATTTTAATTAGTTTAAATGATATGAAATTCATTTTTATTTAAATGTAATAAAAAAGGTCACTGTTAATAATAAGAAGAAATGGCAAACAACAGGTATTAGTGTTCAGTTGTGTGTTGAGCAGGTGTTCTCTAAGCATTTGACTAAAGAAAAAAGCCAGTGACCGTAATTATGAAGGAGTGTCAATCAGAGTTCACAGCGGGTTACGTCGCACCCTCAGCCCTATAAGAGCACCGTCAGCCCTCTCTCCCTCTCCACAACACATCTCTCCTCCCTCTCGCTCCCTCCGTCTCAGCCCTCACTCCCGCTTGACTTCAGAGAGCGCGATCGTGTTTGCGTTTGGCGTACGCCGCTATGGCTCAGAGTCAGAGCTGCTCTCAAAGCATGGGCTCGTATTACTGCCTCGTTCGCAGGAGGTTCAAGAGAAGACGCAAAAAACGATCCGAACGCAAAGGTAAACATTCGTTTTTTCCACATTAAACCTAAATCACTTTAAGTCGCTCTGGATCAAAGTTCTTAGGTAATTGTTTAAACATCTGCGTAATGCTTAATCGCAAATGTTTATGTTTACGCAACGGTTTGTCTTTTGTTTTGAAGCTGTTTTTTTTTTTTCATTTATTTGTTTGAACTGGAATCATTTATTGACTTTTTTTGTATTTTTGGGTACATTTAACTTATGTTTGTGCAAATTGTGTATTAGTTTTAGTATTGTTTGCAATGCTTTTATTTGCGATTTGTCAACACCAATATTTAGTTTATGATTTTGGAAAACCTGGAAATGTTTTGCAATTTTTTCCAGATGGTGGAATGGTAATTATATATAAATGATTTAATCTAAAATGTAGTTTTTCTTTTGTTAATTATGCACAGCAAACGTAATCTTTAAGTCGAGTATGTTATTATTATCTCTGACGCTTTATATTGGCATCAATAGCAGTTCATGATCTACATTTTTTGATTTAATTAAAATATATTTGTAAATGTATTTAATTGTATTCATGAAATTTATTTTAGAATTTCTATAAATAATTCAATAAAATGTATATTTTATTTACATTTTAATAATATACTAACAATTTGAATGCATTTAATTCAATTTAATATATGATGTCATAAATAATGCTTTTATTTATATTTAATTTTAATGAATTTTAATTAAGCGTATTTTTTATATCGGCATCAATAACAATGCATATAAACGTCAAACTTGGTTCGAACTGTCATGAAATTTATATTAAATTAAAATTTATATTAAGTAAAAAAAATCAATCTTAGCCAATTTTCCCATGTATAAAATATTTATTTGCATTTTAATTTAACGCAATTATATTTAATTTAAACGTGTTTAATGTTAATTTAAATATATTTGATTTTATGTAATGAAAAATAGTTTTTCATTAATTTTTATTAATTTTATTTTATGATAAAATTAATAAAAATGCATTTTTTTAATTACAACATTTAAAAATAATACAAATATATTATTTACCTTTTGATTTAATAAAGATATATAAAATATTTATTTACATTTTAATTTAACAATTATATTTAATGTAAATGTATTTAATGTTTATTTAAATGTATTTCATTATATGTAATAAAAATAATAAATAATAATTTAAACATTTAAAATAAAATATTATTATTACCTTTTGATTGAATAAAGATATATTTAATGTGATATTGTTTAAGGTTAATTTAAATATATTTAATTTTATGTAATGAAAAATAGTATCCATTTTTATTAATGTATTTTATAATAAAATTAATAAAAATGCAGTTTTTATTTGAATTAAAACAGTAAAGATTTAAAATCTTTTAAAGATTTAGAATCTTTAAAAGATTTAGTAAAGATTTATTTAATGTGAAATTGTTTAGTGTTAATTTAATACAATTTAATACATTTTTATTCATTTATGTTTAGAATATATTTAAAACAAATATTCAAATAAAAAATATTTTTTATTTGAATTAAAGAATTTTAAAAAAAATAAAATATTTATTGTTTACCTTTTGATTTAGTAAAGATATATTTAATGTACATTTTAATAACATTAATACCATTTTTAAAAATGTATTTATTTCAATTTTATTAATGATGTCCTTTTTTATGTACTTTATATTTAATCTTATTTCAATGAGAAGTTTACATTTATTTATTTATTTATTTATTATATTTAATGTCAATATATTTAATCGTATTTATTGAATTTAATTGCATGTTGATAGTGTAAATTATGTTATAAATTGTATTTGTATTTTGTATTATTGTAGTTGTATTTTTATTGTATTTACATTTCTATAATTGTGTGTTTAATGAAATGTCTGTTCATTTGAATCATATTCAGTTTGTTTGAAGGAGACTTTAAATAATTTAAATTAAATTAGATTTTATTAAAATGTAATAAAGTATATGTAATTTATGTTTTGGTTTTATAAGATTGTAAATATTTCTTAAATATATCTTAAATATAAATATGCTTTTTAAATAAATACAAAATATATTTTGTTTTTTTTTAAAGAAAATAAATTGAACTTAAATTAAAATAAAATAAAAGGCCCGTTTTCATAGACAGGGCCTAGCCTAAACCAGGATTAGGCCATAGTTCAATTAAGACATTTAAGTAATTTTTATAAATATGCCTTAGAAAAAACATTACTGTTGTGCATCTTGAGACAAAACAAAGGCACTGATATATTTTAGGATCGGTCAGTGCAAGTTTCTTTCAGTTGAAACAGCTCAGACTTATATTTTAGTCTAGGACTAGGCTTAAGTCTATATACTGTCTCTGTATATACAATTGTCATTTAAATAAAGACGCTCTTCTTTAATCTTTAAAGATCTTTAATAATCCAATGGAATGGAAAATTGGAAATTCTAACAATGTGAATTCAACAAAATGTTTTTGAAGAAGTTCAGATAGCTGTTGCTGTCAGTGACTATACCGAGTCTGGGACTGACTTCTTACATGCTAGTTCTTGTGTTATTTCTACCTGCTGTGTTCTAGTTATTTTCGTCTACAACTTGCCCTTACTCGAGGTTCGTGACGGCTCGTACCGCGTCTCTCTCTCTCTCTCTCTCTGAGTGTGTGTTGTTGGTGCTGAAGGCAGCAGATAGCAGGTTCAATTCAGACAGCTCCTCATGTGTGAAGTTTAATCCGTCTCATTAGAACGACCACTTCACGCCGCTAATCTCTCACCATGGTTACGCCGCCAATCCAGTCCAGCTCCGCCGCCGCCGCCAGTCCAAAGATGAGCAATTGAGTTAGCGTTGAGATGAAAGATTGTATCATTCACTTGTTTAGTGAACAGATAACCTTTTAATTCCCCCTCACTTCAGCGGGTGCGTGATGCTCTGATGGACGCACGTCTGACCTGCTAATTTGTCGCTCGTGGTCTCTTGAGATTCCTGGATGGAGATCCTGATAAGCAATTGTTTTAGAATAAAATCTTCACTCTTGGTATGATCTTGCCTTTGTTCCCATAATCCCCTTTACAATAGCCAAACTCTGTGCTTGAATAATTTGTTTTGCAGCTTTCTAGTGGATGGGATTTGCAAGCAGTGTATATACTACTACTATTACTACTACTACTACTAATAATAAATTGTTATAATAAATGTTACAAAATTCATATATTTTTTATATAAATTATATATATATATATATATATATATATATATATATATAACATAATGTTAAAATTAATTTTATATTGTATTTTCTGTATTTTTATATTGAAAAATTGTATGCTATATATATATATATATATATATATATATATATATATAATATTTATAATGTTGTAACTATAATGTATATTTAGAATTATTACATTTTAATATTTATTAGTCTAACATTTATATATGTTTATTAATGCTACTTTTATTATTAGTATTATTACTATTAGTATTATTATTCCAGACCGATTCCTTTGAACATTACTTAATAATAATAATAATAATATTTCTCTGTTGTAAAATGTTATTTTATCTGTAAATTTATCTATAATTTTATATTTATATTTTAGATTTTTTTTCAGTCCAGTTCCTTAATACTAAAAATAAAATATAATTCTTAGCATAAAGCATAATAAATATAAAATGTATTTATATATTGTATTTTCTGTATTTTTATATTGTAAAGTTGTAGAAAAATTGTGTGTATATATATATATATATATATATATAATTTTATGTGTAATAATATTATAATATGTTTATATTTAATGTTGTAACTATAATGTATATTTATAATTATTACATTTTGATATTTATTACTATAATATTTATATTTATTTATTTATACTACTTTTATTATTATTATTATTATTATTATTATTAAGGAATTGGACTTGTTCAAAGGAATCAGTCTGGAAATAGTAATAAAAATAATAATAATAGTGTAATGTATTTGGAAAAATATATATTTTTATATTGAGGAATTGTATATTTTATCTATAAATTACCTATAATTTTACACATTTAAAGTTACATTTATTATTATTATTATTATTTTTAGATTGATTCCTGTGAACATTATCTATAATATATAATAATAATATAATAATATGTTTATATTTAGAGCTATAATTGTAATATATATATATATATAATAACTATTCTGTTTTTTTATATTGTAAAATTATATATTTTACCTATAAAATTAGCTGTAATTTTGTACATATAATTTTATATTTTATTATTATTCAATTCCAATTCCTTTATAATAAGAATACTGAAATAGAAAAAAAATTATATATTTAATTAATACTTTTATAATACATTTTATCTATATATAATTTTATATTATCTATTTATTATATTAATTTTATAATAAGTCATATTAAATTATATTTACATTTAATTTTATAATTATAATAGTATGTATTTACATTGTAATAATTACTATATTTATTTGTATATGTTTTTATTTGTAATTATTTTTATTTATTTGTTTATTTATTTGATTCGTTTTACCAGATTCATTTTTTTTTAATGATTAGAAAACAAAGTCTGCTTATGAAAAATTATGGGAATTTAATATATTTCAGCACATTTTTTGTTGTGTGTGCGTTTTTTTTTTTTCTTTTTTAGTTTAGTTTATATTTCCCAGGTCTAAAGGCAAACTGATAAGTGTAATGCTAATTTTTGCAAAACAAATAGACCATTTCATATTTATTACACCTAACAATATATTTATATATTAACATACTGCATCTTTTGATTAAAAAGTTCTTAACTTTTTCAAAAAATGCAAAGATATGAAGAAAATCAGTCGACTGCTGTCTAGGAATAAATCCGCAGTGGTAAATAATCCTCAAGCGAGGATTACAAACTTCCCAGCAACAGCTGGGTGAAAATATACATAAAAAAGCACCAAGTTATTTCCTTTTGGATGCCCGCTTGAAAATATTGAATTTTGAACAGAAATGGGCCACAGCAAATTAGATAAACATGGTTACTTAAGCGTCTCCACACCCAGTGCCGTCGTCTCTCATGCTCAAACATGGAGATAAAAAAACCCATTTCCTCCAGACCAAGAGTAGTGGAGTGAAGTCCCGGGGGACGGACTGTGAGTTTAATCTACTGGAGGGGGGGAATAAATTCAGCATTAGCTCAAGCGGTTCAGGTTTGACCAGCCGAAACCGAGAGCGTGTCCAGCCCACCTGTCTCCTCCTCTCACTTTCACTCTCTCTCCCTGTTTTTTTTTTCCTTCTGATGGACTCTGCGATAGATCCGTCTCTGTGGCATGTGGTCTGGTCTGGAGCTTTGCTGATAAAGTGTGTTATCTGTCCCACCTGTTCTCACCCGTAACATCAGTGGCACCTGTGTTTGCTCCTTTAGACGCTCCTTCATGTGTTGGGGATAATGGGGGCTTTTCACAGTTTTAGAAGCTTGCGTCTAGCTCAAGCAAGTCGTGTTGTTTACTCGCCCTCATGGCGTTTCAAACAACATAAAGAAGGTATTTCGAACGATGTTGTAATGGAAGTCCAAACAACATAACATTGGACCCCATTGTCTGAGTCCGTTTTTCTAGCTCTGTGTTTCAGTTCATGTGTGTTAAATGATAAAATCGCTTGATTGGCTTTACGAATTGACACGCAGCCCTGTCGCTGCCCGGCAAGTCCCTAAGGAGTCGACACTAAACGAATGCTGTCATAAAAATTTTACAGGTCCTGTGGTGAAGACATGGCAGTACTGGCAGATGCTAATTGTCTGAAAGATGGCGAGCTTTATTTGATCAACTCTGAAGCTAAAGCCTATCACCCTTCTGTTAGCATTGTGCGCTTGACGAGTTCGTAGAGACTGTGACACATTTGCAAAGCTGAGCTCACATATACAGTGGTGCTCAAATGTTTACATACCCCTTGCAGAATCTGCTAAATGTTAATTATTTAACCAAAATGCATGTTATTTTTTATTTAGTACTGACCTGAATAATATATTTTACATAAGACATTTACATATAGTCCACAAGAGAAAAGAATAGTTGAATTTATAAAAATTACCCTGTTCAAAAGTTTACATACCCTTGATTCTTAATACTGTGTTGTTACCTGAATGATCCACAGCTGTGTTTTTTGTTTGGTGATAGTTGTTCATGAGACCCCTGTTTGTCCTGAACAGTTAAACTGCCTGCTGTTCATCAGAAAAATCCTTCAGCTCCCACAAATGCTTTGGTTTTCCAGCATTTTTGTGTATTTGAACCCTTTCCGACAATGACTGTATGATTTTTGAGATCCATCTTTTCACACTGAGGACAACTGAGGGACTCATATGCAACTATTACAGAAGGTTCTAACGCTTTCCAGAAGGAAAAAACATGCACATGCATTAAGAGAAATTTGAAGATCATGGTAAATTTAACAAATTTTATCTTCTTGGAAACATGCAAGTATCTTCTGTAGCTTTTGAAGGGCAGTACTAAATGAGAAAATATGATATTTAGGCAAAATGAGCAAAATGTACACATTTCCATTCTGTTCAAAGGTTTTCAGCCCCCAGCTCTTAATGCATGTTTTAATGCATGTTATTATGAAATTTACATTTAATATATTGGTCTGTCACTAATATTTCTGTTTTTTTTCCCCCACAGGGATCATCAGTAAAACAATGAATGAAGGTAGGCAGAATGTCTTGTGTGTCTATTAAAAATATCTTTTATGTTAGTTCTCATGTGTTTGAAACCAATCTCTGTAAAGTAGATCCTTTTAATGTGCATTTTATTGTTTAAAAAGAACTCTGGCCATAAAAGTGCACTTTAAAATAAAATCATCATCGTTTTTCAAGGCCGGTGTCGATATTGATTATTACAGATAGGGATGCACCGAAGCCAAAACTGAGCAAAATGAAACACTAGGCCAAAGGCCGATCACCGAATGCATTTTTTCGGGGGTTTTCCCCCCAAGTATTTTGTCAATTTTTTTCACCACTGCATAAAATTAAAAAGACATTCGGTGCATCCCTAATTACAGATAAAATAGACCAATAACTGATATTGTGAAGCGATATAGGGGCCATTCAAAGTCAGAGTTGGAAGCTTCTTGAAAAAAAATTTATGTAATTGTATGTATGCAAATTGTATAATATCCAAGGTACGGATTTCTAGTAATTGTGCAGTTAATTCTCATATTGTATTTTCAGAATGTTTTGGAATATTTGTCCTCTCCCTAAATTTGTCACTACTAAAACACAGTGCTAATAATTTAATTAGAAGGGTTATATTGAGGGTTATATTAAGATTTTGCTTACATCTACATTGTAAATATATATCTATATATCATCTATGTGTGCGTGTATATATATATATATTGCTAATTTATTATAGAGGTAAATCCATAACCATTCAATTTTTAACAACATTTCAAGTGTATTTTATGAGATTTGTTGTATTTTGAATAAATTTTTTTTTGTAAAAAGCAAAAAGTTGATCATACTGATTACAAACTTAAAAGGTTAATCACTTACCCCCATGTCATTCCAAACCTGAAAAGCTTTGTTCATCTTAGGACTGCCAAGTAAATAACACTGTCAAGACCCAGAAAAGTATGAAAGACGTTAGACTTTCAACTCGTTGATCCCCACTATATGGAGAAAAATCCTGGAATGTATTCCTCAAAAACCCTAATTTCTTTGCGACTGAAGAACGAAAGACATGAACATCTTGGATCGCATGGGAGTGTGTAAATTATCAGGAAACTTTCATTCTGAAAGTTATCCTTTACAACAACAAAAACAAGTTGCCATTTCTGTTTGAAGACAGCCCTGTTAGTTGCGCTTACCTTTAATCCAAGAAAACATGAAGCACTTGTGAACCGTAATACCTTATAGGCTGACACCGAAAGTTTGTTTCTTTACTTTTGCTGACACTTGGAGAGAATCAGGTCGAAATGTCTTTTTCTTTCTGCACAGCACTCACACTATCCAGATCTCTTTCTATCCCTTTCTGCATTTCTTCTTTGCTCTTTCTCACTCCAATAGTGTTTCCTGATGAGCTGGAGGGTCGTAGAGCTGAGCTATTGCTCGCGTTCAGGCTGCGTCGTACGATCGTACATCTAGCCTTCACTCAGAAAGACCCGCTGTGCATTCTAAGCCGTCTGCTCTCCGTGGTCCTGAATTCATCTTCCTTAGCTCGCAGCTCTCCATGGTGCTGAACAAGAGTGGCATTTAATGCACCATCCCGTGCTGTTTTAAAGCACCAAATGCAGTTCCCAACATGCTAACAGTGTCTGTGATGTCATTTCAACTCAGAAAGGCCTCGAGCTAATAGCAGACATCTTAAACGCTCTGTTAAGAGACCCGAGCGTTCAAGAGTTCAAGCTGAAAGTTCAGCTTTAGAGTCATAAGCAAGTTTGACTCCAATTTGACTGTTTTAAAAAACCAACAAAAGTCCATAGGAAAATTGAGGTTGATAAATATGATGAAAACAATCCTGTGTGCAGATGTTGAATGCTGAGTGATGTCGGCTAATTTATCAGTACCGCTCGCTAATGTGCCAGGCGTCACACTGTGAGAAATGCCTCCTATTATCCCACGAGCTTTCATGTTCACGAGGTTCGCCAGAGCTAAACCTTCTTTTATCGCGTTTTACCATTGTCAACATCAATCGGTGATCGCCATCAACGAGCAGGTGCACTTATCTCCGAGTGAGATGTGGACAGTTCTCGCATTCAGAATATGTGATTTCATCCGAACTCCCGAAACCTTATTTTCCAGTTCTTGCATTCATAATGCTGTCTAAGAGGAAAAGGTGTTTTGATTTTATGTTTGTTCACCTGAGACGTTTTCTCAGCTCGGTCCGGCATCAAATGGGACATTTCGGAAGGATTGAAAACTTGAGATGACAGGAAATAAAATGGTGTTTATGTCTAGAGCGTCGGTATATTGGCTTTAAAAAGCTTCTGTTGAAGTGCCTTTCGCGCGTCACACGCCTTTAATAGCTTTCGTGATTTATCGAGCTTCTCAGGCTTGTTTATCACGGAGTCTCTTATCGACTGTATCCACTTCACTCAGCCCCTTCAAAGTCTCGTCTTGACGGCCGCGCCGTCGTTCAAGCCTGTCCGTACAGACGCTTCCATATCTCCCTGCCTTTGGATTTGGTTATTTTGTTTCTCCCAATATTTGTTTCAAAAGATTTCGTAATCTTGCTGCAGAGGTGTAGCAAAGCATGATTTTTTTTCTAGCAAAAAGTTATTGTAAAATATCTCCTGCTATTCATCTTTCCTTTTAGGTGTCGTTTTTTAAGTATGTTTAAGTATTGGATCCAATAAACAGAACTGCTCCTCCCCAGCAGACGTTTTAATTCCTCTAAACTTTCTTCTGTTCACTTTTGAGCTGAGGCTCGAGTGCTAAAAGTGACTGTTTTCTCAAAGCGTGCTCTGCCTGTCTCTTTCACTGATTCATTAGGGGAATGTTAGCATTTAATTGGGCAATAATTGCACCTGCACATTAGTTGTCTCCCGTCATTAAAGCTGGTTAATTAGCCTCATTAAGGGAGCAGGCGGAGGGTGTAAGTGGGAACAGATGACTTCAGTAAGCAGAAATCATGATTAGAGATGAATTTTAAATGTCCTTTCCTTGGTTTCTCTCAGCAGTTGGAGCCGGTGGGAGGCCCAGGGGGCAGCAGAAGTTCTGCAGTCTGGATGTGGATGAAGAGAAACGCATGAGTGAGTGTTCTGTCATTTTTGCATCTCTTTTTGGAAATTCATATGTGGAAAACAAAAAATATGCGACTAGCGCAACACAACTCAGAATAAAGTACTGATACAGTGACCACAGCTACTGAACGAGGCTGAAAAGGCTTAGACCAAATGTCGTACCATTGATTTTTCTCACAAGGAGTCTAAACGCCCTTGGATATCGAGTGAAATCCAATCGCTGAGAAGCTCCTTCAGTGGCTCCGGCATCACGACAGCTTTACATGTTTACATCCTGCCAGGATGGCGTCTAGTGTTTCTTGTCTCTGCCATTCGTAATCTCTTTCAGTAGCTGTGTTCGACTAAAAGCCTCAAAGGCATCAGGGCTGAAGTGCAGAGAACAAGGACGCTGGTCTTTAAGAAATGTTTTATTCATCCACAGGCATCTTCCCATTCTTTTTTTGTCTTCCTATCACTATGAAAGCAGGAAAGACTTGCATCACTTCTGTTGTTGCCTTTCAGCTGAAAATAACAACTAAAAGCTGCACAATGTGGCATTGTATCAGTATTTTATTGCTTTTTGCGCAGTTGTGTTGCAGTAAAAATAGCAACAGGTAGCGCCAGTAGCTCACCAAGTGCAACCATTTCACATCAATTTTGAAATAATGTCCCCCACCCAAAACAACGCAGATTTTTTAAATAACTTAAAACTAAAAAAGAAGGTACCTGAACGCTATAAAAGAATCCAAGAAACTGGAACAAAATAGCAGGTGTACACAAATAGTGACAGCCCTTGAATTCTGCACTCTTCTGCTTTTTTCCCCGCCCTATCAGTGAGATCCTGTTACATGTTTTCCACTTGATTGTTGCCTTTGAGCTAGTGCACAATCCACGGTATGCTTAGAGTCTATGGGGGGCATGGTCAGGAAGTTAACACCGTGCCCAGAAGGACAATTTGTAGACAGGCAGCGCAGAGGAAAAGTGAAGGTTGTTGACAACTCTGAAATTGCAGTGTGATGATTCAGTCTGGTGAGGATTATAAACTCTCAAACTCCAACGCAAAAACCTGTGTGAAGTTTTGAAGTGGAGTTAGTGTTTCCACTTAGATTTTTTTTTTTTTACCCTTGTTTACTGACTTTTACTTTCATCTGTATTTAAGGTTGCAAATTGTATTGAAGGTATGAAGATAGGGTTGTTCCTTAAATTGACCATAGTTTCCTTTACCTCTGAAGCTCCAGTCTTTCAAGCTCCTAAAACAAAAGGCAAAGTTACTCTTTCTGGATATCATAGATTCATTTAACATGGATGGAAACCACAACCTAGACAGATTTATGAAGGAAGCCCATGGGGAACAATGGGGAATAGATCACGAAACGGTCTTCCATGGAAGGCAATCAAGGCTATGATTGTTCCACAGTGATGCCTAAGAAAAGTAAAAAGTGACATGTGGCCAAGTATTGTGCTCTGCATTTAACCAATCCAACTGCACACACAATAGTGAACACACATATACCTGGAGAAATGGGCAGCCATTTTTTTGCAGCAGTGCCTAGGGAGCAACTTAGGTTAGGCACTTTGCCCAAGGTTACTGAAGGTGGAAGAGAGTGCTGGTCATTCACTCCCCCTACCAGCAATTCCTGCTGATACTGAGACTTAAACCTTTAAGTCTGACTCTGTTACCATTAGGCCACGACTGCTGAACAAGATTTTTTTGATGTCGCACCACAGAACCTAAGGACGTATTTAGCTCTAGGTACTCTGTTTGGGAGAACTAAGGGGGCTTCTGCACCGCATATTTCAAGGAACTCAGTTCTTGGAACTCGCCAGCAAGGTGGTTCCTAGAGAACCAATTTCCCGTCAGATTTTCATGCTCTTTAAATTGAGTAAATTGTGTGCTTATAGTCTGTCTTCGGTATCATAAAACCCACAAGACAAAACAAAACATATCCCCCTGGGGGATAACTGATTGTTGACATTTGTAAATGCAGCGAATAAAGACGTCACTGTCAGCCGCTTCAGAGTTCCTGCTGTGGGTGCGAATGCAACCAAAAAAACAACAAGGGGGAAATTGGTTCTGTAGGAGCCAACATGCTGGCTAGTTCGTAGAACTACATGGTAGAAGATAACGCCATTTCAATCAAGTTACAGATAGATGAATGAATCTTTAAAGTTCTCGCAACAATTATTATTTTCTCTGGACATCACAGGTTTGTGTAACTACCTGTACATATTCCACCGAAGATCCCATGTAACACCCTCTGGAGAAGGACAACCAAAGTCATGTCCGCTCCACTTTTCAAGGGCTAGTCAGGCTAAAACAGCTTGATTAGATGATGCCACAGCTGCAGTATAAGCTGGTGTCTCTGATGGGAGCAACTTAAATTTTCAACATGGCTGTAGAAGTTGAAAGAGTACAGGTTCAATGATAAAGGAAGCCTAAATGAATGCTGTGGAAAATGCTTTGCACTCTTTCAGTTTCCCAGTGCATTTCAGGTTCACATTTCCACAAATGCACATCAGCCCCAAACAGGTGGATCTTCCCAGTCAGAATTTGGGAAGACCCTATTGACAAGATTGTCCCAAATCGACATCTGACATTGATTTTCTGGTAGCACTGTCTATATTAAATGTTTCTTGTTCTCTCTTTTAATTTATTTTTCCTGAGCACCAAATGGAGTAACTTGTCAAGCTTTTACTGCAGGATGTTATAAATGAGAATTTACACTCATTTCCATCAACTTTGGCAACTGGTTGATATGATGTTCCTTGTTTTGGTAGTTTGCAGTTGTAAGGGTGAACAATGACATACTGTATTTAGTAATACAGTAAAAATATATATATATTCGGGGCAAAAAAAAAATCTGAATTCCCAGGAAACTTTAGATATTTACAGTCAAGTTTTCTCCTGGAAATTGTATAGATATCAAAATGATGGAAATATGTAAAGCGTTCATGTGCTTCAAGTTTGGCAAAGCAGTTTGTTCTCAATCTAAGTGTCAGAAATTCTTCTGAAAGCATTGTTAATATTTTTAAACCATATTAAGTTGTCTTAATGTTAAATGTTTTAGACTAAACCTGCTTTTTAGGATGGTATCATTTCAATCCAGTTCCAAAGAGAGATGAAAGAATCTCTAAATTTTGCATTTACAAGGTCCTGCACCGAAGGCATTGTAAGTTACTCTCTCTGGACATCACAGGTTCGTGTAGCATGGACGTTAAAGAAAACCTGCTGGGGGAGGGGCCTCACTTAGCCAATGGAAACGCTCGAGGACCGAGCAGGAAACGCCCTCTGGAGGAGGGCAACAAAGGCCACGGGCATTCCAAGTTCCGGCCCAAGAAGCGTAGGAAACCGCAAGGGCCGATCTTGCCGAAAAATGCTCTCATGCAACTAAACGAAATCAAACCGGGACTGCAGTACAAACTCCTGTCTCAGACTGGACCGGTACATGCGCCCGTGTTCGTTATGACCGTTGAGGTTAACGGACAGTTATTTGAGGGCTCAGGCCCAACGAAGAAGAAGGCCAAACTGAACGCGGCCGAAAAAGCACTACGCTCTTTCGTTCAGTTTCCCAATGCATCCGAAGCTCACCTCGCGATGGGGCGCACGCTGACCGTTAACGCAGACTTCACCTCAGATCAAGCTGATTTCCCAGACATGCTATTTAACGGGTTTGAGACGCCCGCACCACCTGACGACCCCTTCTACTTGAGTCTCGGCAGCAATGGGTCTCTCTGCTCCCTAAGCGAATACCCTTTGCCCGTGGCTCTGAAAAACAACAACAGGTCACATCCTCCTCCCCCACTACCCTCTCCACTCACAGCGCCCCCTACAGGCAGTGGCAAAAATGCTGTGATGATTCTAAATGAGCTTCGGCCGGGACTGAAGTACGAGTTTGTGGCTGAGAGCGGCGAAAGCCATGCCAAGAACTTTATAATGTCAGTCACCGTAGATACTCAGATGTTCCAAGGTTCCGGACGGAATAAGAAATTGGCAAAAGCAAGGGCGGCCCAAGCGGCGCTGTCAGGACTTTTTAACATGCAACTGGACCAGACGCCATCCCGACAGCCAATCCCAAGAGAGGGACTTCAGCTACACCTGCCTCAGGTGAGAACTGTGAACCCTAGTACCCCATATATCAGGGTTTTTTTCTTTTCTTTTCTTACATTCTCAATTTTTTTCCACCAAATCTAACACTAGGGGTTAGTTCACCCAAAAATGAAAATTCTGTCATATTCAACAATTATTCTTGTAGCTTTATAAAATTAGTTGAACCACTGAGGTCACATGGACTATTTGCGGTCTATGCAGGGTCGAAAAATATCTTAATTTGTGTCCTGAAGATGAACGAAGTTATGGGTTTGGAACAACATGAGTGTCAATAATTAAATAAAAAATATTTTCAGTTTTGGCTGAACTATCCTTTTAACTGTGGCCATTGTGTAAATGGTCATTGTTTAGTCAAAATTACCTCCTATAGTGGGCTAAGTTTAGGCTATGACTACGTCATATATTAATTCAGTTCATTTCTATATGTCTCGCATTTTATCAAGCTTGATATTGAAAAAGCAATTTTAATGCGATTAAATGTTATGCTTCGGTAGCTTTGCTTAACCGCCATTTGTCCTTTATAAAGCTCCTGCCAGTCTTCATTTAACAATTTTAATTAAATGAGAACCTACACACGAACATTTCAGCTGGATTTCAGATGAACTCAAGCATTAAACCTTTAATCGGTGCTCCAGTGTACACGGCATTATTTACACATTAGTTAATCCTGTTCATAATCCCTCCCATTCCCCCTTGATAACAACCGAAGAGAATAAACAGAATCTTAATTAAAATCAGATACAGGAGCACTTCTCAAACAGGAAAGCGCATCACCTTTCTGTATAAAGAGATCGTTCAGTAAAAGGTCTTTGTCAGTCAAGCAGTTCATTGCTTTTGTGTTCGAGCATTTGCAGTTTTGTCAACCGTTTTCAAATGGATACATGTTCTCTCTTTAAAATGTATTTATTGCATAACGATGTTTGTATAGTTACGGTTGTGGGTTTCTCAGGTCCTCGCGGATGCCGTCTCTCGCTTAGTTGTGGACAAGTTCAGCGAGCTGACAGATAACTTCACGTCTCCACATGCACGGCGGAAAGTCCTTGCGGGTGTTGTCATGACTACTGGTAAGCACAATGCATGCTTATGACTGGAACGTTGAAACAGGAACGAGTCCTATTTGGCTCAGTCACGTCGATCATTTTATCAGGTACGGATGTGAAGGATGCTCAGGTGATTTGCGTCACCACGGGAACCAAGTGTATAAATGGGGAGTACATGAGTGATCGAGGACTTGCCCTTAACGACTGCCATGCCGAGATCATCGCACGTCGCTCTCTCATCAGATACCTGTACAGTCAGCTGGAATACTTCCTCAGGTGAGAAACATAGACATATCTCTTATGATAATACTACAGTTATATATTTTTAATCATACAGGCCAGGGATGGGGGGGGCAGGCCGAGCATACGGGGCAGGCCAGGGATGGGGGGGCAGGCCGAGCATAGGGAGGCAGGCCGGAAAAAGGGGGCACTGGGGGTGAGGGGGGCAGGCTACAAATATACCCCAGCGACTTAAGACTGGTTTTGTGGTCCAGGGTCACATATAATCAAATTTCTAATATATATATATATATATATATATATATATTTTTTTTTTTTGGCCTTTATTTTGATAGGACAGTTAGTTGACAGGAAGCAAGCTTGGGGGGCAGGCTGGGAATAGAGGGACAGGCCGAGGATAGGGGGGCAGGCCAGGGATGGGGGGGCAGGCTGGGAATAGGGAGGCAGGCCGGAAAAAGGGGGCACTGGGGGTGAGGGGGGCAGGCTACAAATACACCCCAGCGACTTAAGACTAGTTTTGTGGTCCAGGGTCACATATAATCAAATTTATAATATATATATATTTTTTTTTTATTTTTTTGGCCTTTATTTTGGTAGGACAGTTAGTTGACAGGAAGCAAACTTGGGGGGGGGGGCAGGCCAGGGATGGGGGGGGGCAGGCCGAGCATACGGGGCAGGCCAGGGATGGGGGGGGCAGGCCGAGCATAGGGAGGCAGGCCGGAAAAAGGGGGCACTGGGGGTGAGGGGGGCAGGCTACAAATATACCCCAGCGACTTAAGACTGGTTTTGTGGTCCAGGGTCACATATAATCAAATTTCTAATATATATATATATATATATATATATATATATATATATATATATATATATTTTTTTTTTTTTTTTT
This sequence comes from Cirrhinus molitorella, assembly GCA_033026305.1. Lineage (NCBI taxonomy): Eukaryota > Metazoa > Chordata > Actinopteri > Cypriniformes > Cyprinidae > Cirrhinus > Cirrhinus molitorella. The sequence goes on along the minus strand of CM065121.1, from coordinate 16,057,365 downwards.
TTTGGCCTTTATTTTGATAGGACAGTTAGTTGACAGGAAGCAAGCTTGGGGGGCAGGCTGGGAATAGAGGGGCAGGCCGGAAATAGGGGGCACCGGGGGTCAGGGGGGCAGGCGGGGTGGTGGTATAATTGGATAAGATCCATATCTCTTATGACTTATAATACTACAATATATGTTATACTACATAATATTACAATTCAATATTTTTGATCATATATATATATATATATATATCGGTAAAGTTACACAAGCTGGGTCTTGAACTGAGGGCGCCTGAAGCGCAATGGTGCTATATGTCAGTGCGCTGCCCACAAGGCTATCTTTGGTTCGTTTCCACCGAGCGGTAAGGTTCGGTACAGTAGAGTACGATATGATTTGGGACGGAACACCCCTGATCCGGCTTGCGTTTCCACCACCAACAGTACACTTACTTGATAGGTGTGGTGTATGCCAGAAAGTAGCGATCAGTGTCATTCTCGCATCTTATAATACTACAATTATATATTTTTAATCCTATTTTAGATATTTTGCTGTTTTTTTTTCCTTTATTTTGATATAAGAGTTAGTTCACAGGAAGCGAACTTGGCCGGGGATGAGGGGGCAGGCCGGGAGTAAACCCTTACTTGATAAGGATATAGTGTATGCCAGAAAGTAGCGATCAGTGTCATTCTTGTGTGAAGAAAATGCTTCATTCCGTTTGTGTTGTCATTCCCCTTATATCATGCACAAGTGATGATTCTCTTTCAACCAATCTGCATTCTAAGTCTAGCTCCACCCTTTAGGTACCGGACTACTGTGCTAAGTTATGGTACGGTTTGCTATTTTGGTACTATTCACATTCATTCGGACAATGGAAACGGAAATAATTGCGTACCAGACTTGCTCAGTGGAAACAAGGAAATTATTTTACAATCGTTAAGAATTGACAAACCTTTCACACTAGCCTGTGGATGTGGAAGATTATTTTTGTATCAATTTCCCAGATGCCGATTAGCATGAATGGACATGGATATGTGTGTGTAATCAATTAGACACAGCCTTTATTCACCGTGAAATAATAAATGACAGATTTGATGAGATGGTTGTCAGGCCAAGGACCTATTTTCAATTATAGACATTTCAAAGCCCTCTTAATGGTCTCCATTGACATCAAAGATCTCACAAGTGTGCGTGTGTGTGTTTTGTCTAGTGACAACACTGAAGAACATGAGAAATCCATATTCAGATGGTGTAGCGAACATGGCTACCGGCTAAAAGATGATATTCAGTTCCATCTGTATATCAGCACGTCGCCCTGTGGAGACGCCCGGATCTTCTCCCCTCATGAGGCTGGTGCCGAGGGTATGTAAAATGAGCGAATCCATGATATATGGATGATTAGCTAATTTTGTTGTTATTGTATGCCACAATAAAACAAAGACCGGTTTTGCAAAAGGAGTAACTAAATTCTAGCTCGCTCTTTCTAGATCAGGGTGACCGGCATCCAAACCGCAAGGCCCGCGGACAACTGCGAACCAAGATCGAGTCTGGAGAAGGCACAATACCTGTTCGTACGAGTAACACCATTCAGACCTGGGATGGAGTGTTGCAGGGAGAACGACTGCTAACCATGTCATGTAGTGACAAGATTGCCAGGTATGATGCTATCAGTAGTTGACTTCCTGATAATTTACTCACCTCTATGTCATTCAAGATGTCATGTCTTTCTTTGTTCAGTCGAAAAGAAAAGGGTTTTGAGGAAAACATTCCATGATTTTTCTCCATATAGTGGGCTTCAATGGGAATCAACAGGTTAAAGGGTGCAAATTGCAGTTTCAATGCAGCTTTAAAGGGCTTTAGGACCAGCTAAGAAATAAGGGTCTTATCTAGCGAAACGACTGGTTATTTTTTAAAAAAAACAAAACACATCTTTCACTAGCTTGACCTAACGCATTACACAGTCACGTTGGAAAGGTCACCGTGACGTTGGCGGAAGTACAGACCCAGAGTTTACAAAGCGAACGTGCAAAGAAAGGGCGATTTTGAAGTTGGAGGAGAAAACAAGATTGAGGAAGATTTTTCGCCCTACCCTACCTTTTTGTAGTACACAGGAAGAGCTGAATTGAAGAACTAACCATGCGTGACCTTTCCAACGTGATTACGTAATGCGTGAAGTCACAGACGCGCAATGCAAAGCTAGTGCAAGACAAACATTTGTGGTTAAAAAGTATATACATTTTTATTTTTTAAGAAAATGACTGATCATTTCACTTGATAAAACCATTATTCTTCAACTGGGATCTTGTAGAGCCCTTTGACGCTGCATTGAAACTGCAATTTAGACCTTCAACCCGTTGATCCCCATTGAAGTCCACTATATGGAGAGAAATCCTGGAATGTTTTCCTCAAAATTTCTTTTCGACTGAAGAAAGAAAGACATCTAGAATGACATGGGGGTGAGTAAATTATCAGGAAATTCTTATTTTGGAAGTGTACTAATCCTTTAATATGCTTTAAATCAGTTTTTTTAAGTTGATTTTTGTAATTCCATGCAAGAAAAAAAAAATTTCAATGTATATTAGATGTATAAGTTTGTCTTAAATGTAAACAGACCACATATTCTGAGTAAAACATGAGTGAAGCTTTGATTGATGATTCTTTTTGAGAGAAAAAAGCCTGTTGACATCAGGTGGCCCACTTTTGTGGTGACACGTCTCCTGCTCGATGTCGAATGTTTCCTATGGCCATCTTACTTTTTCCTTGTGCCCCCACCCCCCACTTCTTTAACGAGTCCCCCTCGTTAGCATTCCGTCGCCTGCATCCAGCGACACTCAGAAAGCAGCTGATTGGCTGTCTTCTTGGCTCTGAAACCCCAATCACTTCAGCTCTCTCCAGAGCGGGGGGCTCCCTGGAGCCGGGGCATTGGGCCCCTGATTAGGGCTCTGATTATGGTCTCCAAAAAACAGCCGTCCCGCTGAGGGAAGCCTGCTGCCGCAAACACATCCGCGTGCCTCGCATTGGATGCCAAGAAACCCACTCCAGTTAAACACGGTCGTTATCATCCATCTGTGAGCCGAGGCTTTTCGAGAGCTCAGATCTCATGCATCACCTTTGGAAAAAAAAAAACTCCTTCCGAAGGCTTGGGAGAAATCACCGTGATTGAGATTATAGATCCCAGGTGTTATTTTTCCGATCATTTCAATGGCTGCTGTAAATATGATGGTGTGCGAGCACACTCTCTTGACATCAGGATGTTGTTTTATTCCTTTATAGTACTGCGGCATAAGTGTCGTGTGCTGTATGTCCGCAGGGGGCGAATCCTTTGTACTGCTTGCAACCAACAAGTCAACACGGTTCACCAGGTGCACACCTGTACTGCTCTTTTTACTTTTGTAGATGGAACGTGATCGGAGTGCAGGGGTCTCTTCTGAGTTACTTTTCAGAGCCCATATATTTCTCCAGTTTGATTTTGGGAAGCCTATACCACGCTGACCATCTCTCCAGAGCCATGTACCAGCGCATCGCCGAGATGGACGATCTGCCCAAGCCGTTCGCCCTCAACAGACCTCTTCTTAGTGGTAAACATCTCAAATGAATGACTGATTGTGTGTTTTCTCAGCTCTTTGCCCAACCAAGTCTGTTTCCTCCCTCATCTGCAGGTATCAGTAACACCGAAGCAAGGCAACCTGGAAAAGCTCCCAACTTCAGCGTCAACTGGACGGTTGGAGATCAGGGTTTGGAGATCATTAACGCCACCACAGGAAAAGATGATCTTGGAAGACCATCTCACCTCTGTAAACATGCCCTCTACAGTCGTTGGGTCTGTTTGCATGCCAAGGTAAAGCGCTCTGTGAAGGTGGAACGATAGTTCATTGGATTAATCAAAACGGCTTAATTTTTGATTAAAATGCTAACTATACTAAATATTCTTTTACCTCTTTCAGCTCAGTGAAAAACTGCGGATCCGAGGATCTCGGCCAGGCTCCTACCATGAGGCAAAACAAGCAGCGGTGGAGTATCACACGGCCAAACAGACTCTCTTCAAAGCTTTCTACAAAGCGGGATTCGGAGCGTGGGTTGAAAAACCCATCGAACAAGACCAGTTTTCCCTTACTTCTTAAGATAAGAGAAAGGGATTGTCGGCAAGAGATCTTTTGTACATTTACATGGAATGCAAGGTTTTGATCTAACCTCCATAGTTGTTGTTTTTTTTGCCTGTTATTTCTGAAAGTTGCTTGGTTTCTTTTATCTGTTAAAAACATGTTCACTTTTAAAAAGAATAAGAACCCAGCTGAAAACTTGGCGCTGGGTAAAATGAACATGGACCTTGCGCTAAATAATTCTGGCTTAATTTTACCTCAGAATGATTTTAAATTGCATCTAGAGTTACATAAATATAATAATATAATATATTTGATTTCTACTCTTCTGCGATGTCCCACTGTATTAGGTCACTGTCTTCGCTATAAAAGTTTTTCTGTTTTTATAGACCTTAAAAGATTATTCCGCTTCCTGAAAAAAACAATTCTGATAATTTACTCACCCCCCTTGTCATCCAAGAGGTTCATGTCTTTCTTCAGTCAAAAAAAAATTAAGGTTTTTGAGGAAAACATTCCAGGAGTTTTCTCCATATAGTGGACTTCAGTGGGGATCAAAATTAGGTCCAAATTGCAGTTTCAATACAGCTTCAAAGGGCAATCCCAGGTGAGGAATAAGGGTCTAATTCATAATACAAAAATAAATACAAATTCATATACTTTTTAATCACAAATGATCATCTTGCACTAGTTCGACCTCACACATGATGTAGGCAGAAGTACAGACCTATAATAGTGTTTACCAAGTGAGCGTGCAAAGAAAGTCAAACTGCCTTTTCAAAAAAAGGTAAAACAACGATGTCTGACAATTTTGAAGTTTGAAGAGAAAACGAGGTGGAGTTCAACCCAAATGTTTTCCTCAAAAACCTTGAAGGGTTACTCAACACCAAAATGAAAATATTGTCATTATTCCCTTACCCCCATGTCGATCCAAATCTGTAAAAGCTTTGATCGTCTTCGGAACACAATTTAAGATATTTTGGATGACAACCGGTAGCATTTTGACTGTCCCATTGACTGCCAAGTAAATAACTCTGTCAAGGTCCATCTGCCACCAGTGGTTCAACCATAATTTTACGAAGCTATAATACTTTTTGTACGCAAAGAAAACAAAAATAACAACTTTAGTCAACAATTCAATTCAATGTCACCGTAGCGCCATTTTGGAAAGTATCCACTGGACGTAAACAACGTACGCTGTTCTGTGTCAGATACGTTTTCTACGTGTATTTACGATTTGAGTCGAACGAAATCAGCGTACGCTGTTCTGTGTCAGATATGTTTTCTATGTGTATTTATGATTTGATTTGAACGAAAACAGCATAACCGTATGTCGCAGCTGACAGAGAACAGGGTACGCTGTTTGTGTCCAGGAGATACTATCCAAGATGGCGCTATAGTGATGCGGAGGAGACTAATTGTTGACTAAAGTCGTTATTTTTGTTTTCTTTGCGTACAAAAAGTATTCTCGTAGCTTTGTAAAATTATGGTTGAACCACTGATGGCAGATTGACTATTTTGACAATGTCTTTCATACTTTTCTGGGCCTTGACACTGTTATTTAATTGGCAGTCAATGGGACAGTCAAAAAGCTACCGGTTTTCATCCAAAATACCTTTAATTGTGTTCCGAAGACGATTGAACCTTTTACGGGTATGGAACGACATGGAATTTTCATTTTGGGGTGAAGTAACCCTTTAATGTCTTTTCGACGGAAGAAAGAAAGACATGGGGGTCAGTACATTAGCAGGACATTTTTATTCTGGAAGTGAACTAATCCTGTAAATTTACCAAGGAGGTTCCCCACAGGAAGTTTTCTCTCAGGACAGGAGACAAACCGATCTATATTATGGTTGCAGTGAACCAGGAGCTTTGGTGCGCAAAAATACACAACGGGCCAGATTTACTAAACAGGGCAAATTAGCTTTAAAACTGCCAACAGAAGGGATAAATTCTGCATGATTTACTGAAAATGTGCACATTAAAGAACACAGATGGAGCCAGATAATTTTAACGCATTCCAAGTAATGTGAGTTATGTAATCCAATTACTTTTTTCAAGTTACTAGTAAAGTAACGCATTACTTTTTAATTTACAAGAAAATATCTGAGTTACTTTTTGTTTCCTTTATGTATTTAATCCCATTTTATTAACCAATGTCTTTGCTGCTGACCTTTGTCAATCCAATTCAACCATACTAATAAGCAAAACTTGCTTTAGATTAACATTTGTGCTTAATTTTTCTCATTACTGAAGTGTGTTGAACTTTTTTTTTTCTAATTTACTTTTCCTTCAGCCCTAGGCTTATCCATTTTAGTTTTTGGTGTGAAAGGGCTTTTACATTTGCTAAAAAACTAACTTGCACTGCCCAGATTTAAAAAGTAACGCAAAAAGTGATGTAACGCATCACTTACCATAAAAAGTAACTAAGTAACGTGATTAGTTACTTTTTTTAGGGAGTAACGCAATATTGTAATGCATTACCTTTAATAAGTAACTTTTCCCAACACTGTAATGACCAATGCAATCTTCCAAATTACCACCTGCATTAAAACATGCTTTTTTGGCCGTTAAATAATGCCGTAAATACCAGCAATTTGACAAGCGCAAGCGTTAGTAAATCGCCTTGCGTGATTCATTTTAATACTCTTCTCCGATAAATTTTGCTTCTGAAAGGGAAACTCCTACAAATGCATATTCAATAAAGTCAGGCGCAAAAATAACTGTCCACGCCTTTTCAGTGCTAATTCTTCACTGTGCGTTTTTAGTAAATCCTGATAATTGTATTCTCTATAGCATCTTTTCGACATTTAGCTAACTTAAGGTGCTTAAATACCAGACAAGCTGCGATAATTAATTTAGGTGCTATTCATTAACAAGCCAGAAATGTTTTAAGGCGCATTCACACCACGTAGTTCTAGGAACTAGCCAGCAGAGAACCAATTTAACCCTCTGCAGTTTTTCAGGTTGCATTCGCAAGCAGCCAACCGCAATGTCTTTATTTGGGCCATTTACAAACATCAACAACCGGTGAATAACGTAGATGGAATGTAAACAATTTACGTGATTTAAAAGAGCACGAACATCTGATTAAATCTCTTATGACAACTTGCAGTGCTACATATCATTGAGGCTAAGAAGACAGGTGGCTAAATGGCGCAGTTAGCGCTATTTTCCATGTTTGTGCTTTTTATAAATGCCGGGTAGTTGGTGTTTTGTAAGCATTTGGCCAGTCAGCGACAGAACTGTTTTAGACCCTACCCTTAAAGTAGGAGCTAATTTAGTTCCCCCAAATGGAAATACATTCCTAGCTCCTGCGATACAAACATGCCAAAAAAGTGAACTTCCACCAAACGTTCTAGGAACTATGAAAAGGTTCCTCCTAAGCCCCTTTATTCAGTGCATGAGTTTTGTATCGGCCCACTTTTTCCACCTCCCTTTTGATTGATAGCTGTTGACATAATTAGCTGTTTGAATTTATTAGCCAATGTCTAGTAACTCTGATAGTTACACATATAGGCCAATATCAATAATTGACCAATATGTGTAGCTAAAAATAATTCAGCAAAATGACCCAACAGACTTATCCCAGTTTTGGTTAAAGTCAAAAGCCAGTTTTTTTGTTTGTTTCTTTAATTTTTTATTTTTTCAATACTTGTAAATGTATTTTATGTCTTAAACCACATTTCCAGTTGTAAATTTGAGGGGGTTTTGGGGCCCTTGAGAAGTTTTGACATGCCCTGACATTTGTGCTTTTTTCAGTATCTTAAAAACATATTAATGTATTCAGCACAAAATGGGCTACAGTAATATGTGAATAATCAAAATTGATCCCATTGATTTTCGCCATCCAGTTTCTTGTTTAATGTTAAGAATGTGATGCCATTTTATTGGAACAATAAAGACTGAACTGTACCAGTAATCTAAGTCAGATTTGGTTGGCGACTGGGGACCATTTGTTGCTTTTAGTGATCATCAGACATTTTTCAATGCTTGTAATTATGTAAATACGAATTTACAATGTTACAGATTTCAGAAAACTGCTTTAGATTTCATATTGATTACTTCGGTCTTGCCTCAAATGGCGTTTTATGTGAATTTGTGCTTCTGTTTGCATGTTTCCATAAAGGTGTCCCGTTCAACATTTTATGATTTAGAAGGGTGCTTTGTAGCCACAGTGCACACTTTTGCACAGTGGGTTGCGACCCAAGAGTCTATGCTGCATTACATCACTGAAGTGTGGAGTCCTCAGAGGACTGGGAGCAACATTTGGGACCAGGCTTTTTTATTATTTCATTTGACTCCGCTCCGCAGGAGTTCTAGAATCATTGTAAACTCTAGATCTCAACCTAGATATGTCGAGAACTCGTCCTGGAAAAACTCCCATGATGCCACTTTGTTCTGCAATTCAGGATGCTCTTTGTTGTCTGAACTACATCCCGCATGGATTGGGTTTGAACTGGTTCTGCCGGGCCGGAATCAGAAGTGCTGCATCTAAGCAAAGACTCGAAAGCTGCATGAGTTTTCACATGAGAGGGAAAGGATTAAAGGAACTGTACTTGTAAGAAAATAAAATGTTCACAGTGTTCTGATTTTGGTCTGTCGAACTTTTGTTTTCTAACATTTCCCAAACAGACGTAATTGCAACGTGTTTCTCCTATAATCCTGGAACTTCTACTTGGGAATTGTATTTTTTGCGCAATCGGACTGACTCTTGAAAGCTTGAAAGTTTTAAATACCCAAACAATTTAATAGACTTGGTGAGGGATTAAAAACACATTATCAGTATTCTCGGCATCCATAAGAACAAAAGAGGTTCAAGTGGATTCGTTTCTGGAATTCTAATTCCCCCAAATTATGACCTTTTGTTTACCCGCAGAAGCGACATGCAAAATGAAGCGATTAGCGGTGTGGTAATCGCAGTGACTAGAGTGAAATTGTGTTTATCTGGGCTCGCAGGCTCGTTGTGGCGGATTGGTCTTTGAACAATGGCACTTTCGGCTAAAGTGCTTTTATCCGTGACTCCTTTAATTCTAGAGTTCTAGAGTGTTTCCTTTCTTCTTCTCGTTTTACATTACCATTTATCAGTTTTGAGGGCTGAAGCCTTTGTTTCTCCTAAGAATGCAATAACTTCTAAAAACATGCTTCTATCCTTTTTCTGTGTTTAGAGACAAATTTTAATGAGTGAATTTCCAATACTCTACGATGTTCATGAACGCACTGGATTTTTTATTTTAAAATAATTGAATGACGATACAAGATACAGCAATTTCCTAAACATTTAAAGCAGCACGGTACACTGTAAAAAACAATTTGCTGAGTCAAATTAAAATAATTAGTTACTTGGCTGCCTTAAAATTTTAAGTTCAGTCAACTCTGAAAAAGTTTGGTCAACTTGAAATGTTGCATTTTACTAAATGACAACTTAGATATTTATGACAACTTAAATATTTGAGTTGATTCAACTTAAAATTTGAAGGAAGCTGAGTAACAAACAGCTGTTAAGTTTAACAAACAAATTTTTAGTTTAGTCAACTTGAATATCTAAGTTGAGACTTAGTACAACTTAACATTTCAACTTGAATAAACTTATTTGAGTTGACTGAACTTAACATTTTAAGGCAGCAGGGTTACAAATTATTTTAAGTTGACTCAACAAATTGTGTTTTTTGTTTTTTACAGTGTAGTACTACTAAAGGGAGAAATAAAAACACTTGAATCTTAATCAATTAGAATGTTATTTGTCCAATTTGTGTTTATCAAATAGTGTTTTGCTGATTCAGTTCATCTCTAAATGTCTAACTTGATAGGTAATGTAGTTATTAGTGCTTTAAAAATGGTGATTAATTTTTCCACTTTAAAAATATTTAACGCAGGGGTGTTCTGCAGTGGCAGCTCTTAAAGTAATAGCAGCCAAATGTGTCTTTTATGTCTATCTGCTGTGATGTCTATTAAAGAAAGAAAAAAGAGGAAATTAGTAACTTTTGTAGCTTTAACGATTCATCTATATTTAATTTAGTATTTAGTGCTTGATAGCTTTGTTTAATTTCTGTATTTTTCCTACTTGCTGAAGGGCACAGGTAAATAATGGGTTTATGCGAAGATTGTTTTAAGATTGTTTTAACTTCTTAAATTAGAAGTTATTTTTAAGGTCTAATAAATGCTAAAATTGATAGCTCTCACTTACAGTGTGATGTTGAATGACTATAGTTAAAAAAAATATTTAATACAAATCTAAAATATACTGTCTTTATTTTGTTTCTACATTATTTGAAGAGTGAATGTGAAATTATGGCAATATAAAGGCATTTTTAAAATGTTAAGTGAGATGAATCACAATTAATCATGATTAATTTCAGAAAAAAAAAATGTGATTAATTAGTTTATCGATTGACAGAACTAGTAGCTATATTTATTGATATCTTTTGTGGGGCATTGATTACTCCACCAGACCTTTTTGTCAACAATATTATTTCATATAACTTAATCAGCCTACACGAAAGTAAGTTTTAAGCATCAAATCATCTTTTTACAGTTAGGCATTGTGTGAGGGCCAACATGTCGGTTGTTTTGGTTGCTTTAAATTGGAAAAGTGAGATAAAAAAAATAATTTGAAATGTGGGGGGAAAAAAATCTGAAGATTTTGGATGAAAGCATTTTACCTCAAAGAAAATTGACTCAAGTACTTACGACGGAAATCTCGGACATCGGTAATATTGGTAGCAGTGATACCTTGAGTCATAAAAAATAAAATAAAATACAAGTATTAAAAATATACTGTCTTTATGTCGTTTCTACATTAATTTGAAGATTGAATGTGAAGTTATTGCAATATAAAGTTATATTTTAAAACTGTAATGTTAGGTGTGATTAATCACAATTAATCGTGATTCATTTCAGGGAAGAAATGTACAATTAATTACTTATCTTTTTAACCGATTAACAGCAGTAGTAGCTATATTGTTTGTTTTTTTGTTTTTTTTGGAGGGCATTGATTACTCCACCAGAACTTTGTAGGGTGGTGTCAACAATATTATTTCATATGACTTAATCAACCTGGTTACACAAGTAAGTTTTAAGCGTCAAATAATTTTTTTACAGTCAGTCTCATTGCTTCAAATTGGCAAAGCGAGATGAGATTATTTGAAATGTGGGGGGAAAAAAACAGGAGATTATGGATGAAAACATTTTACCTCAAAGAAAATTTCAAGTACTCAAGTACTTACAACCGAAATCTTGGGACATCAGTAATATTGGTATCAGTGATACTCAACTTAAGTCATAAAAAAATTATTTAACAAATATTTAAAATATACTGTCTTTGTGTTGTTTCTACATTAATTTGAAGACTGAAATGATTGCAGTATAAAATTAGATTTTAGAACTTTGTTAGGTGGGATTAATCGCGACTAATTTCTTAAAAAATGTGCGATTAATTTGTTTTGTTTTTTTAATCGATTGACAGCACTACTATATATATTTTGAAATAAAGTTTTCAGAGGAATATTCTCAAGCAGTTCATTCATTTCTTCTCCCATTTGTATGAAAGTACAGAAATGGTTTTTGATAATCTGTGCAAACCTGTGGCTTCCCTCTCACAGCTGTCCCGCTTCTTCCCATGGTGCAATGGGAGCATGTGGGTTTGGGGCCATATCAGCTCTCCACACCTGTGCAAGGTGAGAAAGTGTAAGATAATCCCGGGCACGGATTTTCCTCATCTCTACGCTTCACAGAAACCTGAACAAACAAAATAAAGTAACCTTATCGGCCATCAAAACTTTAAAAACTTTCACCATCTGTCGGCACCATCTATAACTTCAGAAAACTTACAGTGCAAGAAGAAGAAAAAGCCGCCCTCTGTTGTGCGAAACCACGCGAATGTGTTTACGGTTTAGGGAAGAAACGAGAGATTTGCGGATGATTTTCAGAGTTCGATCAGACTCAAGGTGAGGCAGGATTAGCGTTAGACGCCTTTCATGGTTTCCGGCTTCAACCTTTATCTTCAAATTGCCTTTCAGAAGGTGAAGTGTGTAAAAAGAGAAAAGCGGTGCTCTTTCTGCCCTTGTCGTTGGAGTCATAAATGTGCGTTTCACTCCACTTAAACTGTTTTTGTTAAGCGTAATTTCAAGGCATTGTGTGAGGGCACAACACGTCGGTTGTTTTGGTTGCTTCAAATTGCCAAAGCGAGATAAGATGATTTGAAATGTGGGGAAAAAAACGTCAGGAGCTTTTGGATGAAAGCATTTTACCTCAAAGAAAATTGACTCAAGTACTTACGACCGAAATCTCGGACAAAGCATACAAAGTTCAATTTTTGATGGACATCTCGTAATTTTTGTTCCTTTTAGCTTAAGTAAACATGCAACTGTATTTCACAAAAAAAAAAACTGATGCTAGTTAAAATTCACAAACAGTAAAACTTGGATTCATATATATACAGTTGAAGTCAAAAGTTTACATACACCTTGCAGAATCTGAAAAATGTTAATTATTTTAGTAAAATAAGAGGGATCATACAAAATGCATGTTATTTTTTATTTAGTACTGACCTGAATAAGATATTTCACAATAAAGAGGTGTTTCAGCATTTTTTGTCTGTTTGAACCCTTTCCAACAATGACTTTTGATTATGAGATCTATCTTTTCACACTGAGGGACTCATATGCAACTATTACAAAAGGTTTAAATGCTCACTGATGCTTCAGAAAGAAACACGATGCATTAAGAGCTGGGGGGTGAACACTTTTGAACAGAATGAAGATGTGTACATTTTTCTTATTTTGCCTAAATATATATTTTTTTTTCAATTACTGCCCTTCAGAAGATACTTACATGTTTCCCAGAAGACAAAATAAGTTAAATTTACCCAGATCTTGAAAAAAATTCAAAAAGTTTCCACCCCCGGCTCTTAATGCATCGTGTTTCCTTCTGAAGCACAAATGAGCGTCTGAACCTTTTCTAAACTTTTGACTTCAACTGTTTATGTATTTTCAAAATGCTTCAACAATGTATAAAACTAAGTGGTTGCATTCAAGTTTCTGTCCTTAGTCGTGGCACTCTAGATGTGTTACACTAAAATCAATGCCGAGTGAGTTGGCCTACACTGGTGTGATAACATATTGATTGGCCACTGTCTTTAATCCAGAAACCTCTGCACCTCGTTTCATTTGTCACAGCTCGTTTATTCGTTCGATTTGCTGCCATTAAACTAGTTAATGGACCTTCCGGGCCTTTTAACGTCAACAGATGGGAGAACAGACACCGGAGCATCTTACCTGAGTTAACAGAGCATCAACGTGAATCTTTCACCTGGTTCTGAAAATGGAACTGGCTTGATTCAATGAATAACCTTTTAAATACATGAAAAAACAGGAAATGTAGGAACAAGTGTAAGAATACAAAAGTAATTATTACAAGTGAATGAATAAATTAGTCAATTAACAAATAGTACTTAAAAAAGGGCATAACAACAGTTTTTACATTCATTGTTTGAGGGAGACCTAATATTAATTAATTATAACTTTACATTATCGTTATAATTGTGGCACTGTTGATGGTAGTCTGGTTACTTTCAGACGCAGTGACAATTTTCACCTCAGGGATTGTGATATGGTACATTTTCTTGTCAAGAAAACAATATTTGTCATTTTTAGTCAGATAATCTTTTATTTTTATTCAGAAACAGTGTTTTACTCACGTTTCCCGCCCATTGTCGTCGTGTAGTAGCTCCGCAATTTGGGTGTGGCTTCATCAACAACGAAATACATGAAAAGCACATGAAATGTGGAAACAAATGTACTAATAGAAATGTTATGATTACAAATAAAACAAAAATAGTGCTTAAAATAGAACATCATTACAGTTTTTCCCTGTTTGAAGGGAATTCTATAATTTTATATTATCGTTATAACTTTCACATAGTTGGCGATATGGTTATTTTCAGAGGCAAGACCTATTTCGCCTCAGGAAAGACAATTTTCGCCTCAGGGATTTCTTGTTGAGAAAATCATATTTATCATTTTAGTCAGATCATCTTTTAGCCTAATCATATTTCTTATTCAGAAACTGCTTTACTCACGTTTGGCTTCATCATCAATGAAAAACAATACAAAAGAATCCATTACAAATGAATGAACAAATTGTAATAATTTAGCACTGTTGACAACGTGTAGTTATTTTTTAGAGTCAAGACCTCGCCTCAGGAAAGCCAATTTCGCCTCAGGGGTTGTGATATGGTATGGTTTTCTTGTTATGAAAATCATATTAATCCATTTTTAGTCAGATAATCTTTTAGAATCATATTTCTTATTCAGAAACGTTTACCGCCCATTTTGTCTTCTTGTAGTAGCTCCGCATTTTGCAGGGTTGCCAGGTTTTTACAACAAAATCCGTCCAATTGCTACTCAAAACTAGCCCCAAAGTAGCCCAATCACGTTTTGAGGAGGGTTCCCCATTAAAAATCGCATTCCGGGGGGTAAAATACACGTTTTTGACTGGGTTCCATGGGTAAACAGCATTCCAGTGGTTAAATTGGGGTCGCTTCAACCCGCGGACATGAAAACAACCCTTGGCAACAATGGTAGCCCCATTCATTGAGAAAAACGGCGAACTTGGCAACACTGGAAATTTGTGGGTGTGGCTTTATCGTCAGTGAATAATCTTTTAAATATTCTACATGAAAAAACTTAAAAAAACAGTAATTATTATAAATAAATGAATAAATTAGAACAAATAATACAAAAACAGCTAAAATAGGACAGAACAGCAGTTTTTACATTCATGGTTTGAAGGAGAGGTGATTCATTCATTATTTACATTATCGTTATAATTGTAATAACTTTCACACTGTTGACGATAGTCTGGGTATCATCAGACTATTTCGCCTCAGGGAATTATATTATATGAATATATGATTATAAGATTTATGTAACCTATAATATTCTTATTCAGTGTTTTACTTACGTTTCCGCCTTTTCTCGTCGTGTAGTAGGTACAATCTCAGCAATTTGTGGGTGTGGCTTCATGGTCAATGACTAAGCCATTTGTAAATTTTATGGGTCTGGCTTCATCTACATCCAGCTAGCTGTACAAAACAGCTCGTATATTGCAAATTAGTGTGTCTTGCAATATTATTTGAATGTTTTTTCCTAATTATGAGCACACTGGTTTGTAGCGCAAACAGTTTTACCATTTACAGTAGTTGTTATTCTTCTCGTTATTAATTTTAAGTAAACCCATAAGTTTGCTTAAAATTGTAACTTTATAGGTTATTAACAATATGTTTATGCTTTCCATGTTGATATTTTAGTTAATTTTTATTACATATTTCATATAAAAAAAATGTATTACCTTTTCAAGCTTTCATAAATGAAAACAAGCGATACAATAAAATGTATTATTGTTACTTTAACAGTTTTCCTGATAAACTCTAGTTGTTGCTTGGAAGTTTTTGCTTTTTTAAAGTTTGTCTGGACATTGTAGGGTAGGTTTCTGGATATTATAAAACGAGGTACAATTTGTTTACAGACTACTTCAAACAGACGCTCAAAGCTTCGCTCTTTCTATTTTATTTTCTTCTTCAGATAGTGGTTTGATTTGCATGCTGACCTTCATCTGAAGGCGAGTTTGCCCTTTCCAAATCAAGGCTCCACATGCAAGAAGAGCAACATGAAATGCCACAGAATCCGTGATTTTAAGAGCGCAGTGCCTGTGAAGCAAGATTAGAGCCTCACTAAATGCTGTATGTAAAAACTGACGCAACAAAAATGTTGGTTTCAAAGATTATCAAACTGATCTGTTGAGGTCATTTGCATTTTGGTGAAAAATGGTAAAGTAAACTTAGGCATTTCACTGAGGGAACGGGTGAGAATTAAGGGGTAAAAACATGCCCTGATCACATTTCACCTCAAAATCAAACAAAATAAATATTATATTTTGTTTAAAGAAAAGACAATCAAACATATTTTTGAACCCATTGCATTTTTATGACTATTTTCATTACCGTACACTGCAAAAAATGCTTTTCTTATTTAGATTTTATGTCTCGTTTCAAGCCTAAATTAAGAAGGATTTTTCCAGACGACAATTTTTACTTGTCTAGAAAATTCTTCTTGAAAAAAAAAAAAAGCTTTACAGTATGGTCTTTATTATATTCGTATCTCAGGGTTATGACACAAAATCATGTTTAGTAATTTGTTAGTAAATTTCACGATCCCCTGTCAAGGTTCATACCTAACCCCAAAAAATGCTAAAAATAATATATAAAAATACAAAATTTGATTTTAATATTTTTGGCTTTGTAATATTATTTTTTATGACAATTTCTTTCAATACACATTACTGAAATGTTAAAATCTAGTTATCAAATGTCTAAGTCTCATTATTGTTGGCCAATATTTTATACATAAAAATACTAAACTAAATACTAATAAAATAAAATAAAAAATAATTAAACATAAAAAAAGACAAAGGAGTAATAATACAAAATAATATTTACCTACATTTTTGTTGACTAAGCACAAAAGTTATTAAGAGAAGTAATAATTAAAAATAATTACAAGAAAATAATATGTACATATGCACTATAATTGTACTATAATGTACTATAATATAATAAAGTTTTTGTATTCCACAGTAAATGGCAAGTGCTTCTTTTATTAAATACTATTATTATTCAATTATTAATAAATATGAATATTACTGCTAACGTTACATATTTTACAATATTTACATAATATAAAATACCGTTTTTAAATTTGTGTCTGTTTAAAAGCTCAGCCTCTGCAGCCATCTAGTGGCCACTAAGTAGCACCACTACAAAAAAAAAAAATATATATATTTTTTTTTTTAAAGAGGGAAACGTCAGTACTGAGGCGCAAACTACGTGATGGGCGTGGCTTGGTCATTCTGTCTTTCTATTGGTCCAATTCCGGGAAGTGTTTGGTCCGTGTCAGTTTCCGCTGTTATTTGAAACAATAAACAGACTCAAGTTTGTCGGTTCATAAAATGATAAATTGACTGTTTGATAGGATAGTAATTCATAAACACTAATCTTCGGTGCTTTAAGGTATGGTGTAAATTACTATTGCTTGAAACATTTAACATAAATTCACGCCGCATTTGTCTTGCAGTGTTTCCTTACTTCTTATATTTAAAGTGTAAGTTACTATAGTAATACTATGTTTTGGCCAATTTTACCACTGGAATACCATGTTTAGCCGTTTTTTGGTTTTGTTTGTTTTTTAGAATAGTATTATCTTATTTTACTTCGCAGAATACCATAGTGTGATAGCATGGTAGATGTTTTTATTAATGTTCAACACAGTACTATCATACGTTTTAGTTCATATAACGTTATAGCATGATAATATCATGATATTCTCCGTCTAAAGTACCTAGGACTAACATTTAAATACCATATCTTTCACAAATCCAGTAACCTAATCATTTCAAGTCATTTTAATCAATACATTGATTAAATGCATTACCTGGAACTATAACGTTACCATATTTACATTCATCTGTTTTCATACAGGCTCTCAGATCACGATGGAGCAGGTGAGCTGTCGCTCTTTCCATCATGTGAAGCTGTTTCTAATTGTTCTTTCAGAGAGGAGCGATGGTAATCTGATCTGTGTCGGTTCCCTCCACCTGCTGTGGATGGATAGAGGGGGTTTGCAGAGCTGATCTGGTCAAAGGAAAGGTGGAAGACTTGAGAAGATAGTGTTGTAGCTTATAGTTTGGCATAACGTTAGATAAAAATGTATAGAAAAGCTTTGACTGCTGCACTGCAGTCCAGAGACAAAACATATGTGTTTTTGTGGACCTACAGCCAGTTTCAGGTAGAAAAATTGAAGAGACATGGATATTTTTGCAGTTATTTCTGATGTTTCAGGCATGCATTGGTTTATACACAAGATTGCAGGTAATAATGCATGTGTTTATAATGTGTTTCATGCACTTGCAGCAGGAGCAGAGAGAGTGGGACGCTGTTAACAGGTTGCTGCAACATCATGGGTTCAAACCTGTCAACTTTGCAGATCCAACAGAGAACAAGAACCTTGCAGGTAATGCAACAATTTAAAAATTGTTTTTTAAAACAATTAATGAAAAATAATGTTTTGGGGACCTTATTTATAGTCTACCAAATGTTTTAATTATTTAAAAATAATTAACAAACCACTTTCCGTATTTTTTTTTTTGTTGTTGTTGTTGTTTTAATTTTTATTATTGTAATTCATTTATTTATTATATTGAAATGTATTTATTTTTATATTTATTCTTTTTTTTTTGTCTTGAATTATTATTTTTAAATATTTATATATATCATTATTTTGGTTAATAAATTAATATACCAATATTTCTGTCTGTGCATTTATACTGATGTTTTTTGTTTATTGTCTGTAGATTTGGTTTTGTTGGAGCGCAAGTCTGCATCTGACGTACGGCTGATGTTGAAGACTATGTTGTCTGATTCTGAAAGGAGACAAGGTCTAATTCAAGAGCTTATTCAGTCTAACAGCCAACTAAAGTGAGTCTCGCTTTCATAAATTCACAATTAATATGCTTTAATACACCTAATGCTGCAGAGGACTTTATTATATTCATATATTGAGGTTTTTTATGTTTAGTACAGTACATTTCATGATCCCTCAAAGGTCATACTTCAGCCAAAAAATATGAAAATATGTAAGGGATAATCAACGGCTTGCCGTGCATTAAAGGGTTTTAATGCACGACGTGGAAGCTAATAACCGCCCGACGCGAAGCGGATTTGAACGGTATTTGAACGAATTACAGCATTTATTTGAATTACTTATCGATTGATCGAGAGAAAGACAGAGAGAGAAGGAGAAAGGGAGAGATGCAGTTGTTATGTGCGTGTTACCTGCCTGCTGCGCGTCTGTGCGTTTCTCTCTACAAACAACGAATTAATTCAAAAGCAGCGGTCTTACCACCTCGTTGCTGAGGAATATTATGTAGCGATCTATTATCCAGGCTATTTGATTAATATGAATCGAGAGGAAGCCCTGACAACAAGTTTATATGTGCGCAGCACAATACGATCTCCGACCACACTCTCTCTCTCTCTCTCTCTCTCTCTCTCTCTCTCTCAGTGTGCGGTTGCGTGCATCAATTAAAGCAGCGTATTAATATAGAACGGTGATTAAACTGACTTGGAACTACCTGTGCATTAAACGATTTTAATGCATACTTGCCAGCCAATCAGAATCCAGTATCCAGACATTCCATGGAATAAATGTAATATATATAATTTGTGCTTTATATATAAATATAATATATAATAAATATAAAGTTATGTGTTTCTTAAAGAAAATGTTGAAAATGTCAAACTTTTTGTTGATTTGAAGTTTTCAAATGTAATTTAAAACATTCCCTATGACATTTCTTGTCATTTTTGACACCTCAAAATCAAATGAAATAAACAGTGAAGCAAAATAAACAATAAAGAAAATCAAGCATATTTTGGAAGCCATTGCATTTGTATGACTATTTCTGTTACCTTAATGCAAAAAAAAAAAAAAAAATGCTGTACTGAATGGTCTTTATTATATTTGTATCTCAGGGTTATGACACAAAATCCTGCTTAGTAATTTGGTAAATTTCACAATCACCTGTCAAGGTTCATACCTCACCCAGAAATGCTAAAAAATAATATATAAAAAAACATCAGATTTTAAGTTAGATTTTTAATGATTTTTGTTTGCTTTGTAATATTAATTTTTATGGCAATTAAACAAATTTTGTCTGAATTCACATTATTAAAAAAGCCAAAATCTAATTATCAAAAGTCAAAGTCTCATTATTGTTGGCCAATATTTTATACATAAAAATACTAAAACTAAATATATATAGTCTCATTATTGTTGGCCAATATTTTATATGTAAAAATACTAAAACTATATATATATATATATATATATATATATATATATATATATAAAAAGACAAACGAGTATACGAAAAAAATATACTTTAATACTAAATTTAATACTAAATGTAATTATTACTTTATTTTTATTGTATTAAGAAAACATTTTTTAATGAAATTTGGTTGTTTACTGTAAGCATATCATAATTTTAATCATTAAAAATGGTTACAATATATGAATGTTGTTGTTTTAATTGATTATATTTATTTATTTATTTATTTTTATTTTATTTTATAATTGTATAATTTTATTTTATAATTTTATAAAAGTGAAATTTAGAATTGTTCTAATTGTAATTAATTATATGTATTGTTTTTGGTATTTATATTTATTATTTGTTATATTTATATCTATTATAATTGTATCTTTTTTTTTCTGAAAATCATTTATAAATGATTTAAAGTTACATGAAAAAAAAATGTACTATAAAAATAGTAAAGATTAGTACATGATGGTCGTACTAATTATAATTTTTGTTGATTTTAATGTAAAAAATGTAAAACATTCGTAGATCACATTTCAGCCCAAAATACAATGAAATAAATATAAATATTTTATTAAAATAAAATCAAGCATATTTTTGGTGCCATTTTTCTCACTATTTCCATTACTGTAATGCTATATGTATATTAGTATTAGTATAGTGCTGTAAAATTGATTAATCGTGATTTGTGTTTACATAATATATGTGTGTGCTGTGTATATTTTTATGTATGCATAAATATTCATCTCTATATAAGATTTATTTGGAATGCGATTAGTCGATTTGACAGCACTAAAATACAGTGTTTATATATTTATGAAAAAAATGTTACAGTAACAAATCAATCAATGATCTTAAAAGTAGACTTTGTTTTCTTTGTGAAATGTGTCACTCCTTTCTTTATTGGCATTTCAGCACAGATATTCAAATGACTCTTTAATATTTGAATTGTCTAGCACTTGTGGTTTCTCCAGGGACGCCTCCTGGACATGTCACTTTTGTCAGCACATGCTCAATAATGTAAACCCCTCGTGTGCGGCAGTGGTGCTGCCCATCTGCTGTAGTGTAATCTAATGCAGTGGAAGGAGATGAGATCAGCTGACAGCACAGAAGTGTTTCCTGCTCATTCCACAACACAGCTAGTGTAAAAAACACATAAATATGCCTTCATCCTTTTCAGAGAGGAAGTGCAGCAGCATCAGACGCGAGCCGCCCGTCAGTCTCAAAGAGCTGCTGAGCTGGAAAGCATCCTGGATGGGGTGAAGCTCAAAGTTCAAGACCTGGAGGACTCGTACATTGGTAAAGCAGCCCAACAGCATGGACAGTTTCAACAACTGCAACAGGAAAGGAGAGATGCTGAGGTATTCAGGTGTTAAATGCATTGATTGATTTGCTTTCTAGATATCGGTATCAGTAATATTGGTTGTGTATTTGCAGAAGCGCTGTCAGTTTCTGGAGCAGAAGCTGTCTCAGGAGAAGGAGCAGGCGTCTCAGCTGCAGAAGAAGCTCCAGTATGTTGTGAGGGAGGAGGAGAGACGTGTGGCCCGACAGAACCAGGCTTTCCAACAGATCCACCGCAGATCAGCCCGAATCAACTCCACCAGCGACCAGCAGTGAGTGCCGGAGAGGATCATGGGATGGGCGTGAATTATAACCAGCTGTCCTTTTTCTTCTTCTTCTTCTTCTTCTTCTTCTTCTTCTTCTTCTTCTTCTTCTTCTTCTTCTTCTTAAACCAGTGACATCCAAAAATGTCACTGGTCAAGTGTAATTGAGTGTTGTTGTTTTTTCCTCTCTGAGAGCCATATTTTTAGATGATGTATTTTTTATACAAATGATTTATCCATCTTTTAATTGTTTTATTACTAGTAAATTTTTTTTTACCTATATCTATACCTATATTTAATTTTTTTTTTCTAAAATTCACGTGTCATTTAACTTTTATACAAATTATTTTAATTTCTTCATTGTTTTATTTCTATTTTTTTTTTATTTGTTATTTTTATATTTTTATTAATTAGATTATTTTATTTGTTTTTTATTTTATGTTTGAATTTTTTGAGGTCCATATTTTTAGATTATCTAATTACTAAATGAATCCTCTTTTTTGTATTTATTACTTTAATATTTTTATTAATTAGAATTTTTTTATTATTAGAAACGTTCAAAATCTCACTATTATGATATGTATTATTTTCTGTATTTGTTTTTATTATTTGTTATATTTATATTTGTTATATTTGGATTTTTTTTTCCTAAAAATGATTTGAAAATTATTTAAGGTCACTGGTCAAATAATTATGTTTTTATTTACGTTTAATTTTTTTGAGGACCTAATTATCTAATTAATACATAAAGTATTTATATATCTTTTTTGTATTTTTAACTTGAATATTTTTATTAATTAGAATAATTTTTTTGAGAATTCGAAAAATTTAAAATCTCACTATTATGCTATGTATTATTTTCTGTATTTATAATTATTATTTGTTTTACTGTATTTATATCTATTGTATTTGGATTTTTTTTTATAAATGATTTAAATCATCACTGGTCAAATGTAAGTACTGTTATTAGTTTTTTAGGACCGTATTTTTAGATGATCTAATTATTTATAAATCTCTTAATTTTTTTCATTACTATAAAATTTTTTTGTATTTATTACTTTAATATTTTTTTTATTAGAATTAGAAAAATTCTAAATCTTACTATTATTTTCTGTATTATTTTCTGTATTTTACCTATTATTTGTTATATTTTATCTGGCTTTTATATATATATTATAATGTAGCAAATAATATATATATATATATATATATATATATATATATATATATATATATATATATATATATATATACTATTATTTATACTATTTTATTATATTAAAATTATTTTTCAAAAATAGTTTAAAATGATTTAACATTTTTGGTCAAATGTTTTTTTTTGTTTTTTTTTTGAGGATTATATTTTTAGATTATCTAATTTTTATATCTAAAAAATATTTGTTACATAAAAAAAAAGCTGAAATCATTTATAAATGATTTAAAGTCACTGGCCAAATTAGTTGGTAATTATTACCTTTTTTTGAGGACCATGTATTAAGATTATCTAATGTTTATAACAAGTATTTATAAATATCTTTAATTGTTTTATTACTTTTTACATTTTTTTGTATTAGCTACTTTGACCAATTTAAAATCTCACTATTACATGTATTATTTTCTCTATTTATATCTATTACTTATTATGTTTATATCATTTTTATTTCATTTTATTTTTTGAGAACTATAGAGTTATTTTTTAATGTATTATTTGTGAAAATTGTCACCCTGTAATTGTGAACGAACATTTCTTACTGTGCTTGTAAAAGCTTGACACTGTTTTTATTCCTCTGAAGGATTTTGGACATCATTGACATGTATGAGTCCCAAATGCAACAGCTGCGAAATGAGCTGAAGTAAGTGTATGAATGATTTCAATTTTACTTTTCATGGAAATACTTTAAACAACTTTTCCTGCAGATTATATAAAAGCAGCTCAGAAGAGAAGGACTCCTCAAACTCCCAGAAGAACAAATCCACAGTGGAAAAAGACACCACTGACACGTCTTCAAACTACAAGGCTCTTTTAAAGGTATTTTCAGTGACTAATATTTGATACTCGGTCTGTACATGTAAACATTGTGGTTGCGTTTGTCTCCAGTCATACCAAGAGCAGCTGAAAGATACCAAAGCTCAGCGAGAAGAACTGAGGACTGAAATCCAGCGACTAAAGGAAGATCTGGAGTCCAGGTTGATAGCTTTTTTGGAACTGTTTCTGTTGCTTGATAACTTCAGTTGATGACATTTTAATGCTACACATTTCAGACCCACCATAAAAGAACTGAAGACGTGCAAACAGCAGTTAAAATGCTTGGATCGAATCATTCAGCAGAGCAACATCAGGTAAGACCTGCAATGAGCGAATACGGATCTTCTAATGAATCAGGCTAATGAAGTGCTTTTTAAACAGATCCTCTCAAGCGCTCAAAACACAAGACTCGGAAGAGACGCTAAACACTGATAACATCCAGCACCTGGACGCTTCTACCTGCAAGAGACTCCTTATGGTACGTGAAGATGTGATTGAATCAGCAAAAGCACTATTATTGTTAACTAAAACATGTGTGGTCTGATGTTTCTGGTTGTTTTTCAGGATGTTTGTAAGGAACTCAAAGTGCAAGATGTTAGTCGTCTCATTTCTGCACTGAAAGTTCAACGGAAACGAGCTGAATCTGCCTTCAAGCTAGAGAAGGTGATATTTCTCACAGTTTGGAATATAAAAGCTAAGGTATAAGAGCTAAGAACCATTTCATATACAGTGAAATTTGCAGTTTTAAGTATCCCACAATGATCTTTTGGCTTCGTTGTGACAAATGAGCTACATTAAAAAAGACTTGTTCTTTTGGACTGATGAAAAAAAAACAATAAATTCCGCAACTGAAACTTGATGTAATGAGCTCATGATGTAATGACAATTCCATTTGGAATGTAGCAGCGCATTTCTGACATCATCACATTCCAATATTTTTGGCAGATCCTACATGACACCACCGCAGTGCTGACCAATCCCAGGGCTCCAGTGGGTTTGCTGAGGCAGCGTGTGCAAACCAACCTGGAGCTCAGCAGGGAGGCTGAGTTTGAGCTGATTGTTCCCACCCTGGAAGTTTGGAGCCGACAGCTAGCCTCTCTAGCGGTGAGTCAAATCTTTGGGAAATGAATTTTAATAACAGGCAAAATTAAGTGATTTCAAAAGGAATCCACACGATCTTAGCTTTGAGCCATAAGATTTCCCAACTGGTTTAAGTTGATTACTCAGATTCACCGCATTAGCATCCAAAGTTGCGCAAAATTGGAATAACGCAAAAACATTTGCAAATGAGAGAACAAAATCATCACTTCCTGATAATCTGGCACTAAAGATGGACGTGAATTATAACCAGTAAAAAAATCCAAAAAGTGTAAATTTTGTATTGTTTTTTTTTTTTTTTTTTTTGAGAGAGACATATTTTTAGATTATATTTTTAGATATTTTTATACAAATTATTTATACATCTCTTAATAGTTTTATTAGTATTTAAATTGTTTTGTATTTGTTATTTTAATATTTTTTAGAGTTGGTATTAATTAGAAAATTAAGAAAACTCACTATATATATATATATATATATATATATAGATATATATATATATATATATATATATATAAGATAAATAAATAAATAAAAAAGATTCTTTATTTATATTTATTATTATCTGTTATATTTGGTGGGTTTTTTCCCCACAAAATTTAAAAACTCATTAATAATTTTTTTTAATCTAATTTTTATAAAAAAAATATTTTTAGATCTTTTCATTATTTTATTTCTATTTTTAATTTTTTTTGTATTAGAATTAAATTAGAATTATTTAGAAAATTCTAAATCTCACTATTATTACATGTATTATTTTCTGTATTTATTTTTATTATTTGTTATACTTGTATTTGGATTTTTTCCCCCCAAAAAAATTATTTCACTGGTCAAATATAATTGTGTTTTTATTTTAGTTATTTATTTTTAATTTTTTTTCAGGACCATCTTTTTAGATTTACCTAATTATTAAATAAAATATCTTTTTTTGTATTTGTTACTTTAATATTTTTATTAATATCGCAAAAACATTTGCGAAAAATGACCATTGGCGCCCTCTGCAGGCCTTTGTTGTAATATTTAATGTACTGTCACTGTACTGTTTATAATACATTATATATTTCAACAGTTTTGTTCAATAAAACCATATGAATTCTTGCTTTTGATTCTTTATTTGAACTATTATTGGCTTATTGCTATTATATATGTATTTTAAGTCATTTTAAAGGCTATTGTTCAGTTACATCTATTTTTATTAATACAAAAACAATTATATATATTATTAAAAAATGTTCTTAAGTAAACATACGTATTTTTTTTTTTGTGAGAATTTAGTTGTTTAGATTAATTAATAAATTAGTTGATAGATTAATCGATATAAAAATAGTCATTAGTGGCAGCCCTATAAAATACAGTCAGGATTTACTGAAGACATGCAGTGAAGAATTAGCACCTTATTTTTGCACCTGACCTGATTAAATATGCATTTGGAAGAGTTTCCATTTCAGACGTTAAATTTATAGGAAGAGTATTAAAATGAATCACGCACCAAATTATTGGTTACTGCACTATAATTTAACGCCCCCAAAAAAACGTCTTAAAGCAGGTGGTAATTTGCGCTACTCGTGGTGCTCCAACGCTAATTTACCCTGTTTAGTAAATCTGGCCCCAAGTGACCAGACCTTAACTCCAAAAACAAAGTCACTGGTTTTGAATGTGATTTGTTTGCTTCACTAGGATCTCCATCGTGCCCTCATCCGACTGGAGAAGAGGTTATTGCCGTGGCAGCCAGAGGGCAGCATCAGCGCTCCTTCAGATCCCATGCGGGTGGAAGACTTGCTGCTAATCGTTGACACGCTACTCGATGAGACGGCATCAGAGGACAAGGTACTTCTCCCGAAAGCAACGTTCCCCTTAGTGTTCTTAGTAATCCATCAGCTGAAGATGCTCACGATGTTCCTCAGGTTCTGCGGAGCCCCACCAGACACACCCTGGAGTCCATGGTCGCCCACTTCCAGAAGCTCTTCGACGCTCCTTCGCTGACGGGAATCTATCCTCGCATGAACGAGGTCTACACTAAGCTGGGCGAGATGAATAACGCCATGAGGAACCTCAGAGATGTTCTGGACTTGGGTATTGAGATTGAGATGTCTCAGCATATCTCTATGACACATGCAACCTTCTCTGAACTGATGTTGTTATATCTAGATGATAAAGCGCCCCCTAGTGAAGTTGTCAACAAGGTAGCTGCAATCGTGTCGCAGTCAGGAAGCGGTGCGGGTCAGGAGCTTCACAGCCTTCTGGAAAGCAGTGATATTGAAAGGTATGTCTTTTTGCTCGAATGTCTATAAAACTGTTCTAGAATGTTTTATATTAAGAATCAGTTCACTAAGTTTTCCCGAACTGTTTTCCATCAACTCTGGTCTAAATATTTACTTGGTGTCCCCCTCAGATTTTAAGTGTTTTTTTTTTTTTTTCCTTCAATAATTTAACATCCACAGTTCAGTTAATGGTCAAATATCCAAATGTAGGTAAACATTTTTTTTCTACATTTTTTATTAATTATTGGATTTCTTTTTTAAAATGGGAAAAAAAAATCAGCTCATAAACTTCCTGCAGTTAATTGCATTATAAACTAACAATAAACCATTTCTTTTTATAATTTTTGTTATATATTTTATACTATTAATCATGATTCATATTTTTAAATGTTTAAATATGCAAAACTTAAATATGTTGGCATTTAAGTTTTTCAATATTTTCTATTTTAAGGTCTCTAATGCTCACCAAGCCTGCATTTATTTGATCCAAAGTACAGCAAAAACAGTAAAATTGTGAAATATTTTTACTCTTAAAAATAACCGTTTTCTATTTAAAAATGTCATTTATTACTGTGATTTCAAAGTTGAATTTGTAGCATCATTACTGCAGTCGCATGATCTTTCAGAAATCATTTTTATATTTTGATTTGCCACTCAAAAAAAGAAAGGCATTTTTTCAGGTTTCTTTAATAATATGAAGTTAAAAAGAACAGCATTTATTCAAGTGTTTACTAATAACTTTTTATCAATTTAACACATCCTTGCTGAATTTAATTATTCTTTCTAAATAAATAAATATTAAGCAGCACAACTGTTTTCAATATTGATAATAAATCAGAATATTAGAATGATTTCTGAAGGATCATGTGACACTAAAGAAAATTCAGCTTTGCATCGCAGGAATAAATTACATTTTAAAATATATACAAATGTAAAATAGTTATTTTACATTGTAATAATATTTCACAATATTACACTTTCTTTCTAGCACATCATTGTTTATGAACTGAACCTCATGTAAATTGACTTGTTCAGTTCATTGCTTCAATTTATGTAACAAATGGTATAATAATAATAATGTTCATTAAAGTCTTAATAGCATTTACTAATCCTGAATTAAACAATTTATAAATATACTTTTGTTCACTGTTACATAATATAATTTTCTTTCATAATACGTTATTCAATGTAAAAATGTATATGAAAATGTTAATGAATTATATTGTAAAGCGTGACTTTTTTTAATTTGTGTAAATTCACTGAGTTTATGTACACTAGCAGTCAAATGTTTTTGAACTGTTTCTCAAAGAAGTCTCTTCTGCTCACTAAGCCTACATTTATTTGATTCAAAGTACAGCAAAAAATAAATATTCCAAATATTTTTACTATTTTAAATAACTCAGAAATCATTCTAATATGCTGATTTGCTATTCAAGAAATTATTATAAATATTTAAAACAGTTGTACATTTTTATTTAGCAAATTAATTATTTAGAAAGTAATATTTAGCAAGGACGATTTAAATTGATCAAAAGTGATGAAGACATTTATGATAGAAAAAGATTTCTATTTCAGATTAATGCTGTTCTTCTGAACTTTCTATTCATCTAAGAAACCTAAAAAAAAACTTTACTCAGCTGTTTTCAACAACGATAATAAATGTTTTCTGAGCAGCAAATCAGCATATTGGAATGATTTCTGAAGGATCATGTGACACTGAAGACTGGAGTAATGATGCAAAAAAAAATCACATCTTAAATTTTTAGTACTTTAAAAAATGCATTAGCTTTAAAAAAAAAATAGGTATCAAAGACCTTTTACAGCATACATTTTTGCACTAAATACTTTGATTCAACAATGAACAAGTCTTTCATAATCCATTAAACTTTCCTTTTTTTTTTTACAGTTTGAATCTACTTGTAAAACACTGATGTATTGGTTCAGTTTTAGTATTCTTAAAAAACCTAAATTTAACGAAGTGAAAAAGATTAAAGTCAAGTGTCAGAAGTGAATTTTAGACACGATTTACGCCACATTAAAATTTTGTCATTTGGAAACTGC
This sequence comes from Cirrhinus molitorella, assembly GCA_033026305.1. Taxonomy (NCBI): domain Eukaryota; kingdom Metazoa; phylum Chordata; class Actinopteri; order Cypriniformes; family Cyprinidae; genus Cirrhinus; species Cirrhinus molitorella. The sequence goes on along the minus strand of CM065121.1, from coordinate 16,028,303 downwards.
TGCTGATTTAATGCAAGTGAACAGACTATTGAAGTTTGTGTTGTGTTTTCGCAGTATCATCGTAAAGCTGAAGGAACATGAGGAATTCTTTCCGGTTTTTCACTCGTTCATACTGGAACTTTTGCAAACACTGGGTAAGAATAAACTTTATTCACATTCAACAAGACAATCAGTCAAACTGAAATCATACGTTCATCCGTTAGTTTTCTAGTGCACTAAAATCATGGATGTCTGTTCTCCTAAACACTATCAGACAGACGTTAATGTTGTTTCCTCTTTTAGATGTCCCAACTCTAGACGACGTTTTACCAACCGTACGTTCTCTCAAAGGCTGCTGATGTTTTATAAAGCACCATGTGGTTTTACACCTGAAACTGAATGTGTTTGTTCATATTTTATAAATAAATGTGCATTTTTGCTGTGTTTCTGAATCATCTCACAGCAGCAGCTGATCTCATTTTGTAACATTACAACCAGCAAGTTTGTATTGCTTTTTTGGGTTTGCAAATGTCCCTCAGTCTTTGTCCTCTGAGGCGCTGCAGTGTCCTTGAAGTTTCTCCATGATCAGACTGTTGGAAGGTGCATTAGTGATGAGCGTTAAGACAAACGCGGACGTCCCCTTGAAGACGTGCCGTATGAGCGTACATGAGGCCAGGTCCTCGATGTGAAAGCCAGCGTGACGCTCAGCGCCTCGCTGGAGAATAGAGTCTGCCGTCTGATCGGCAAAAAACTGCAAGAGAAAACAAACAGAGTTGTAAATATTTGAAGTCACTTATGAATGTTTTAGGTCTGAGCATCTGTTTGGACCAAGATAAAGGTACTCACAGCTTTTCCTGACAGTGGACTGATGAAATCGGCCCAGTATCCTCCTCTCCACAGTGTGAAGCAGATTTCTTTAGCACCACTCACAAACTGCAATCACACATTTTATTACTTATAATAGCTTTCTTCAAACAAGGGCGCATTAAATTGATTGAAAGACTTCTATTGCAAATAAACACTTTTGTTTAATCTAAAAATGTTTCTTGATCAGCATACTAGCATGATTTCTGAAGAACCATCTGACTGAAGGCCAGAGTAATGATGCTGAGACATTACAGGAAGAAATTACATTTTAAAATATATTCAAATGAAAAAATGGCTTTTCTAAACTAATAATATTTCACAAATATTACTTCTTTAATTTACTGTATTTTTGATCAAATAAATGTAGCCTTGGAGAGCAAATAAGACTCCTTTTAAAAACAATCTTATTAAAACCTGTATTTTGTATCAGGATAGTTTTCCCCATTAAGCACTTGAAATAATATTTCATTGCTGTAATTTATTCAACTTCAGTTTTTTTTGTATCGTTTAGTCTCACAGATTTTAATTGTAATACATACATTTTCAAAATGCAATATTATACACAATCTGTATACATATTGTAATACATTTTATATATAATTAATGTATATGTAATTATAAAATATATACTATTGTAAAACATACGTTAAATATATAATTAAAAATATAATTTTATACAAAATGTATTATGATGCAATTAGTATAATTACACCATTTATTTAATAATATAAAAAATTATATATATATATATATATATATATATATATATATATATATATATATATATTAATGAACATTCATACCAATAATTCATTATATATATAATGTATATATAATTTAAAAAAAGACAATAAATCATCATGCATATTTATACAATAATATAAAATGTATAAAGTATCACAACATAACAAAACTTTAGATATAAATATATATATATAGCAATTAGTATAATTATACTATTTAATAATATAAAAAATGCATCACAATGCTATTATAAATTTATACATTTTTTTATAATTTAATGTATATATAATTTTAAAATGTAATTCACTATATACAATAAAATGTATCATGAAGCAATTATTTAACAATAATATTAAAATATATATAAAACGTTTACTAAATATAATAAAATGATAATATTTATTCATATTTATAATGTTTTATATATAATTTCTAAAAATAATTAGATATATACACAATAAAATGTATCAAAATGCATATAATAGAATTATATAATTGAACATACATGTATATATAAATATAAAAATAAAATGTACTATATTACATTATACTAATTTCTAATGTAAATATAAAATGTATAACTATATAAAAATAAAATGTATCAATGCAATAATTATCAATTATAGAATATATATTTATTAAAATATAATAATTTAAATTTATAATTACACCAAGTTATAATTATACCATTTATTTAATAATAATACAATAATATAATAATAAAAACATTTCTACAAAATTATTAAATGTATCAGATGGATTATACTTATAATTTATAACATATACATGCAATTTATAAATATAACAGTTTACAAATATATTATAAATTATTCAATATATAAAAGAGAATGCATCATGATGCCATTCATATACAAATACCATTTATTAAATAATATAACAATGTGTTTATAAAAATACATAAAATGTATCACTATCCAATTTAACACTTATATAACAATTTATATTAATGTATATATACTGTCTAAATATATAATTTAATTTAACATATAAAATAAAAATATAAAATGCAATTAATATAAATATATACCTTGATCATTTTTTACTAATATAATAATGCATATACAGAACTTTTTTATATTGAAGATTCTCATTGTAATGCAATTGTTCAATTGAAATCTGCATTAAGTATATTTTAAAAAGTATCAAAGCAATAAAAATAAATTTATTTATAATATAAAAAATGTGCAATATATAATTTATTGACAGTATAATGTGTACCAATGCATACTAAAATAATATGTAATTTACTTAAGCATGTAAAACAAAATCAACGCAATTAATGATTTTATGATGAACATAAATTGTATATTTATCATTCATGGTCATTTAAAATAGCAGATCATTTAGCATAATAATTCATATTATTTATTATTATTATTATATTGTTACCTAAATAATAATGGTAACACTTAACAATAAGATGTCATTTGTTAACATTAGTTATGTAATATCTACCATGAACAAACAATGAACAATACATTTATTACACCATTTATTAATCTTTGTTAATGTTAGCTAATAAAAAGTTATTTTTGTTAGTTCACAGTGTATTAACTAATGTTAACAAACAACTTGCGATTTTAATAACGCATTAGTAAATGTGAAATGAACATGAATTAAAATGAATACTTCCACAGCTTTTATTGTTCATTCTTAGTTCATGCTAACTAAAGTAATTTACTAGACTCACATGATCTAGTAGTTCCTGTTGATCTTCTGTGTCTGTTTTCTGCTTCTTCTGTGTTACGGTGACGACAGTAATGGGACTCGCAGGCAGCACTGGGAAAAACAGCTCCAACTCTGTCAAAACAACGATTTCATTCAAAAACTGTAACTTTTAAGATGTTAGCATGTTCTGTGAGGTAAAGTACCTTTCTTGAGCAGCTCTGGACAGGAATGCATTGAACACTCCACGTCTGACTGAGTGAAATAGTGTTCAGCTTTACTGACTCTCTGCACCGTCAGAGATGTTTCTCTACCCTGAACAAACAAAACACCACACTCACTGGAAGATTCAACAACAAATCAATCAAATCAAATCATTTCTGAACAGATTTTTACCTGATACTCGTTGACAAACTGAGCGAGGATGAACTCGTGTCTTTCTGTGCTGGATGGGGCGCTTAAAACATCAGGGACCGTCCTGTGAACCGGCCCCGTTATCTGTAACTCGGTACCTTTCAGGTGACAGTCGAAACCCACATTGCCTGGCAACTGGAACCGCTGATCTTGAGGCCCAAACGGACCCATGGTCTCATCTGGCCACACTGTTCTAGGTCCTGTCAGACAGACGATTACATAAACTTACAATTAATTCATCTAACTAAACATCACATAAATACTTTGGAGATTTTATGCTATAGTCATACATTCAAAAATATAAAAGGATGAAGGCAATTCTTAAGATAATAAAATATATTTTCTTGGCAAAAAAATGTTTATGTATGTAAATATGCATCACGTATCTGTTACACTGCAATAAACAAATTTGATATAAACTTAAATATTTTATAACACTTTAAAATATTTACTATTGCTGTATGCTATAAAAAAAATACATTAATAAAATATAGATTTTGAATGATGATTTATTTTAAATGTTAATAAAATAAATATTAATAAATACACTTTAAAACACTTACAAATGCATATATAAATATAACAATACAATTTAAACATTCAAATACTTTATATTGTTTTACATTATAATATTAAACAAATATAAACTAATATATGCAAATATTTTCATATCATTTCTAATGCGTTCTACAATTATATTTACATTAACATCGAACACACATTTGAAATTTATTAAAATATTGCACTTTATATTAAAAATAAATAAAAAATTGACAATATACTTAAATATGTAAACCGTTGCATATTATTTCTAATGGTAATATACAAAAATATTTACACTGACATTAAATGCATATCTGAAATCTACGATAGATTACGATATATTAGAAAACATTATATATATGTATATAAAAATATTACATTAAAACATCAATAGTTATATTGAATATAAAATATTAAGCAATTCTCGCTAACTATAATATTAATTGTCATTAACTGCATTATGTATTATAATATAATAAATATATATTAAATGTAAATTATTTTTTTCTTTTTTTATGCTAATAAAATGAATAACTAATTTAATAAATAAATGTAATAATTTTAAAACATACTTTTTACAATATATAAATGCATATGTAGATAACATTAAAATATCATATTTTATACTATAACATTAAACAAATATAAAATAAAACATTAATAAAATATGTAAACTTTCATATCACATCATGTATTTAATATTGTATAAAAAATAAATAAGTAAAAAAAATACAAAATGTTAAATATATAAAATAATAAATAAAACGTAGTTTCATATTATTATTTCTAATGCTAATATTATCAATACACTATACATTATAAACATGATCTAAAATATATTACAATATTACAATATATTTTTCAAAATATAACATTAAACATTAAAAAATATTAGAAATATTAAAATATTACATTAAAACTATTGACTATATTATATATTTTATTATTATAAATATATATTAATAAATAAAATGTTAATAAAATATAAATTGCATAAATCATTTAAGAACACTTTAAAACAGTTTTTACAGTATATAAAGGTATATATATATATACACAGTGTGTGTGTGTGTGTGTGTATATAATATATATATATATATATATTAACAAGTTGTTTTACACTATAACATTAAACAAACATAATTTTAATACAATAAGTAATCATTTTCATGTAATCTCTAATGTTAATATTATAAATATATTCTACAATGATATTTACATTAACATTAAACATTTAAAATCTATTAACATTACATTACATATGAAAAATACATTAAAATATTACAAAATATGACAATATATTACAAAAATCTAAAATGTCAAGTTTCATAATTCAACATGAATTGCATATCTATTAAAATATTACAATATATTAAAATTACATTAAAACATTTTATAAATCGTTTAACAGTTATACACTATTATATTAAAAACAATTCTCATTGAGTATATTAATAAGAACAATAAATGTATTTTATTACATAATTATAAATATCTAAATGTTTAAAAATGTAACATGAAAATGTTATAAATAAAAATAAATTATTTAAAACAAAATATATTAACATCAAATGGACAAACCTATATCAAATGCCACATCTTCTGTTGTTATACTCTATAAATACATTTATTTTTTAAATATAAAAATGTTTTATTGTATATTTGCATGTATATTTATATCAAATTTGGTCCCTTTAAAATCATGTTCAAATAATAAACATTCATAATGTACATGTGTATTACACACCTGAGTTTTGAGATGGTACAGCTATATATGGCTCATCTGATCCAGACGAACCCGCAGCTGAAAAACCTCTGACAGCCACGATCCTCTGAGCCAGTGTGTGAACCACAGACGACTGACTCACCTGCCTGACCCTCCTGCACAGCACCTGCATTAATAAAACACAATATTACATCTCTCTCTCTCTCACACAAACTCAAGCAGGAGTCGGTGTAACACTCACACTCGCCATAATGCGTGCACAAGCTCCACCTTACTGCAACCTGAAACAAAAAAAACAAATCAAACATGTTTTAAAGACCCCAAAGCGATTTACTTTACAAAAACAAATATGATAATAATTAAATTAATTGTAATATATAATATAAATACCAATATAAATTAATAAAACATAACTATAAATAAAAGTACATGTAAAAAAACAAAAACAAAAAAACATTAATTAAAATGTTTGTCATAGTAGACAAATATTATTTGAGCCAGTGTTTCTACACGTTAAAGTGTATTAAATATGATTTTATTGAATACAAATATTCATAACAGCCCTTGTTTTCTTGCTTTTCATTACACACTATTCCTTAATAATTCTGTAACAACACGTCAAATGTCAAAATATGTCATATCCACATTAATATGTGTACAAATGAACAAGGCTGAAGTAAATTATGCTTTTCTTAACACCAAAAACAGCTTTCAATCTCCTCAAACCCACACAAACACTCTACTATTATGATCCACTCACTTTCACTTTAAACGCGATTAAAAGACGATTAAAACGCGACTTCAGCATCAAACTGTGCTCGACATGCTCTTCTGGTATCAAAGATCAACATGTCACAGGTTTAATCGCAATTTGTCGTTATTTTTAAAGCGTTTTTAAGCTAAAGGACAGCGTGTTCTCCACTTACTCAATCTGCTTGTCTTCACAACGTTCTGCTGATCACGTTCGCACGCCGAACGTCATGACGTCACGACGGAGCGCCTTGGAGAACACAAAAGCCGCGAAAAATGTCACATTTTGAGTGACTCGAGGAGGGGGAAAGCCGCAAAATCTTTCAAATGACAATATAAATAATATTTTAAATGTTAAGTAAAATATTATTATATTAATATGCATCATTTTAAATTACTAATAACACGTTCAATGTTAATATTGATATATATAATGTTAACATTATATATAAATCGATAAATTGTAAATATAAATATATTTATAAATGTATAAAATACATATTTTATAAAACATAAATATATATATACACACACAATATATATAGAGAGAGAGAAATTATAAATATATACATATTGCAAATAATATTTATGCTATATGTATTGTTACTATATATTAATATAAACATTATGTGTGCGTGTGTGTGTATATATATATAGCAATATATATTTTATAAAATATATATAGACATATTGCAATTAATATGTATGCATATATGCATTGTTAGCCTACTATATATTAACAGTTATTATATATATACATATATATACACATTTATATATATATATATATACACATTTGATAAAATATATATAAATATATGCATATTGCAATTTATATATATATATATATGCAATATTTATTGTTACTATACATTAATATAGATATTATTTATACTATTACATATTAAATTATGTTTATATATATATATATATATATATATTACGTATATGTAAATATATTTATAAATACATATTTTATAAAAAATACACATAATACATATATAATTTATATATGTATATAATTGAAATATGCATTGCTACTATATATATATTGAAGTGCTTTTGTTTTCATAGTATACATATGAAATATATGCTATATATTTTAATATATAGTAACAATGCATATTTCAATTAAACACATAATATATATTATTTATATACATGTATTGAAATATGTATATATTTCTATTACCAAATTTATCTGCAAAACATTAAATTACATTTAATTTTTACATTTATTATTAAGCATTAAATAGGCTATATTAATAAATATAGTACAAATATACATATATAACTTAAGGTTTAGTGTAGTAATTAAGTAATTATTTGAGAAAGTACAAGTATTTCTATTTACAATTAAATCGTCGTGCCTTTATATTCAATACATTGAAGAGAAATTATTTTTAACTATTATAAATAATATTGTTGTTGTGGTCATGTGAAATCGCACTGGTCGATTGCGTCACAATCACGCATGCGTTGACAGGTAACGTCCGCTAGGTGTCAGCAAAAGCAAACGGTTGCTATTCTGCAGCTGTGCCATTGATTCATAATAGAGAATATTATTATAGATCAGTGAGCTCTGCTAAAAATGTAATTTTAATGGCACTAAGTAACTGAATACAACAAGAGCAGGAAACAACAACAAATCAGCAGTTGCAGAGCTGTAAAAGAGCGGGAAGATGTCATATGAGGTGAATGTCGCTGCAAAGGAAGGTTAGACAGGGCGAATGTGTCAGCAGGCCAGAAAAAAAAAAAAGCCTGTTTGATGGGCAGCGCTTCTCCCTCAAGACTGACGCGTCCTCACAACAGAGTTGAAATGGAGTGAGTGAGGTTTGTGCCAGAGGCTTTTGCGCTCTCTATCTCTCCACAAACACTCACATATTCACTCTCGCATCTGCATCACTAGCGGCCGCCCGCCATCTGGCATGTGGACGCGGGGACGAACAGGTCAGCAGGTCTTTGCGACGGGTGGGTCGCACGGGAGCGCGCCAACCCGTCCTGCTGCTTGAGCATCGCTCGGCAACGCGCGAGCACGCGAAAAGCATTTGTGAATTTACATTCGCTAGGGACTTCAAACGAGCTGAGAGATTAATGTTTCTCTCGAAAACACATATTCAGAATGAAATCATATTTACAGTTCGCAAACAAGTTGTTTTGAAGAGTTTTAATTGATGAATTTATGAAGAAATTATGAAATGATAAACAGTCCGACATCTTCATTTGTATGAATGATTTGTAATTTGTTACCATAATTATATGAATTTTTACTTTTTGGTAGTTAGTTCTACAGTAAATGTGGGCGCAAAACCAACTGTAACCAACACAATGCATCCATTATAGCTGTCAGGACGTTGCCGTGTGGTTGCTAAGGTGTTTTGAGTGGTTTCAGTTGTGTTGCTATGTGGTTTCTAAGGCATTCAAATGATTTAAGCTGTTACTATGTGGTTGCTATGGTGTTCTCAGTGGTTTCTTGTTAGATTGTTTTGGCTGCGTTCTGTAGTTGCTATGGTGTTTTAAGTTGTTTTGGGTGTGTTTTGTAGTTGTTAAGATGTTTTAGCTGCGTTCTGTAGTTGCTAAGGTGTTTTAAGTGGTTTTAGGTGCATTCTATAGTTGTTAAGGTGTTTTTTTAAGTGCTTTTAGATGTGTTATGCTAAGGTGTTTTAAGTGGTTTTAAGTATGTTCTGTAGTTGCTAATGTGTTTTAAGGTGTTTTAAGTGGTTTTAGGAGTATTCTCTAGTCACTAGGGTGTTTTAAAGTGGTTTTAGGTGTGTTCTGTAGTTGCTATGGTGTTTTAAGTGGTTTTAAGTATGTTCTGTAGTGGTTAAGGTGTTTTATATGTGATATGTAGTTGCCATGGTGTTTTAAGTGGTTTTATGTGCATTCTGTAGTTGTTAAGGTGTTTTAGGTAGTTTTAAGTCCGTTCTGTAGTCGCTATGGTGTTTTAAGTTGTTTTTAAGTGCTTTTAGGTGCATTATCTATGTACCTAAGCCGTTGTATTTTCTAAGCCGTTTTAAGTGCATTCTGTAGTTGCTAAGGTGTTTAAAGTAGTTTTTAGATGCGTTTTGTATTTTCTAAGCCATTTAAAGTGATTTTAAGTGGTTCTGTTGTTGCTAAGGTGTTTTTTTTTATGGTTTTAGGTGTGTTCTGTAGTTGCTAAGGTGTTTAAAGTGTTTTAGGTGCATTCTGTAGTTTCTAAGCTGTTTTAAGTGGTTTTAAGTCCGTTCTGTAGTTGCTAAGGTGTTTAAAGTGGTTTTAGGTGCGTTTTGCATTTTCTAAGCCGTTTTAAGTGGTTTTAGGTGCATTCTGTAGTTTCTAAGCTGTTTTAAGTTGTCTTGGGTCATTTTAAGTGTGTTTTGTAGTTGCTAAGGTGTTTAAAGTGGTTTTAGGTGCGTTCTGTAATTTTCTCTGTAGATTTCAAGAAACACATTTGAGCCCAATGATTTAATAAATCATTCATTGAAACAATCAAACTGATTCACTAAAATGAATCTGTAATATCAACTTCTATCATCCATGGGCTACTTTTTGACTACACTGAAGCAACAAATAGTAAGAAATGAGTACAAAAGATGATTACCAAGGCCAGATATTTCAGAGCACAAAATACGAGCGATATAAACTGGAGTGTGTGGAAGAATCCTAATTCAGAGCTGTCGCCTGCTGTGCTCGAGTCTCAGAAAATGCGACATGGGAGCGGCGCTAGTTCAAATCTGAATCGTGTTCAGAATCTTAATTACTTGGCATTTGTCTGCGGCAGATATTAAACTGTATATGATTATATCTTCCTTCTCATCACGCCAGAAACTGGAGTCCGAAGGACATTTTTAAGCCATAGGACACACAGGATGTAAAACAAATAATGGATTTAGCTGCTCCTCTGTGCATTTGTGCCAAAAAAAAAGACTAGGAGATAACAGACGGCTCCCTTACATAATCAGAATCAAATCAGTGCTTGATGGAGAAAATGCCCGCATTCTCCACCACAATTATCCAGTTTCACGCAAAATAAAGTGACATTACGGTACTAAAATGGACGTTTAGCATGTCCATTTCCAGACCAGAGCATGAATTGAGGTCACTCTAATAGTTTAGACTTCAAACTCCACAGATTTCTGGTCCATAACAAAAACGTATGAGTCAGAACTGGGCCTTTTACTGCTGCGCTGTCAAGCTCAGAGAGCCCCAGTGCCAAGAATCAGCACTTTTCCAGGGCCGTTTCATTTCTCGTCCTCCCTCTCTTTTTCTCTCATGAGAGATGGTAGGGGGCTGTTGGAGCCTCATTAACTCGCCTGATTTGATTTTGCAGGCCTCGGAGGAGCGAGATGGTCGCTCGCTGAGAGAACCGACTACATCTGTCGCCGAAAAACTCACAAGAGCCTGCTGGAGATCTTTCAGGATGAGCCTGCTGTTGGTTGCACAAGGCTGAAAAACCAACTTTCCATGTCATTACAGGTAAACGGCGCAATTGTAATTCCTATTCGCCCCATGCTAATAAAAGCGTAACCGCAGCAGGTCTTTGAAGCAAAGCTGACTGACAGGAAACGAGTCTTTACTATAATCTTTCCCTTCAGCAACATGTGCTTTGCTGATGAAAGGTTGAAAAGAAAAAGAGCCACATTCCACACTCTTTTTCCACACCCTGACTTGTTTAACCCTTGACAAGAAACTCTTGCGCTCTCGGGGAGATTTAGTAGGTGTTTATGTGATGTGCGAAGAGTTGGTTGAAGGTTCGCAGCTGATGAAAGTTTACGTTTTTGCAGTCTGGTCACCTCTGAATGGAAATATGCAGCTGCCTGTCTATGCTGGGCCACTGAATGCCATGAGTTCTTGGAGTTCAAGTTTGACATTCTTCTTTCAAAGATTAATAAATTATCTGATGACACACTGGCTTATAAAACAGCATTTTTGGATTTAACTCTTAAGTTATTCTGCCTAGAGTGTTGTATGGAATAGCAAAGAATTCAGTATATTCCAGTTACAATAATGACAAAATATATATATATTTTTCAAACAATACTTGCAAAAGTCTTTTAGATCTTTAGATTTTTTTTTTATTTCAAATATTTACATAATAAAAAAGCGTAACTTTAATCAGTACATGACTAATAAATCTTGTGAGGCATAAATACAACATAACAAAAAATTGTAAGCTGTTTTGTTTCACTATAAATAACCAGTTTATCAGAGTCAGATTTCATTGGTTGTGCTTCATGTTTTGATTTACTAAAAATAACCACTTCATAACAATGATACAATCAAAATCTGATTTCATTGGTGATGCTGCATGTTTTGATTCGCTGAATAGAACTGGTTAATATGAGTGATTTGTCCGGGAGTCATACTACACTGGTTGCGCTATACGTTCCAGTAAAGAGACAACTCATAAGAGTCATTTTGTTTGAAATCCAGACTACACTGGTTGCCCTAGATGTTTTTGATTTATTAAAATGAATTGAATAGTGAGAGTCATTTGTTCAGGAGATGGACTACACTAGCTGTGCTGCATCTTTTTGATTCACTAGAAAGAACGTTTCATGAGAATGATGACTCATAAGAGTGATTTGTTCAGGATCCGGTCTATAGTAGTCAACTTTTGAAGTCGATCAAAAAAAGTTCAAAGTTGTCTTAAGACAAGAACAGGTATTGTTTTGGTTTCAGGACAACTTTGTTTAAAGCTTTTGATCCACTTCAAATGTTGACTACTGTACACTGGTCGCACTTTTTATTTTTGAACAAAACTGGCTTAAAGGGCAGATTTGTTCAAAATTGAATTACACTGGTTGTTCGGGAGTAACAATGGGGTCTGAATTTGTTCAGTATTTAACTACACTGGTCACCAATTCTTTCAAAAGAATCGATAAGACTCATTTTTAGGGAGTTGGACTATATTGGTTGCACTTTATTATTTTTGATTTATTCCATGGAATGTCTGGATACTGGATTCTGATTGGCTGGCAGGTATGCATTAAAATCGTTTAATGCACAGGTAGTTCCAAGTCAGTTTAATCACCGTTCTATATTAATGCGCTGCTTTAATTGATGCACGCAACCGCACACTGAGAGAGAGAGAGAGAGAGAGAGTGGTCGGAGATGTGCTGCGCACATATAAACTTGTTGTCAGGGCTTCCTCTCGATTCATAATAATCAAATAGCCGGGATAATAGATCGCTACATAATATTCCTCAGCAACGAGGTGGCAAGACCGCTGTTTTTGAATTAATTCGTTGTTTGTAGAGAGAGACGCGCAGACGCGCAGCAGGCAGGTAACATGCACATACAACTGTCATCTCTCGCTTTCTCCTTCTCTCTCTGTCTTTCTCTCGATCAATCGATAAGTAATTCAAATAAATGCTGTAATTCGTTCAAATAAATGTGATTTATCATTATTTCATGTCTGTGTCTGATTTGAATCGGGCAGAATGGTAGAGCTGATGAGCTAACTGACGAAAATAACCGTCATTTTTACCCATTCAGTCAAATCTTGCGCTGCAAAGAGCAATACTAGTTGTAACGTGTCTATAAATTTGCAAATAACCATGGAATAAGCGGGATAATCAACGGTTTGCCGTGCATTAAAGGATTTTAATGCACGACGTGGAGGCTAATAACCGCCCGACGCGAAGCGGAGGGTGGTTGCCTCCGCGAAACCGTTGATTATCCCTTACTTACAAAATGGGCTCAAAAGGTGGTGGCGCTCTGTTTTTGATTCATGAAAAAAAAAGAGAAAAGTATTCACAAGAGTCGATTTGTTTGTGAGTTGTATTTTAAGCCGTGCTGCATCTTTTTGATTCACTAAAAACTGTTTCATGAGAATGATTAGTTTGGGAATCAAACTACACTGGTTGTGCTACATGATTCACTAAAGAGATGACTCATTTTATTGGGGATCTGGACTATACTGGTCACATTGTTTATTTTTGTTTTGGCTCAAAAAATGAATTTGTTTAGAATTGAACTACACTGGTCAAGCTGCATGTTTTTAATTCATTACAAAGAATCGATTTATAAGAATCATTAATTCGGGAGTTGGACTACAGTAGTTGGGCTGCATCTTATTGATTCACTAAAAAGAACTGTGTCATGAGAATGATTTGTTTGGGAATCAAACAACACTGGTTGTGCTATGTGATTCACTAAACAGATGACTCATAAGAGTCATTTTGTTAGGGATCTGGACTAAAATGGTCACGCTGTTTATTTAGGATTTACAATATAGGCTCAAAAGGTGAATTTGTTCAGAATTAAACTACATTGGTTGCGCTAAATGTTTTTGATTCATCAAAAAGAACCAATTTATAAGAGTCATTCGTTCAGGAGTCGGACTACACTAGCTGGGCTGCATCTGTGATTCACTAAAAAGAACTGTTCATAGGAATGATTTGTTTAGGAATCAAACCACACTGTTTATGCTATGTGATTTACTAAAGAGATGACTCATAAGAGTTATTTTGTTAGGGATCCAGACTACACTGCTCACACTGTTTATTTTTGATTTACAAAACTGGCTCAAAATATGCATTAATTCAGAATTGAACTACACTTATTGCACTTTATGTTTTTGATTCACTAAAAGAACGGATTGACAAGAGTCTTTTGTTCTTGAGTTAGACTACATGCTGCATTTTTTTGATTCACTAAAAAAAACTGGTTTATAAGAGTGATTCATTCAGGATCTGGTCTACACTGGTCGTGCCGTTTTTTTCTCAAAAGATGGATTCAATCAGAATTGAGCTGGACTGGTTGTGGTCTGTTTTTGATTCATTAAAAAGAATCGATTCCCAAGTGTCTTTCGTTTTTGAGTTGGACTACATGCTGCATTTTTTGATTCACTAAAAAGAACTGGTTCATAAGAGTGATTCATTCAGGAATCAAACTGGTTGCAGTATGAGATCCACTAAAGAGATGAGTCATAAGAGTGATTCGTTCAGGATCTGGTCCACACTGGCTGTGCTGGGTTTTTTTTTCTAATTTACAAAACTGTCTCAAATTGCAGGTTTGTGTGTCAACCTACCACAGGAATTGCTGAAACAGTTCTACTCTGCTGTCATCGAGTCTGTTCTGTGAACATCAATAACTGTCTGGTTCGTCTCAGCTACAAAATCAGACATCAGAAGATTACAGAGAACGGTTTGGACTGCAGAGAGGATTATTAGTGCTCCCCTGCACACCCTGCAAGAACTGTATACATCCAGAGGGAGGAAAAGAGCTCAGAAAATCACCCTGGATCCCTCACATTCAAGCCATTCCCTCTTTGAACTTTTGCCATCTGGCCGGCGCTACAGAGCCCCAAATACCAGGACAACCAGGCACAAGAACAGTTTTTTTCCCCCAAACAATCCACCTTATGAACAGCTAAATGTTCCCTCATTGTGCAATAAAAAAAAGTGCAATAAATGACCTTTTGAGTCATTTAATTTAGGATCCGGACTATACTGGCCTCACTGTATATTTTGGATTTACGAAACTGGCTCAAAATATGTTTTCATTCTGAACCAGAATTGTTCATTCAGAAACGAAACTACAAGCTCTGTTTCATGCTGTAGATTTAGAAGCAGTGTCACACTGCCACTGAATAGTAGTGCATCTAGTATTTTAGTATGAGTAAACACCTTTGAAAACATTATAAAAGAGTTTGTTTTTCTCAGTATAAACAGCCTAGGAAAACAGCTCCACATAACACAATTCTATGCTAGTCAGGACTTCATACTTTCTCTGAAAAAAAAAAAAAAAAAAATGCTGTCAGTTCAATTTGTGCAGAGCGCCGCGTAGCTGCTCCAGGGGTTGTCAGTTCAGCCGGTACCCAGAAGACCCCTCTCTGTCCCCGGGAACACAGCCCTCTGATCTGTGTGTGCTGGGTTTTGTTCTTCCCCCTGCTTTGATTCTGGAAGAAAAGAAACGAGTATTTAATTTGAATACTCTTAACAGTGAGGAACAGACGAGATACATAGCATGAGAGGAGGTGGGGAAGAGTGAGAGAACTTTGAAAGGAAATAGTTTGCATGTAATTATGACTGATTCGCTGCCCTCATTCTGAAAAGTGGTTACGAAGTGTAGAAATATTGTTGTTAACTCCATCCAGCGTGGCAAAAACTCATTCAGAGCGGGAAAATGAAAGGAATAGAAACGGCAAAAGGAAAATGTATGCAACGCACATAATGCATTATTCCACTGTCACCTGCTTTCTGCTCTAATCACAAGTTTTCCTATGTGCCGGCAGGTTTGTGTGTGTACATCTGTGTGTGTGTGTGCGTGTGTGTGTGTGTGTTTGTGTGTGTGGCAGGATTGCCGCAAGCCAGAGCTCTACCTCTCGCTTTCCACACACACACACACACACACACACACACACACACACACACACACATGTAGAGATGTGTTGAGGGAAAGAGAGCAGAACGGTGACATTTTGTAAGGCTGAAATCATTGTCACACTAAAGCATTCTGTCACTTTATGTCACACCAGCACAGAAAGGGAACTAGACTGCAGAGAATAAATTGTTTTTCACAGATGGACGTTTACAAGGTTAGCGAGAACAAGAGGAAACAGAAATAAACTATCATGGACTAGCAAATGCTACTACTATGACATCTAGGAACGCACATTTTTCGACATAAATTAACCTACTGTCAGTACACTTGTTTGTACTTCATTCGATATGTCACTATGATACACAAAACATTTAACAATTTAGGTTAGCTCAAATAGACTAATTCTTACTTTTAAGTAGTTGCCTAAAGGGATAGTTTACCAAAAATGAAAATGACCCATGATTTCATTACCCTCAAGCCATCCTAGCTGTATATGACTTTCTTCTTTCAGATGAATACAATTAGAGTTATATTTAAAAAGGTCCTGGCTCTTCCAGGCTTTATAATGACAGTGAATGGGTGTTGAGATTTTGAAGTCCAATAAAGTGCATCCATCCATCATAAAAAGTGCTCAGGGTGCTTAGTAAAGGCCATCTGAAGTCAAACGATGTGTTTGTGTAAAAAAAATATTTATATTTACAACTTTATAAGCCGTAATCTCTAGCTTCCGCTAACTGTCGTGCACACGGTCCAGCTGAGTTTTAAATATGGATGTTTTTCTTACACAAATGCATATATTCACTTCAGAAGGCCTTTGTTAACCCCCTGGAGCCTTGTGGAACACTTTTCATGATTCATGGACGCACTTTATTGGATGTCATAATCTCGACAGCCATTCACTGCCATTATAAAACTTGGGACATTTTTTTTGCACCTGGGATGGCTTAAGGGTAAGTAAATCATAGGAAAATTTTAATTTTCGGGTGAACTGTCCCTTTAAGCAACTAGTTAATAGTGAGAATTGAGAACAAATATTAACATTTTGTTTGCAAATTGACGATTCTACATTGTTCAGGATCTAACCACAATATGCAAACAAAACACTACATATAATATGCTCTAACGCTTATTCGTATTTTGTAAATTATGGTTAGAAGTCGATAAACAAAACACTAAGTTTGTTTCAATGATTTTTGTACTTTGTTTTGCATCTCACCATAATATGCAAACAAAACGCTAAATATATGCGTTTAACAATATAGGTATTTTGTAAACTGTGGTCATAGGTCCAACAAACGTAATGCTAAATATCCATTTTAACAATATTTTTACATCTCACTGCAAATAACTTACTTCATTTTGCCAGCTCAGTTTGCTAACAATATGTCAAATATCTGATCTAACTGTTGTTTATTTTGTTTGATTCGTCACCTCATTTTGCAAAACAAAGCCATAAATATTAGCTTTAATATTGTTGTTTGCTCTTTGTTCGACTTGTCGATTCAATTTACAAAAACAAAACACTATATACACTATATTGCCAAAAGTATCGGGACACCCCCTTCTAATTAACAGGTTTGACTACTTTAGTAATTTCCATGAGTACTAATCTTAATGTTTAAGCATATAATGATATTCTAGGGAATTGTGACCTTCTAATTTACCTCTGTGTATAAAGCAAAGTTCATAGAGAAATGTTTGATTCAGTCAGTGTGGAAGAACTTGACTGGTCTGCATGAAGCTAAATCTTAATCCCAGCTGAACACCTCTGGTGTGACTTTAAATCCAGACCTTGAACCAAAAGCTCATCACCAAACACCAATGACTTGTACTTAGACAAAAGTATTGGGACACCCCCAATACTTCCCATTGGCACTTTTTTAAAGCCAATTTGTCCCGTTTAGTAAATCTGGCCCTTAGTCTGTACTTCGCTTCTCAAAAGTTTTTGCCAAAAAAAAAGGCGATGCTGTCTTGCGACCAATTCGTACATATTTACAGAGGTGGCTAATTTGTACAAAATTGTATGACCTCCATTTTACGATTTTGTACCATCTGTTTATACCCCAGTGGTGGGGTTAAGGATAGATCATTCGTACTAATTCATACGATTTGTGGAACACGTAAGATACATACAAATTAGCCACCTTGAAAAAAATGTATAAAATGATTGGGTTGAAAAAACAACAACAACACAATGTCGATAGTAATACTTTACCTAAAGCCTTTATGTATAATGCATTATATAAGTATTTATGATGTACGCAGTAATGCATTAATATCTTTTTATAAATAATTATAACTAAAGTTAAAATACATTTAAATATTTTACACTTTGTTTTAATGCATTAAACTGAGCATTATAATGTTTTATAATATTACAATGCATTATGAGGCATAATTAATGCATTCAAGCTACTTTTATAATGCATTATATATAAAGGTTTAAAGTGTTACTCTATCTGCTTTAACAATATTTAAATCCATGTGTTTTTTAAATAAATAACACATAGTTCACAAAGTAAGAATGCTGTGATAATAAGCAAGTACGGCATAATTTGAAAAGTACAGAAAGCAGAACTCATAGAGAAATCATATTCTGTGTTTGTGTGTGAGGGGCTTGATGCAGGCTTTGTGTTTGCTAGGGGAGGCATGCCTTGTTTACCTGAGGGAAATTCAAACGCTGAAACTCTAACCCAGACGCACTATGCAGCTGATGGCAGTGCTACTGTCAAAACACACACACACATATAGACACAACCCCTTTAACCTCCCCTCTCAACATGCATCACGCACACACACGTTTCTGGGGTCCTAACCTGCCTCCATCAGCACGCATTATGCATAGCATGTGTGTTTCCAACCCTGACAGATAAAGGGGAATGAGGCCGCCACAGGACACCTCCGTACACATATATGATAATACATGCAGATTAGATTGACTGTATGTTCCTCCAAGTGTGTCTACAAACAATGCAACAGATAATGGAGGTACAACAAGTACTATTGTCAACAGATATTTATTTTCCTTTAGCCAAACATGCAATGTCAAACGATGTACAAACCAATTGGGTATTTAACGTTTTGTTTGGAAACTGGGTTGACAAGTGAAACAAAACTGCCCATTTTAACAATGTTCTTACTACCTTTCTTGGTCTTTAACGTGTTCG
Organism: Cirrhinus molitorella; assembly: GCA_033026305.1. NCBI lineage: Eukaryota > Metazoa > Chordata > Actinopteri > Cypriniformes > Cyprinidae > Cirrhinus > Cirrhinus molitorella. Next base: position 16,009,118 of record CM065121.1, on the reverse strand, counting down.
TTGTTTTACTGTCTAGGCAAGGTCAGAAAGCTCTCGGATTTCATCAAAAATATCTTCATTTGTATTCTGAAGATGAACAAAGGTCTTACGGGTTTGGAACGACATGAGGATGAGTAATTAATGACCGAATTTTCTTTTTTGGTGAACTAACCCTTTAAAGCAGATACAGTTGAGGTCAAAAGTTTACTTTCAGAATCTGCAAAATGTTCATTATTTGACCATACAAAATGCATGTTATTGTTTATTTAGTGCTGACCTGAATTACACATAAAAGATGTATATGTATAGTCCACAAGAGAAAATAATAGTTGAATTTATAAAAATGACCCCGTTCAAAAGTTTACATCCCCGATATCACAGCTGTTTTTTATTTTATTTTATTTTAATTTTGTAGTTATATATATATATATATATATATATAGTATCAGCTGTACTATGTGGAAACGAAACAGCCATATGTCTTTATCATTTGACTGAAACCTTAAAAGTGCCACTAAAGACATTTTTTTTTTATAGTGATAGTTGTTTATGATTCCCTTGTTTGTCCTGAACAGTTAAATTGCCTGCTGTTCTTCAGAAAAATCCTTCAGGTTCCACAAATTCTTTGGTTTTCCAGCATTTTGTGTGCATTTGAACCCTTTCCAACAATGACTGTATGATTTTGAGATCCATCTTTTCACACTGAGGACAACTGAGGGATTCATATGCAACTTTTATAGAATATATCAAACGCTCACAGAAGGGAAAACAATGTTTTAAGAGAGAGAGAAAACTTTTTTCATTTGAAGATCAGGGTAAATTTAACTGATTTTGTCTTCTGGGAAACATGTATCTTCTGTAGCCTGAAGGGCAGTACTAAATAATCTAGGCAAAATAAGAAAAATGTACACATCTCCATTCTGTTCAAAAGTTTTCACCCCCGGGAAACTTTTTATGATTTTTTTTTTTCCTTGCTTTTTGTTGAATCCCTTTTATTTTGTTAAAATAATTATCATTTTGCAGATTCTGAAAGGGGGATGTAAACTTTTGACCTCAACTGTAACTAGTGCTTCATTTGCAAATTGTAATGACAAACTGAACAAAAACAAACAAAACCACATTTTCTCAGAGGAGATACTAAGCATTTTGTTTTTTGAAACGTGGTGACAGTTTGAACAAAGTATGAACAAACATTTCAGTGAATGTTCAGGGTTTTGGGAACAATATGTCCTGCTGAATGAATTGGAGTCTACTGGTAAGTACTGTAGTCAGTAACATTTACTGAACTGGACTGCTCACCGTGACTCCTCAAGTCCATCGATTTCCAGTGTCAGTCAAGCAAGAGCAACACCAGGTGAACACGCACACATGGTTGTTTTGATGTCGTCTTTCTCCCACGCTCCATCGACCAGCATCTGTAATTCTTCTCTGAAACAGAAAGAAAACCATCAAATGTTTTCATATGGTAACTTTAAGATTTCTTGTGGAGCTTTTTTAGGTCCCAAGTATTGCGAAACAGAAGCGTTGGGAGTATCAGATTTACTGTGTTGAAACGTAACGGCCATATGTCCTTATCAGTGCCACTAAACATATTTTTTTTTTCCATTGTTCATTTATTATTATTAGATTTAATGGTTTATTATGATAACATATATAATATACACTGTATTAAACAGCATGCAACTGTGTATTTCATAAATATCCTGGATGAAAATGGTTGTAAAAAGCTACTTTAATGACAAAATATCACCTTTGTCAAAAAAAAAAAGATGCTTCTGTCAATCAAAAACTACAACTACACTTTATCGTTGAATGACATATGGTGATGGTTGCAACAGAACTTTAACATGTTTGACATAACTGGGTGAATTTGACTGCAGAAGGCATTCAAATTCATGACATGGATCATATGTAAAAACTCAAAAGCATTTGTCTGTAAATTCTGGTGTACCATTGCAACACACACTTGTACACATAGAAACAGATAGTCAGACACACACAGTGGGGTACAGTAGGAGTCCTGGGGCTGATGTCTAGGTAGCAGCATTGACCTTTATTGTCCAGATGAGGGGAAATATTAGATTAGCACTGACCTGATTTGGCTACCGACTGGTATCACCTGAAATTAAGATCATGAGGATTAACACAAACAAACAAACAAACACATGCAGCACACAAAAGCTCGTGCGAACACACACCACACTAACCTTTTCACAAATAAATCCTTTCAACGACAAAAACATAAAAAATAAAAAAGATTTACCACATAAAAAACGTTATTATATTTACAATAACATTGTTTTCTAGTATTTATTTAATTTAACCACTTAACTCTGAGTGGCACCTTAATGTGATTAATAAATGCACAAAAGCAACGACAAAAAACTTGACTAGATGATAGCTGCACGTGAAATTAAGATATGAGAAAGGCTTTTTCATTTAAATGCAGCGTAATAGGAGTCTGTTTGCCCTCACGACAGACCTCGATGTAGACTTTAACATCACATCCGATGTTGACTGAATCTTTCAACGCGGCAAAGCCAAGTAGTTAATGAATCTGCCTGGGAACTGCCATCGTGTCAGAACTCGACTACAGAGAGGGAGAAAGCGAGCGAGAGTCGAGCCAGAGGGACAAAAGGAGAGAGTAGATTCGTCAGCGTGATTTGATTTGATATGGCTGGGTCACAAGCTCGTCTAATTGCAGGGAAGTTGATCTGACAAATGGATCTGGTCGGTGTTATCATGCTGTACATACGCCTGGAGGGTGAAAGAGTCACTCTGTACAGCTCCATTGATACTAATGACGCATTTCAGATTAGTCGCGTTTCCTTCATTTAACGTTACCCCTCGTCAAGACTTACCTTAAATGCGATCTTTGAGCGAGTTTACCTCAGAAACTGAGTCTGGTTGTTGTTGTTTTTTATCTTTAGGAATACGTTTTAAAATAGGCTATACTTTAATCCAGTGTTGTTTTAGTGTAATTTACATACTAATCAACCTTTTTCCTGAACGGGGAAGTCTTGCCCGACTGGAATGAAACGAGATATTTCATGCAAAAAGTTGCATGATATAAACTCACAGTTGCAAGAAATCCGACTTTTTTTTTCTTTAGAATTGCAAGACAAAAACTCCCAATTCTGACTTAATCTCGCAATTCTCACTTTTTTCTTAGAACTGCGAGATATAAAATCTTAATTGCAAGAAATAAAGTCAGAACTGCAAGATAAAAACACTCAATTTTGACTTTTTTCTTGCAATAGTTTTTTTCTCTCGTAATTGCAAATTTGCATCTCGCATTTCAGACTTTCTTGTAATTGCGAGTTTGTATATAACATTTTTTTTCTCGCAATTGCGAATTTACATCTAGCAATTCTGACCTTTTTCTTAGAATTGCAAGATAAAAACAACGCAATTCTGACTTTATCTCGAAATTCTGTTGTTTTCCTAAAATAGCGACTTTATATCTCACAATTCTGACTTTTTTCTCTTATTGTATCTCATAATTCTGGCTTTCCTTGCAATTGCAAGTTCATATCTCACAATTCTGACTTTTCTCAGAATTGCGAGTTTGCATTTAACATTGACTTTTTTCTCGCAGTAGCAACTTTGTACCATAATTCTGACTTTTCTCGCAATAGCAACACTGTATCTCATTCTGACTTTTCTTGCAATTGTGAGTTTATATCTCACAATTCAAACGTTTTTCTCGCAATAGCGACTTTGTATCATGAATCTGACTTTTCTCGGAATTGCTAGTTTATATCTCAATTCTGACTTTTTTCTCGCAATACCGACTTTGTATTTAACATTTCACTTTTTTCTCGCAATAGCAACTTTATCTCATTTTGACTTTTCTTGCAATTGCGAGTTTATATCTCAAAATTCTGACTTTTCTCGGAATTGCAAGTTTGCATTTAACACTGACTTTTTTTCTCACAATAGCAAGTTTGTATCTCATTCTGACTTTTCTTGCAATTGCGAGTTTATATCTCACAATTCAAACATTTTTCTCGCAATAGCGACTTTGTATTATAAATCTGACTTTTCTCGGAATTGCAAGTTTATATCTCAAAATTCTGACTTTTTTCTCGCAATACCGACTTTGTATTTAACATTTCAGACTTTTTTCTCGCAATAGTGACTTTGTATCATAAATCTGACTTTTCTTGGAATTGCGAGTTTATATCTTAAAATTCTGACTTTTTTGCAGTTATAAGAACATCACAATAATCTACAAGTAATCCACACCATTCCAGTCCATCAATTAACGTCTTGTGAAACCAAAAGCTGCCTGTTTGTATGAAAAAAATCCATCACATAGTAGGCTCATAGTACACCCTCATGCACATACCATCACCCCAAGGACACAGATTAAAGAGCATAAATGAATATACAAGGCAGCAATACTCATTTAAAAAGCCTGATTCAAACCTCAAGGGTGTTATACAGTAGAGCTGCATTGGTGTACTTCCCTGCTGTGGATGCTAAACCAACGTAGAAACCAAAAACCGCAGTTAAACTGGCGGAATTCACCATTTCCTACAAGACACAATACAGTTTCTATATCCTAAAGCGAACCCCACAGGAATAGCGAAACCTGCTGACATTCACAGACAAACGTAGCCAATCAAACGCATGTTGTTTGTGAGGTTACAGGTGACTGCACACACACAGTCTGTGTACTGTAAATCTGCAAGAGGGTAAATTACAAGGTGAAATATCCATTCTGAACGCATCTGCAGAGCTCTACGATTCGGCGGAGGTTAACTTAGGGGTCACAACAGCTTTCAGTTCTCTATTAGGAGAGAATAGCGCTTCAGCCGCTCAAAGAACCGGCTCTGATGTGGACGGTTCCCGGCTGAACTCCTACTTAATAAAACAGTCTGCTGGTCTTTCAAGAGCACTCATTTGATCCTGGTGGAAAACAAAGGGGTTCCTCTTTCTGATCTGTCAAAAGCGATTTTTCTCAATTCTACCTTTGTGTAAACCTGGGCCTTGAACGTGGTAGTATCGTTGCTGTCTATGCAGGGTCAGAAAGCTTTTAGATTTGATCAAAAATATCTTAATTTGTGTTCCAAAGATGAACAAAGGTCTTATAGGTTTGGAACGACACGAGGCAGAGTAATTAATAACAGAATTTTCATTTTTAGGTGAACTATCCCTTTAATGTTGGTGTGCGATCTGTAGTTTGTTTCTAAATATTGATGTGGGGTATGTGGAGTTAATTGTGTTGTGTTGGGGGATTGTTTAATCCTCTGCTGATGTTCAGGGAGCGTTGTGCGGGTCCATTGATCGTCCTCCGGGGCAGGAGGGGTCAGGAGTCTTCTGGCTGCACAATCGATGTCATCCGTTTCAAGGGCGCTGGGACTCGATAAAGGTTTTCTTCTAAATCCAGAATCTGCTGGCCTCCATCAACAAGTGCTGATAAACAGATGGAATCGGACGAGGGATTTGCAAGGTCAAATTCATATGAAAGTTTTGGAAACACTTTGTGGCGTGACACTTTCACACTTACACATATTGAGCTGCATTTGAGACCTTGACACCGCGTTACAATCGAAGTGATGTGAAACATTTCCTAACACGAACCAACGGTAATTCATATTCACATTTTTAAAGAATAATAATAAAAAGCTAATTTTTAAATGTAATATTTAATGTTGGGATTCATATTTTTCTAGTTTGTAGTGTAATTTTATCCAACACACACCTATGATTGATATGGGTGTGCAAAGTACTATATATTTCATCTATTAGCATTTTAATAATACAATAATACTTAAAATTGAATTTTTAAATACATTTTAATAAATGTAACATTTAACATTGTTCGTTAAAATATTTTGTTGACATGAATATTGTGGAGAATTTATTATTTTCTGGCTTATATGAGGTCATATTATATATATATTTTTTTTATTATTATTATTATTATTATTTTTAATAAATAGATATAAGAACAATAAGGATCTAATGTCAATACATACAGTTACCTAAAATACTAACTAATAAACTAAAAACATAAAAAAAAAAAATAATAATAATATTAATAGATTTTAAAAAGCTTTTTAAATTAATAATAAAAAATAATACTAATTTTACTATATATTTAAAACAAAATTTACTCCATATGTAAAACTACTGTAAATACGTCAGTAATAATAATAATTATAATAATTATTAATTAATGTAAATTAATATTTAATTTGTAATATGTAAATTAATAAATAGAAATATTTATAACAATGCATATATTGTTATAATTATATATTTATTATTATTATTATTATTAAGTATTGTAAATTAATTATAAATAATTATAGTTATAAAACAATTTATATAAAATTATAAAAACTAATTCTATATAATTACTATAATTATATTATATTTTAACACTTTTTTAAATAATACTTATATTGTATTATTTATTTTTTTAGTTATTATTATACATAATCATATAAATGTTATTATTTATTATTAAATACAATTATATATATATATATATATATATATTAACACTTTTAATTTTAATTTAATGATTTAAACCAATTATTTGTTATTTAATATTTTATAACTTCAATTAATTTGGGTGTGTATGTATATATATATATATATATATATATATATATATATATATATATATATATATATATATATATATATATATATTAATAACACTTGGTAATTTAATATTTTTTTGATTTGATAATTTAAACAATTTTTTTTTGTTATTTAATATTTTACATTAACATTGATATGTAAACATTTTAATATTTATATGGTCTTTTACATATTTTTTAAATAAGCCACATACACAGTCAAATAAAATGTATGTGTAGCGTTTGTACTCACTCATCTAGTGTTTATATTATGACAAAAGTTTGTTGTCCACATCCTCTAACTCTTGTTCTCTTCTTTTTGTGTTTCCGTGAGCCTTAAAAGACAGAAAAAAAGAAACATACATCAGGCTGATTTTGTGTGCACAGGTGTTGTTGAGTTTTCTTTGGTGACTCACATTGTTTGTACAAACGAAACAGGTGTGCTCACAAAGGCAATGCGACCGTATATTGGACGTCTGACAAAAGGAGCACACGCAAATGGCGTTAAAGCAACAAAAAAACGTTTATCTTAGCAAAGAAAACCCATGTAAACCTTAAGCCATCGACGGCTTACTTTCAACTGCAGTTTGTGTCCAAATAAGAAAGTGCGTAATAATAAAACACAGGGGCGTAAAGGTAACCGTTCCAATAATGTCAAAATTGCTTCATTTTATCCGACCGCAGTAATTGCTATGAGAAAAGTAAATCAAGTCAGTGGGTTCGGAGTCCACACGTACGCTCCAACATCCAATTATTTCGGCTCTCGGAAGAGCACTCCAGTTTCCATTCCTCTAATTGCCAGGCGTGTGTCGTCCTGCGCGCTGTTGCATTCTGGGAGCCGTTCGGAGACAGGTGAAAGGCCCTCTGAGGGATTCGATGAAGCACATGGTGCAGCAAATCACTGAAACTTCCAGAAAGCCCAGAGCACAAAGCAGAGGGTCAAGGACAGGTGACCTGAACCAAACAGCTTCATGATGATGATGATGATGATGATGACGACAGAAGACTGAGAGGCAGTTTGAGAGAAAAGAGAGGCTGAGAAATGCTTTTAATGTTGGGGAAGCGGCTTTGAAACTGTGAATCTACTCGTAGTGATTATATGAGTTATAATAATGATAATGATGATGATTCAATAATTAACTATATGACACTGATGCTATCTGAGGAGGCAGTATGAGCTCATTTACTGTTGTCTTTTTTTTTTTTAATTAGCTAGAAAACAACATATACAGTTACTCTAAATAAAACTAATAAACTAAAACTATAAAAAACTGAATGAAAAAATACAGTGATAAAGATCAATAATATAATATAATATATTTCAAAATAATTTCATATAAAAAATCTTTAAAAAATCTTACAAAAAATTTTCGATATATAAATAATAATATAAAAACATTGAGCTATAATATATTTCAATTCAGCTATAATATAATATATGAGAAAATTCTAAATAATAAAAAAAATACAAATAATATAAAATATTCATCTATAATAGAATATACAAGTAATATAAAACTATTCCGCTATAATGTAATATAATATAATATAATAATATAAAACCCCACAAATATTATACAAATATAATCTAAAAACATTTTGCTAAATTTTTAAATAATATAAAAAAATGTACAAATAATATAATATCAAAAATATAAATAATATAAAAACATTCAGCTGTAATTTAATATATACAATTTAAAAATAATATAAAAATATAAATAATATAAAAAAAACTGAATTACAAAATATAGTGCTAAAGATCAATAATATAATATACATTTCAAAATGTCATATAAAAAATCTATAAAAAAATGCTATAATATACAAAAAAAATCAAAATAATATAAAAACATTCAGCTATACTTAAATTCAGCTATAATAAAAAATTCTAAACAATATAAAAAAATCAGCTATAATATATGTAAAAATTCAAAGTAATATAAAAAATACAAATAATATATAACATTCAGTTATAATATAAAAAAATATTTAAAAAATACAAATAATTTAAAACATTCAGCTATAACATAATAGAATCGAAAAAAATCTAAATAATCTACAAATACAAAAACAAATAATATAAATCTATTCTGCTATAATATAAAATAATAATATAAAAAATTGAAATGTTATAGAAATATATTATAAAAACATTTAGCTATAATATATACAATTTAAAAATAATATAATAATGTCAATAATGTAAAAACATTCAGTTATAATATAATATAAAGAAGCATTCTACATAATATAAAAACATTCCGCTATAATATAATATTTAAAAAAATTCTAAATAATACAAAAAAATACTAATAATATAAAACATTCATATATAAGAGAATATAAAATAATATGAATCTATTCCACTAAATTTTTAAATAATTAAAAAAAAAAACAAATAATATAACAAATAATATAATATGTAAAAAAATTCTAAATAATATAAAAAAATATAAAAACATTTAGCTGTAATATTATACAATTTAGAAATAATATAAAAAATATAAAAACATTCAGGATTTTTAAAGTACATAATAAATAAAAGAAAATAGATGGGGGGGGGGGCAAGCTAGTGTTAGCTTTCTTAATTGTAAAGAGAGAAAAACTAGTGTTAGTAGTGTTAGTGTTTTTTCGTTTTTTTTCCACACACACACACCTATATATAATTAAAAATAGATAATTATACAACATTAATATTAATAAAAAAATAAATTAGTACATCTGTTAAGAATTTAAAACACACACACACACACACACACACACACACACATATATATATATATGTAAAATGAAAAATAAGAGGAATTAAGTGTTATGTATTTTAAACGTATTTATTTTAAATAAATATATTTATATATATATAATAGAAACAAAAATTATTTAAATGATAATTTTTAACAATCATAGGTCAGATTTTTATACGTCAGATAAATAGCTTTTGCTTAGTCCCCAACACTGAAGCTATCAGAGCTGAACGGGTGAAACTGGATGGAAGTCATCCTCAAACCCCGAAAGATGTCACAGCACCTTCCTCATCAACACCTCCTCCTCCATCTTCTCCTGCCATCATCTGGTCTCATCATTACCATGTCATTATTTCTCCCTATGACTCCAAAAAGGCCTCGTTTGTAAAACCACACAAGTATGAACCATCATTGGCTTTACCTCCAGGCTGTTTGATGACCTTGCCAAATATAGGTGCGACCTCTTCTTTACTGCGTCCGTGTGGAGCGTCTGGGGAAGTCAGTCCCTGCAGCACTGGACGTGTCTGCGCTCGCATGTGTGTGTTTGTGTGTTCGCTCCTCAGGCGCTCTCCTCACTGTCCTGTCTATAGAAATAACTCTGTTATGCTCCTCGTCAGCGAACACACTCCAAACTCTCAGCGACAGGCCACCCTTCCTGCATCAAAGCCGTCCCAACAGCTAACGTCAGGAAAAACTGCGCTGTCAACACAAAAAAACTGAAAAGTCGCCCTTTCGAAACCAAGAGAGGTTGAAGTAAACATCTACACAATCGACAGCCTCTGGCAGTACTGTATTACAGTGATGGTGTTTGATGGTAATACCATGGTACTTCAAAACAAACATAATGAAATTCACATACTAGTATTTACATTTCCAAAATGACTATATAGTATTGCTGATATAAGACATCATAGTATTATTTTGATTTCAGTTCTGACACCTTAAGCTTATACATTTATGCCTGTTTCAATAAGAAAGCATCTTAAAGGGTCTTAAAACAGACTTTATATATAGTATATACTATTATACTATCCTACTATTCATAGTATTTTTATTTGTTATTCTTTATTTTTATTAACACAATATTTGTGAAATAATGTGCCATTATACCAACATTATGTATATGTACATATGTCATAAAAAAAACAAAACCTTAAATTAAATTAAAAACATCTGCTTTATTGACATACAATTTACATTATTTAAAAATCGCTGTATTTTTTTTAAAAAAGTAATACCTTTATAATTTCTTACTTTTAACATAATACAGTATTCGGTTTTATAACATTTAACGGTTTATTTTTTGTTATTGTATATATATATATATATAAATAAATAAATAATCAATACAATTGATGTAAAATTTTATTTAAAATATAATAATATAATAAATAATAATATAATATATTAATAAAATATATTAAAATAATGTGTAGAATTTAAAATAATGTATGCTGTGTGTGTGTGTGTGTGTGTGTCTACCTTAAAAATGAAATCATTATAATTTATTTTACTGTATATGATTTTTTACATAACTTACATTATTTAGAAATCTATATCTCATAATAATAATAATAATAATAATAATATATTATCTATTATATTTATTCAAAATATTTCTATATATTTATTTACCATAAATTACAACTTTACTTAGATTTATTTTTTGTATATAATTATTAATTATAATATATATATGTACACGTACATGTAGATGTATATATATATATATTCATTTATAATTTTTTATAGAAAGTATAATTTGTGTTTTTATATTACTATATTACTATATAATAATATAATATATAAAAATAATAATAAATAACCATATTTAAATATTTGTATAAATTAATTTACTTTACAAAAAGTAAGCATTTATAATTTTTTTATTGTATTGTATATAATGATTTACATATCTTACATTATTTAATTTTTTAAATCAAATTTTTCACCAAAAAACAGTGACAAAGATCAATGATACCAGCTTTTTTTTGACATGTACCATGATAATACTATGTTTTTGTTTAATTCACACCATAGTAGTAGCAATTTACCATGTTATCAGTCACGTAATATAACTATGAATAAATTTTACATGTAACGTCACGTTTTATTGTAATACATTAAGTTGTTTTTGGAAATGCACCATGATCTGCATCTAACTAGCATAATATTATCATCTGATACCACCAATCTACCACATAATTCAGATAGATACACAGATAGATAGATAGATAGATAGATAGCATAAACTAAACTGACACCAAGAACAAAGAGAGTTTATGTTGAATGTTTAAAAAGACACTTTCAAGAGGAATCTGAGCTGAAAGCCTGTTTTTGTCTGATGTTATTTCTTTTATTGTGTCTGCAAACGCACAGGGCTTTACATCTATTAGCACACATTTCGTTATTTTTTTGACCCGAAAGCCAAAGCAGAGATCAAAAGATCAAAAACAAGCGAGAGTTGATCTGCAGGGCATGAACACACGAACACACACATCATTACCACGCCTGCACCTGAGCCTGACCTTCAAGGTTAAAAACACACACACATAAACAGAACAGCATAAAAACACAAAAAAGAAGGGATAGTGAAGTTTATAGGTCACGCTCACAGAAACACACACACACCTGTCTGTTTCAGTGTGTCAGTGTTCAGCAGGTGTCACATGATGTCAAACAGTATGTGGCTGATCCAGGCAGATCAAACCCGCAGGTCCATCCGTCCAGAGATCCTCACAGACGAGAAACACACCCTGAGCTCATGCTGTCCGTGAAACACAGGAGCTACAACACATGAACAAAGAGAAAGGCGTGTGTGACTGGAATTTAAGTATGAAATAGATTCAGTATTCAATAAAACATTTTGTGCTATACATTTTGCTATGCCTCGCCAAAGGAACATTATAACACAATACATGATGTATTATATTTATTTATATTATATGAAAAAAAAACTGTATTTTATTTTTTATTATTACAAATAAAAGTGTTTTCATATCATATAAATAATATAAATTATACATACATATATATATATATATATATATATATATATATATATATATATATATATGTATATGTACAATATTTGTATAAATTTCCAAAATTACAAATAATATTCATTAATTATTCATTATGACATACTTTACATTACGCACACATATTTTAAAATATATAACAAATATTAAAAAAAGTATATCTTAATAGTATATGTCTGTAAATGTATTATTATTTTTTTTAAACAAAGTATTATTTGTGTTTTTTAAACGTATTGAAAGTTACAATTTCTTTATTGTTATATATATATATATATGGTCATTTATTGGTGAGACTACAAAGTTTTATTTCAGAACTAAATTTTAGCACTAATTAGAAGTGACGACGCGTATATTCGGTTATATCATTGTCCGTGTCTATTTGGTGCAGCCGTGCATTGTCGCACTCCATGTAAAAAACTGTTTTTGGCGATGTGCTGGAGAAATCGACTGACAGCTCTGATCCTCCGATTTGCGAAAGCGGACCACTCGATCCCTGGATGCGTTTTTGCATTTCTTTCTGGATATATGGATCATAAAAAGCACTTCTGTCATCTTGCAATGATGGTTCACTCACATTTTCTCCGCTCGTTATCATCTTCCCTTACGAAAATTAACCATGGTTTTATTATAGTAAAAGCAGGTTTGTTTTATTACTATTTGCATAACCACACAAATTAGATTTTGTAACAAAACCATGGAATAACTGCAATAACTGCCGTTTTGGTTTGATTCGTAGTTAATTTTAGTAAGGGCTAAGGTCTGTAATATGCACAGCATTAACAAACCTATTAGTACTTTGTTGTATATTTAGTTAATAAATATATTAACTCTAATTCAACTGATGTAGCTATACAATGAGGTCTTGGAAATAAATGTCTTATTTATTTTAGTCTCTCAGATGTAGTTATAATGTGCGATTAATACATGGTCAACAGTTTCAGCGTTTCATTAGGTTGAGATAATCTACATATTGTTGTGACTTTTTTAAAGTTACTCATGCGTTTTTAAAATACAGGCAATAGCATGTATTCGCGCAACATTATAGCCCACATTAAAGCATATTATAACTCATTCTGACACTGAATTTATATATTTGTTCCTATGTGTAACGGTGCATACGTACTTAGAATTTCGTTTTTACATAAATTAGGCATATAAATAAATGCTTGTCATATATTAAAACGAGCAAGGAAATTGTTGAATGAGCCTATATATAGGACAGCTGGTGAAATAAAACTACCCGCCGGTAAATTAAACAGCACTTTGGTTAACTTCGGTCATTTTTAAATGTGCTATATAAATAAACGTTGTAAATTCTAGAACGATCTGAGCGGCCATATAAGCTACAAATAAATTTATTTGTAGACTATATAACAACAACTTGGAAAACAGACAAAATAGAAAGGGTAAGAGACGAAATTTGAGACAAGAGCATACAACATAATGTCCGCAGACCGCTAGCGGAACTATATTTACCCTGCGTCACGTGATTTCCGATTCTTGTGAAAAAGGCCAATTAGCTTTCAAGACCAGAACAGTTTAAAAAAAAATTATACAACATCTTGAAATTCCAAGACTGGAAACGTTGGCTAGCTTTAACTAATAAAAAACATTGTTTTAAAGACAGCTCTCAACAACCCCCAACCGTCCCTGGCAGAAATAATATGAGCTTTTTTTAATTTAGATGTGCGATGAAGATTTCGGGGCTGGGAAAGGCGAACAGCTGTGTTTCTGCCCTGATAAATGACTCATTTAAATGAGTTTCATTAACGATACGTAGGAGTCTTGTTCAGCGCCGCGATATGTTTTGATGTACAACAGCCGTTATGACAGCAGGGGTTTGTGCGGCAGTCCGTGAGTTAATGGAGTCAAATGGAAATTATCTGACGGCTAACACATCTCTGAATGTAAATCTTCCCCGAATATTGAAGTCGGGCTCGTCCTATGTCGGCCAGCTATCAAATGATTCATTCTACATACATAATAGAAACCAAATTACCTCATATAAAAGGACGTGGAAAAATAAATTAATTCTTTGGCATTGATATCTCCTCCCGCTACCGAAACACATGCTAGGTTGAAATCACTAGCGCGTGACTAAGTGTTTGACGATGTGGCCTGATCCGCGACCAGCTTTTCCGGTTTCTGTGCTTCTTAATTTGAGGGTTTGGGAGGTGGAGGTTTCAATGAGGGATTAAATGAAGCTAATCCCATTTCAGATCTGCGCAAACAAACACGCCAAAGCAAAGCCCTGCCCGAGGCAAAGCGAGACACAATGCTTTAATCTTACAGGTACAGATACTGTCACAAGTGCTATTTAACGGATAAATGAACGCTTACAGATTTTGACATCCTTTATTAGCGAATATTCATTCCTCACAAACTTAAGTCAACAGCAGTTCGTCTTTAAGCAGTTTAATTTAGCTTAAGATGAATGCTGATCTAATAAATGCTATTATTAATACTGTAATGTAAACATCTGGCTTAATAAAATACCAGAGTTATAAAGTGGAAATGTCTTTGTTAATACAATAAACACTCTAGATTAGAAGTTTACTATAGTATTTCTGGTGTATTCACAGAAAAAAAAAAAAACATACTTTAAGGTAAAATCATGGTTTGATCAAATGCAACTATGGTTTTTATCTTCTGAAGCTTCTAATGCATTGCATTACTTTTTGCCACCTGAGCTGGGCTTGCTTATTTATTTTTAATAACAAAGGCCAAAAGTTATCTTTTTGGCAACTGTAAAGGCCATTTCACACCAAAATGAAATAAATAAGCCTTAGGCTGAGTTTGTGTTACTTATTTGAAAAAGTAGATCGTATGTTTTCTTGTCAATTTAAAAGTAATGCGTTGCTTTAGTTACTTGAAAAAAGTAATCTGATTACATGAAAGTAATGCAATGTAATGATGCGTTACACCATAAAAAGTAACTAATTACATTACTTAGTTACTTTTAAGGAAAGTAATGTATTTGCGTTACTTTTTGCCACCTGAGCTGGATTTGCTTATTTATTTTTAATAACAAAAACCCAAAAGTTAGCTTTTTGGCAACTGTAAAGGCCATTTCACACCAAAAATGAAATAAATAAGCCTCAGGCTGAGCTTGTGTTACTTATTTGAAAAAGTAAATCGTATATTTTCTTGTCAATTTAAAAGTAATGCGTTACTTTACTAGTTACTTGAAAAAAGTAATCTGATTACATAAAAGTAATGCAACATAATGTTGCGTTACACCATAAAACATAACTAATTACGTTACTTAGTTACTTTTATGGAAAGTAATGTATTGCGTTACTTTTGTGTTATTTTTTGCCACCTGAGCTGGACTTGCTTATTTATTTTTAATAAAAAAAAAGCTACAAAAAGTTAGCTTTTTGGCAACCGTACAAAACATTTCACGCCAAAAATGAAATATATGAGCCTCAGGCTGAGCTTGTGTTACTTATTTGAAAAAGTAACTTGGATATTTTCTTGTCAATTTAAAAGTAATGCGTTACTTTACTAGTTACTTGAAAAAAGTAATCTGATTACATAAAAGTAATTACTTTTATGTAAAGTAATGCATTACGTTACTTTTGCGTTACTTTTTGTCATCTGGGCTGGGCTTGCTTATTTATTTTTAACAAACAACCCAAAAGCTATATTTTTGCCAACTGTAATAGTCCTTTCACATCACAAATAAAATAAGTAAGCCTCGGGCTGAAAGAATTGAATAAATTGAAAAACAAAGTAACTTGAGTTACTTATTTGAAAAAGTAGCTATTTTCTTGTCAATTTAAAAGTAATGCGCCTTAATGACCTTATGTTACTTTACTAGTTACTTGAAAGAAGTAATCTGATTACATAATTTGCATTACTTGTAATGCATTACCTCCAACGCCACTGGAAAAAAAAAGTTTAGCAATAGTTGATATTTATTTTATCTTATTAGTGATCCTAGTGGAGTGCTGACATTTTTGTAGTGAGAGTTTGCTGTAAAACCAACAAAAACAGTTAAGCATTTTGCAACTTGAGTCGTACACTGAAAAAAATTCACTACTGGATTTATTTTAAAACTTAAATATATTTTGAAATAATCGAGAATCAAAAATTGCTAGTGAATTCCACAAATAATTACAAGGAAATTGCAAGTAACACTGAATTGAACACAAAATAGAAGTAGAAATTGTATTTTCTCATAAAAAGTACTCTAATAATACAAATTCGAACTGTAAAAAATTTGTTTGTACAGTAAAAAAAAAAAATTCTATATTCCATGATAAAACCAGTTTAGCTAACATGTAAAGATACAGCTGTGTAAAACATGGTAAAGCATCTTTCTTTTGGCTGTGGACCTACAAAACAAATTTTTCTAACAAAATGCTACGTGCTCATGTGACTCAGCGAGTGAATTTCCATAATATGAGGTGAATTATGGTCAGAATTGAGTTCCCCTCAGAACTGAGTAGCATTTCAAAGGGCGCTTATAAAGCAGAACTCGATAGCCGGCAGCTATTTCACATAGAAAACGCAGCTTATCATCGAAACGCAGACCTGTACTCTCTTGCACGTGCACTTACGGCTGCTAGACGCCCCGGAGAAATGTAAATTTCCCTGTGTTCATTTAATCTGCAGCAGCGTGTGGCATTTATTCAGAAAACAAAGCAAACTGAAAGGAAAAAATGCTCTGATTTTATTAAAGCCTGATGTATGCAGTCAGTAAGGCAGCTCTGGGAACAAAATGATCGATATTCAACATCACCAATGCATTTTAAGACACTTGAATAATAATAAAAAAAAAAGCCCACAAATTTTATATATATTTTGATTACAAATCTGTCAGCCTGACTAGAATAACCCAACATGTTCAACATCGAGTGTTTGCTTTTGCACAAACCCCATGAGCTTTGAGCTGTCGCATCCATCACTGTCAGGACTAATTATTGCCCTACACTTTTCTGTGTCGTGCAAACGTACTGCGAGCTTCTGTCCCTCTCTCTCTCGAGATCGTTCTGTCTCATTTTGAGGTCACAACGGACGTCTTTATTTTTAACAACCTCCCCTTTTATGTCTTGTGACCTTAAGGGGTCACGTGGAAGCATTTAAAAGGCCATATTCCACACCATTTAAGTCCACTTTTGAGTTAGTCAAGGTTTCTTGCAGCAAAAATGTCATAATTAAGTTTCACATGACCATTTTCCAGTCTCTCTCTGAGTTTTATAACTAAACAGTCTGTTTTTGCTAACAAAATGGCCTCTGTTGTGATTGGTTTGACCTTATCCAACATTTACAACCTGGACACTTTCTTAATTCTCTCTGAAAACACAAGAAAGTGAGAAAGTTTCAAAAATACTCTACATTTGGAAAGAAAAAGAAAGAAAGAAAAAGAAAGATTATTATCAGTAGTAGTATTAGTAGTAGTCGTAGTATGGAAAGAAATTATTTTTCATATTTTATATTCATGATATTTCTTATTATATCAAGTGTTTTTCATTACTAAAAACAAAATTTAATAATAAATATTTACTACTGCTTCTAATAAAATAAAATTTATTATTATTATTGAAACATTTATTGACATGAATTTTATGACCAAATCTGTTGTTATTATTATTAATATTATTATGGTAATAAATAAAGAAAAAAAACATTTTTTTTTATATAATTAAGGATTTGTCATTATTTAATAATAATAATAATAATAATAATAATAAAAATACTATCACTATAAACTTGATCAAATTAATTACTTCTTATTATGATGATGATGATGATGATGATAAGAAAGAAAGAAGGAAAGTAATTAAGAAAAAAAAAGAAACAATTTTTCATTACTTAAATAATAATAAATACTACTCCTACTAATAAAATGTATTTATTTATTTATTTATTTTATTTAATGACCAAAAACTGTGGTATATTTTCAAGAGTCTGTTTATTATTATTATTATTATTATTATTATGGAAAAAAGTTACTATTATTTTATTTTTCAAGAGTTTGACATTAATAATAATAATAATAATAATACCAATAAATACTACTACTACTAATAAAATTATTAAATTATTATCATTGAAAAAAAAAACAAATAAACATATTTTTCAAGAGTTTGTCATTAATAACAACAACAACAATAATAATAATAATAATAATAATAATAATTCAATTCAATTAGTTACTTATTATATATATATATATATATATATATATGTGTGTGTGTGTGTGTGTGTGTGTGTGTATATATATATTATTATTATTATTATTATTATTATTATTATTGAAAAATGTATTCACATTTATTTTTTGACCAAAAACTGTGGTATATTTTTTAAGAGTCTGTTATTGTTATTAATAATAATAATAATTATTATTATTATTGGAAAAAAGAAAAATAAACAATTTTTCATATTTTTCTTTCTAGAATTTGACATTATTATTTAACAATAATAATAAGAAAAGAATGAAAGAAAGAAAGAAAAACAATAATTAAAAAATATTTTTTTTTCAAGAGTGTAATATTATCAATAATAATGATAAATATACTTCTACTAATACAATTAAATTATTTATTACATTTCTAATAATAATAATAATAATAATAATAATGATGATGATTATTATGGAGTGTTTGTCAATAATATAAGTATTAATATACATATATATATATATATATATATATATATACACACACACATACACACACACACTACTACTACTACTAAAAATAATTCATTATTATGTATACATTTGTGTATGTGTATATATATATATATATATATATATATATATATATTTTATTTCTTTTTTTTTCCCCCTTATGAAAAACTTAAAAAACATACCCACTTTTTTGACAATTAAAAAATAGATCAATAAACAAACACATTGATAATTGATGATCTGATAAAACTAGCAAAAATACCTTTACATACATTACAGTGTTTACCAGCAATAAGGCCAAAAATTTACCAACAAGTATCAAAATGTACCATGGTATTACCATATGTAAAAGCTCTTTCACTACAGCATTCACTGTACGGTTATATGTCTTTGCTGTACACCCTTATGAATTGCCAATGTAACTTTATATTTCTATTTTTATTAAATTGTCAGCTGTACCCAGAGAAATTCACCCTGCATTTCACTCTCAGTTAATAAAGTTTCTTATATTACAGGCCTAAAGTTATCCGAGGTCCACAAGGAACGGCTGTCCGCTTTGGAATCGATTCAAGACTCCTGGAATCGGGCCTGCGCTGTATTGATTCACCGTTAACGCCGTAATGACCGTTTTGGCAGCGAATTTTAAACGGCGCTGTGGTGCTTTGGGATGCCGGTCATTAAAAACATGTTGTTTGATTAAAATCAGGAAATGTTTTCAACTGCACTGCGGTCTGAGGATCCAAATGTGAGATATGCTTTATAGAAATCATCTCCCCACACACACACACACACACACACACACACACACACAAATGGAAATGCACTGCATTTCCGCCACCGCTGAGGTGCGATATCATGATGGCAGTGAGTTTGTCACGGCGGGGTGCAGGTAAGTGTGAGGATCTGTGTTTTGCTAACACATTAGCTCTGTTCCAAAACCTAGTGAGCTGCCTTGCTGTTTACAGTCCACAGTACACAGACAACTGAAAATGCAGCTCATAAACTGTTTGGGATGCTAAACTAGTCAGTCTATTTTAGTTAGCGATGCTTAGCTAGCACTTAGCATTGAAGAAAGCCATCTGTTGGCATTCCAGTTCCTCTCATATTCAGCTATTTGAAATATGTTAGTTTTGCTCATGAAATATGTTACTTTTGCTAAAACAAAACACACAGCTAAACTATTTTCACAGCAAAATTGCTAATTAATTCAAATAATCAGATTCAGATTCAGATTCAAATAAACCAGTTGATTGTTTTTTTTAACTAATTCATTTACATGAACTGTCCATACGAACCGATTCCCTGAAATGAAATCAACCATACCAACACTGTGTATGTAGGACTTCTGCAAAAAGTGAATCAGATTCAAATGATTTAGTTAATAGTTTTTTGAACTATTAATTTATATTAATTGTCCATGCAAACCAATTCACTGAAATGAATCAAAGATACCAACACTGTGTGTAGGACTTCTGATAAAAGTGAATCAGATTCAAATGAATCAGTGAATAGATTTTTTAACTGATTCATTTATATTAACTGTCCATATGAACCGATTCATTGAAAAGAATCATAATTACCAACACAGGGCATGTAGGACTTCTGCATGCAGTAAATCAGATTTTAATGAATCAGCGAACTGTTTTTAAACTGGTTCATTTACATGAACTGTCCATACAAACTGATTCACTGAAATGAATCAAACTTTTCTCATACAGTGAATCAGATACAAATCAATCAGTGAATTGTTTTTTTTAACTGGTTCATTTACATGAACTGTCCATGCAAACTGATTCTCTGAAATGAATCAAACTTTTCTCATACAGTGAATCAGATACAAATCAATCAGTGAATTGTTTTTTTGAACTGGTTCATTTACATGAACTGTCTATACGAAGTGATTCACTGAAATGAATCAAACTTACCAACACCGTGCATGTAGGACTTCTGCAAAAAGTAAATCAGATTCAACTGATTTAGTGAATTGTTTTTTGAACTTGAATGAATCAAACTTTCTAACAGCAAACTTTCATACAGTGAATCAGATTAAAATGAACCAGTCAACTGTTTTTTTAACCGGTTCATTTACATGAACTGTCCATATGAACTGATTCACTGAAATTAATCAAACTTACCAACACAGTGCAGGTAGGACTTCTACATACAGTGACTCAGATTCAAATGAATCTGCGAGTTGTTTTTAGGGTTAGGGTTAGCATTTATTGACCATGAACCGATTTACTGAATCGAATCAAACTAACTAATGCAGAGCATGTAGGACTTCTGCATACAGTGACACAGATTTAAATAAATCAATACATTTTTTGTACTGGTTTATTTACATAATGTGTCCATACGAACCAATTTACTAAAATAAATAAAATTTCCCAACAGGGTATATGCAAGACTTCTGCATACAGAGACATGCTCGCCGAAACGGCTCGCTGTGAACAGAGCTGTTTTTGATGAGGTAAAAGGGTGTTGTTTTACATGACCGTTGAAGAAGAATTACTCAGTAACTCGGTCCTTATTTGTTGTCATTTCTCTTCACTCAGTCAGCTATATTAGATTTATTTTCCCAGCTCGTTGCAGTGCTTTCTTGGATTGCTTTAAAAACGGCAGGCTTTGGAACACAGCTAATGTGTTACAAAAAGAAAAAACAGGTCAGACGGACAAAACCAGAGACAAACAGTCAGAGATGTCTGACACCAGGGACGATTCGTCTGACAACGGGAGTCAGATTACTGACAGACTCACTCGTACAGCAGCGCGCGGGTGTGAGGAGTGTGTGTTGTGCCAGTGCGCTTACCGCCTGTGTCTCTATTTGTGCTTGATTACACACAGCATGCCCACAGAGGCCATTGCCACTTCCACAATGGCGCACAAACACACAGAGGTCTTTTCTTAGCATTCATCACTCTATTCCTTGCTAGTCTGACAAGGAACAATATTGCGAAAATTGCACGTTTAGAAGACTGCGTCATTATATCTGCTGCGGCCGGTAATGACATATCAAGGCGCGTAAAGTGTCTTCTCATCTCCTGTGGCGCTATCAGAGCGTTTCAATTCACACAGTCACTACGAATACGTTAGCGTTTACATATATTTTCCCTGTCAGAGATGCTATTAGAGACATGCGTATGTTTACTGAGATAACGTTGTTTCTGTAATGCTTTTTTTTAAGCTGAAGTCACATTTGTACCTGTTAGGTTTGTAAACATGGGTGGAGTTGAAAGCAATTTGAGGAGATCTTATTAGCTGTGTTTGCTAAGACAAAAATTACTATTGCTATTGCTTATATTTATAGGTTTAAAGAAACTTGTCCCACACAGTACGTGCTACAGGCATGAAATATACAATAGAACTATACAAATTTCATCTGGCAGACACGAAAACAGTATAAAAATTAATAGATAAAGCTACCAGAGCCATGTCTAAAGACTTCGGACTTGGCTAGCCTATTAACCGCCTAAAACACCTTACCAGGCTACATAACATTAATTTAGTAACAACAAAAAACACCCTATAGCATTATGCTGGGTTTGTGTAAAATCTGCCTGTTTTTCTGTCAGAAAATGTAAAAATGTAGCTTTAGTTTTATGTTTGTTGACATAGCTAAAATACTAACCTGCTAGCTAAAGTAATCACCAACTGTCCATATAAACCAAGTTGAGTTAGACAAAGTGTGTCAAGCAAATGAATTTTATACACAAAGCTAAGCTACTTTGCCATGACAAGAATAAGGGCTATTTAAGCTAACATGCTATGCTACTAAACCGTAAACACTAACAGTTAGGCTAATCAACTATGTTAAAAGGCTTAATTAAAAGGCTTAATTGTTTATTCAGTTCTATTTAAAATATGTACTTATTTAATGAACATTGGCATTGTTTATCATATTGCTTTTCCCACCATTTTATAAAAGCTCCACTTTGCATTGTTTATCAGATATTGCCTGAGGTAAAAGTCACCATAAAGCGAGTTTTGTGCAAAAAACGCCAGTTTTTCCTTTAGAAAATGCAAACATTTAGTTGTAGATAGTAGTTAGACAATGCATAATCAAACAAATGAATTTCAGACACAAAGCTAAGCTATTATTATTTGCTATAACAGTAGTTAGTGTTATTTCAGCTAACTCGCTATGCTATGCTTACAAACTGTAACCTGTTAGCAGTAAGGCTAATCAACTATATTACAATCCCTAATTAAAAAGTCGATTTGTTTTTTCAGATAATTACCATTTAAAATATGTGCTTATTTTTTGAATGTTATCAATGTTTATCATATTGCTTTTTCCGTCATTTTATACAAGCTCCACTTTGCATTGTTTAACAGATATTGCCTGAGGTAAAGTCACCATAACACGAGTTTTGTGCAACAAATATCAGTTTTTCCTCAGGAAAATGTAAAAATCTAGTTGTAGATAGTTTAACAGATATTGCCATGAGCATCTTTTATCATATTGCTTTTCCCGCCTTTTTTAGAAATTTGACTTTGCATTGTTTAGCAGACATTGCCTGAGGTAAAGTCACCATAATGTAAGTTTTGTGCAAACATTTTTTTTTTCTTCTTGAAAAGTAAAAATGTAGTTGTAGTTTAACGTTTGTTGTTGTAGCTAGAATACTAGCCTTCTAGCTAAAGTAATCACAAATTGTCTATGTAAAAGAAATCAAGTTTATTTGGTTAATTCTTATTTAAAATATTAACTTATTTATTAAACATTAGCATCTTTTATCATACTGCTTTTCCCGCCTTTTTTTCAGCTCCACTTTGTATTGTTTAACAGACACTGTCTGAGGTAAAGTCACCATAACGCAAGTTTCTTTTACATAGACAATTTGTGATTACTTTAGCTAGCAGATTAGTATTGTAGCTACAACAAACAAACTAAAACTAGATTTAAGTGTCGTTTTTTTTTTTTTTTTTGTGGAAAAATTACGTTATGGTGACTTTACCTCAGACAGGGTCTGTTAAACAATGCAAAGTGGAGCTTTAAAAAAGGCGGGAAAAGCCATATGATGAAAGATGATAATGTTAAATAAATAAGTTCATATTTTAAACAGGAATTATCCAAATTAACTAGATTTCTTTGACATAGACAATTTGATAAAGAAGGCTAGTATTGTAGCTACAAAAGTTAAACTACAACTAGATTTTTACATTTTCTGAAGGGAAAAAAAGTTGTTTTTTGTGCAAAATTCACTTTATGGTGACTTTACCTCAGACAGTGTCTGTTAAACAATGCAAAGTGGAGCTTTAAAAAAGGCGGGAAAAGCAATGAGATAATGTTAAATAAATAAGTTTATATTTTAAATAAGAATTATCCAAATAAACATGATTTCTTTTACATAGACAATTTGTGATTACTTTAGATAGAAGGCATTGTAGCTACAACAACAAAAGTTAAACTACAACTAGACTTTTATATTTTACAAAGGAAAAAGTGTAGTTTTTTGTGCAAAACTTGCATCATGGTGACTTTACCTCAGACAGTGTCTGTTAAACAATGCAAAGTGGAGCTTTAAAAAAGGCGGGAAAAGCAATATGATAAAAGATGCTAATGTTAAATAAACAAGTTCATATTTTAAATAAGAATTATCCAAATTAACTAGATTTCTTTTACATAGACAATTTGTGATTACTTTAGCTAGAAGGCTATTGTAGCTACAACAACTAAGTTAAACTATAACTAAATTTTTTCCATTTTCTGAAATAAAAACTGGCGTTTTTTTGTGCAAAATCAAGATTTATCAAATTTCATGATCACTGAGTTAGACGATGCGTAATCAAGCAAATTTCAGACACCAAGCTAAGCTACCAATATTTGCTAACTTGCTAAGCTATAAAGCTTATAAACTGTAACATGCTAACAGAAGGCTAGTCAACTATACTAAAAGGCTTAATTAAAAGTAGAACGATTTATTATTTAAAATAATGTCATTATTTATTGAACACTAGTGTATTTCATCATATTGCCATTCCGGCCATTTTATAAAACTCCACTTTGCGTTAACAACAGACCTGAGGTAAAGTCGTCAAGTCGTTTTGCTTTAGTATAGACGGTCAAATGGCATGTTTATTTTTTCAAAATGCCAATTACGACAAAAATCATAGTAAACTGGTTAAAAACTATTTGTTCACAAACCGAACAGCGCTAAAGACTGCCGTAGAAACAATTTTCACTCAGAAAACACTAGCAATTTTCTCAAATAAATCACAAAAAAATGACAAGTAACATCGAATTAGATGTGAAATTTTGAAGTAAGAAATTTTTACAGTGTGTTTTTCATTTCTAGACAAAACTACCAGCATATTTAAGTGAACCACTGAGAGGCTTCCTCTAATAAACTCACCGTTTCTGATAGCTGACACACTCAAAATATGCCTCCGGCAAACTGGCACCGTCCCGCACACGCGAGTGTCACAAACCTGCCGAGAGAAATACAGACGCTGATGATGTCTGACATTAGCGAACTCTTAACAGCGCCGCTAATTACATGTAAATGCAGATCACCGCAGGCCTGTTTAACCCCGTGGCTATAATAGCTTTGGCTGGAAAAGCTACGAATTTATTCGAGTCCAGAGGAAGTTTTCTCCAGCATGGACACAAACGATGATGCCGATGATATATCAATTTAGAAGGCGACTAATGATCTGAATTTGCTCGCGAATGGCTAATTACACGCATATGCTCCTAAAAATGTGTATTAATTACACTGACAAAGTTATTAGCAGGATACTTCAGAGCAGATTCTCTGTCAGTCAGAAGTCATGTGACTTTTTAACCATTAAATTTGTGCATTCACATGAATGCTTGCTTATATACACGTTTGTGTGTATGTGAGTGTGTTTCTATTGGCAGATAATCAACTGCAAAGGCAGCAGTGCAATTAAAGTGACAAATTGGCCGTGAGCATAAAGAATCTTCCCTGTGTGTTCATATCCTCCAGAGCCAGCTACACCCGGGAACACACACACACACACACACACACACACACACACACACACACACCATCTGAATGGCTCCGCATTTAATTGGTAGGCATGCTAATTGCAGACAGTACATCATTTTCACCGCGTCCTTTCAAGGGCCCGAGGCCTCGCAGAACATTAGCGGGTGAAGACCATGACAGCCGGATCACACCTCGAGAATTACCACCTTCTCTTAAAACCCTTATATAATCATTTGGTGACTTATTTATAAGGCGGATGTTTACTTATGTATGAGAAACAATACCAAGCAATACAGAAGAATGGCCACACATGTCTGAATCAATGCAGAACGGGGCACTGGAGACATGAAATACGATGAAGAGAGGATAATTTAGTTAATTAAGCTATGAAAAATAATAAAAATAATACGATAAAATAATAATAAAAAATATATATCTGGGGATAAATGGGAAAGAGTTTTGTAAATAATAACTGCAACAAAAAATTATTTTAACAGATGATTAATGTAATATAATGAGCCATAGCAAAAAATAAATAAAATAAAATTAAAATCTGGGGATAAATCAGAAACAGTTTTGTAAATAAGAACTGCAACTAAAAATTATTTTAAGAGAAGATTAATGTAATGTAATAAGCCATGTGAAATTAATAAAATAAATATCTGGGGATAAATGGAAACAGTTCTTTAATTATTTTAAGAGAAGATCAACTAAAATAAAATAAAATAAAATAAAATCCTGGGTTAAATGGGAAACAGTTTTGTAAATAAGGACTGCACCTAAAAATAATTTTAAGAGAAGATTAATGTAATACAATAAGCAATGAGAACTAAAATACAATAATAAAATAATAAAATGAAATAAAATACAATACAATATAATATTAATGTAATACAGGCCATGACAAAAATAAAATAAAATAAAATAAAATAAATATCTTAAATATTTTTATAAAATATCTCTTTTTGTAAATAAGGACTGAAACAAAAAATTATTTTAAGGGAAGATTTATGTATAATGTAATAAGCCACATTAAATAAAATACAAAAAAAAAATACAAAAATAAAATAAAAAAAATAAAGTAAAATAAATATCTGGGAAAAATGGGGGAACAGATATGTAAATAAGGACTAACTAAAAATTATTTTAAGAGAAGATTAATGTAATACAATAAGCCATGAGAAATAAAAATAATAAATAAATAAAAAATTATTGGGGATAAATGGGAAACAGTTTTGTAAATAAGAAATGCAACTAGAAATAATTTTAAGAGAAGATTAATGTAATACAATATGCTATGAGAAACATAAAATAAAATAAAATAAAATAAAATCTGGGGATAAATGAGAAACTGTTTTGTAAATAAGGACTTTAACTAAAGCCATTTTATGAGAAGATTAATGTGATATAATAAGTCATGAGAAATAAAACAAAATAAAATAAAATCTGGGAAAAACAGAATATAATTGTATAAACAATGACTGCAACAAACAATTATGAGAAGATTAAATGCCATAATAAGCCATGAAATATGGGGGGAAATATGCAACACCTCGATAAAGAAATACTGCAACAATGTGAAAAAACATAAATGTATTATATTAAGGTATAAAAATATATAAATTTAAATATTTTAATGGGACAAACAGTCAACAATTAAATGGAAAAGGACTGCAACTAATTGAGTTGAGATGAGGCTGAACGTATGCCAGGAGTCACATGACTGAAGACAGCTGTAGTGTCAACATTAGCGATTAGCTTCTGCAGTACAGCTCTACTGAGACGACTTACACCA
Organism: Cirrhinus molitorella; assembly: GCA_033026305.1. Taxonomy (NCBI): domain Eukaryota; kingdom Metazoa; phylum Chordata; class Actinopteri; order Cypriniformes; family Cyprinidae; genus Cirrhinus; species Cirrhinus molitorella. The sequence continues at coordinate 15,981,361 of CM065121.1, read as the reverse complement.
CTTACACATGAGTAAATGGCTTTGAATGGTGCCTAGCTCCTATTTTAGACCAAATAAGAGTCTTTAGACAGACAAAGAATGAAATATAGAGAAATTGTTGTGTGTTTATCAGCATTTGTGAATCCTGTGAATGGCTGAAAGGAGGATGTACTATAGAATGAGTCTGGATTTAGACAAAGATCCGCGTGGAAAGATCAGCGCTGGCATAATGCTGGTAAACAGCAACAAATCTGTCTTTCACTCATTTTCCCCGCTGTCATTCTGAAAGGAGAACGTCATAACAGTCCTATTTCTGTCTCTGGTGCGCTCTTTCACAAATGTATCCCCTTTTATAATCATTTTTTCATGCTGCCATCTGTATTTTTCCCTTCACAGTTTTCCTTTTTTCTCCGTAATTGTTGGTGCATGAGGAATGTGGTACTGTTTACATCTAAAAAAAAAAAAAAAAAAAAAAAGTTTCGTTTTGTTTATTAATGTCTCAGATTCAGGCCCATGGAAAAAAAAACACATTAAAATAATATAAAATAAATTATTATGGGGGTAAACAAAAAGGACTGCAACAATCAATCATTTAGAGATTACAAAAATAAATAAATAAAATTTGTGTGTAAACAGAACATTTTATAAATACGGACTACAACTAATAATTATTTTTGAGAAAAGACTGATGTAGTATAACAAGCCTTAAGAAATAAAATAAATAATTATACTAAAGTCAAAAATAATGTCAAATAAAAAAGAATTTGTGGGTAAACAGAAAACATTTTTATAAATAAGAACTAAAACTAATACTTATTTTGAGAGAAGACCATAACATAACTATAGCCTTGAGAAATAAAATAAAATAAAATATTTTGGGTAAATAAGCAGAGGCAACAATTATAAAAAAGGACAGCAACAAACAATTGTTTAGTGATTAAAATAAATAAATAAATAAATAAAATAATATGGGGGTAAACTAGCAAAGGCAACCATTATTAAAAATGACTTCAACATACAATTATTCAGACATTAAAAAACAAAAAAATAAATAAAATAATTTGTGGGTAAATAGAAAACAATTTTATAAATAAGGACTACAACTAATTATTATTTTGACAGAAGACTGATGTAGTAAAACAAGCCTTGAGAAATAAAATAAAATAAAATAAAATAAAATAAAATAAAATATTATGTGGGTAAACAAAAAGGACTGCAACAATCAATTATTTAGAGATTAAAAAATAAAATAAAATAAAATAAAATAAAATAAAATAAAATCGAATGTGGGTAAACAAGCAGAGGCAACCATTATAAAAAAAGGACTGCAACAAAAAATTTTTTGTAGAGATTAAAAAATAAATCAAATAAAATAAAAACCTGTGTGAAAACAGAAAACAATTTTATAATTAAGGACTACAACTAATAATTATTTTGAGAGAAGACTGATGTAGTATAACAAGTCTTGAGAGATGAATAAAATAAACAAATAACTGTTTAAAGATTAAAAGAATTATAAAATAAAAAAAAGTTAATTGAATATGGGTAAACAAGCAGAAGCAACCATTATAAAAAAAGACTGCAAAAAACAATTATTTCAATATTCAAAAATGATAAATAAATAAATGAAGAAAAAAAGATATAACAAAAAAGAACTGCAACGCAAACTATTTTAAGAGAAGATTAATGTAATAGAATATTTACTCAATTAATTTTATTTATGATGGCTTATTATAAGAAAAAATTAAATGGGGTAAATATGCAACAATTATAAGTAACAACCAGTTAATCTCAATAATTACTACAAATTATGTATAGTTAGATCATTTATATATATTTTCTGAGGACATCAACTGTGCCTGTTAAACTTTAAAAATACTAAAGGTTAAATCAGCCAGTGTCATATTTCCTAACATTATTAGATGCCAAAAAGAGACCAAAAATAAATAAAATAATTTAAACTGTTTGAAAAGCAAGCTGCAAAACAACAAGAATGTCATGCTCTACTTGCAGGAAAACAACTTTTTTGTTTATTACAAGGGTAAATCATATGACTCATTTGCTACGGGGGAATTCGCCAGACCGTTTTAACTGCGTCCACTAATTTGTTTCTTCAAAACATACGCGCGATAAACGAAGCAAGCCTACGTAAACAACTTATCCTAAAATCTCAAAACAACTCACTCAGGCGAAACGAGCAGGTTTAATCAAATTGTGCGTTTCAACAAACAGCGACATGGAAAACGAAACAAAGCTAAATATTTATAATCCGCATTTTACAGGATCGCAGGATTTAGCGGCGAACGGTAAACAGTGATGGAGACGGCGGCAAACCGGGCCACAGGATCGCAGGATGTGGCGGCGAACGGTAAACAGAGACGGCGACGGAGGCGAATCGGGCCACGAACACTCCCTGATGGCGTATGCATTTGTGATGTGCCGTTTCCTGAGTGAGTGGTATTTTTAGAGGTGATCCGTGTGTGTCATCGCACGAGTTTCACAGCGTGTCCTCGGCAGCTGCTGTCACACACCGCAGCCTCTGAGGAAGTGTTGGATTTGACCTCGATTATGAGTTCATTTCAGATCTGCAGACCTGGTTCTACTTGTTCAAACTGGTCGAGATTAAATTTAAGTTCACCAATAGGTTAATTAGCCTGAAATGAACATTCAGCCTCATTTACTCACCCTCATGTCATCCCGAACTCGACTTTGCTTCTTCTGTGAAACACAAAAAAAGGAGAATTTCTGAAGAACATCCTCACTATTGTTAAAAGTGAACGTGAACTAAGACTGTAAGCTCCAAAATGACACAAAAACTATAAAACTGCAATTAAACTAGTCTGAACTTCATTCCAAGTCATTGTGTAACCAAAATACAGAAACATAGTTGTATTTCTCCAATTACGGCCTTTAAAATCCAATATGGATGCTTCACAAGGACAGTCATTGGAGAAAACTCAGCACATATTGCATGTATTAAAAGTCATTTAATTTTTAGAATAAAAACAGTTATGTCCAAGACAATAAGCTACAGGCAAATAAATGAGCTTCTCAGTGTCATTTGGCTGAGATGGTTAGTTTTACTGCCTGAGGCTCAGCTCTCTTGATACAAAAAGACTTAGTTGTTTTGGTACATATTATCTGTAGAATTACTTCAAATATGCCTTGAAATAAAATCTTTCTAAATACAAAAAAAAATCTAATATTTGAGAAACTCTTTGATCAGTGTTTTTTACATCATTACACCAGTAGGTGGCGCCAAGTAATTGTTTGAGTGATTCATTGACTCATTTACTTGATTCTTTTGGATGTGAAACAATTAATGGTGTGTGCAAATGCGACGTAAATATTCACATTCCTAGGCTGACTGGCTTGCATGATACGTCATTTGAATTTTCCCCTTGAGTTGAAATGTTTCCATTTGCGCAGAAGATGCGATTGAGGCGAATATCCCGAATACTGTGCCTTAAAAAGTATTACAGTGCATGAATTTTTCAAGTGACATTATTAAAAAAATAAAATAATTGAGTCTTTCGTCAAAATGAAATGGATTGTTCCATGATTTGTATGTCGTTATGCCAGTAGGTGGCAGTAAGTAACTATGTTTGAGTGATTATTTGACTCCTTTACTGGATTTGTTGAAATATGGCAATTCATTTGGATGCGAAACAAATAATGGCATGTTCACACCAAAAGCGAAGCTAATATTTACATTGCGGTACTCGCATTGCGTTACTCCTAAGATGTTTTCGAATCACTCGCACAAACAAAAACATCAGCAATGCTCTCCTCCATTTTCTGACACAGCTGGATGTGTCAATAAGCTTTGTGCTGATTGGCTTGCATGATACGTCATTTAAATTTTCTCCTTGAGTTGAAATTTATCAATTTGCACAGAAAAAGCGATTGAGGCGAATATCCCGAATATCATGCCTTAAAGTCATTACATCAAAAGTATTACAGTGCATGATTTATCAAGTGACGTTTTAAAAAAAAGTCAATATTTCAGTCTTTCGTCAAAATTTAATGGATTGTTGAGTGATTTGTATATTGTTACGCCAGTAGGTGGCAGTAAGTAACTATGTTTGAGTGATTATTTGACTCGTTTACTGGATTCGTTGAAACACGACGATTCATTTGGACGCAAAACAATTAATGGCGTGATTACTCGTGTAATGTTTTTCACGTCACTCACACAAATAAAAACATTGCACATGCTCTCGTCCATTTTCTGGTACAACAAGACAAGTCAATGAGCTCTCCTCTGATTGGCTTGCGCAACCTCATGCGAATTTCCGGCTTGAGTTGAACATTTTCAACTTGCGTGGAAGACGCGATTGAGGCGAATATCAGAAATATCACTCCTTAAAGTCTTGAAATCAAATGTATTACAGGGCATGATTTATCAACCAACATATTTGAGTCTTTCATCAAAATGAAACATTGTTTAGTGATTCTTACATCGTTACACCAGTAGGTGGCATCAAATAACTGTTTAAGCGATTCATTGACTCTTTTACTTGATTTGTTGAAACACAACAATTAATTTGGTCGCAAAACAAGTAATGGCGTGTGGACACCAAAATCGAAGCGAATATTCACATTGCATTACTCGCTCTAGATTCCTCATGGGATGTTTTTCGTGTCACTCATGCAAATAACAACATCAAGTGTGCTTTCCTCCATTTTCTGATACAACCGGACATGCCAAACAAGACATGCTGACTGGCTTGTGCAACGAACAGCATGCAGATTTGAGCAGAAGATGCGATTGAGGCTAATTGTTCAGTGATTCTTACATTGTTACGCCAGTAGGTGGCAAAAAAAAAAAAAACTGTTTAAGCGATTCATTTACTTCATTTGTTAAAACACGCTAATTCATTTGGACACGAAACAAATAATGGCGTGTGCACACCACTTGCTCTAGATTACTTGCGGGACATTTTTTGCGTCACGAGCACAAATAAAAACGCATTCTCCTTCTGGACATGTCAAACCGGACTCTTTGATGATTTGGCTTGGGCAACACACGTCAAATTCACATCTATTCACATCTTTGCATTGACCTTGTATGTAATCAACTCATACAAATAATTACATTTTTCTAATCGTTAAATTCAACTGTTTTGCTCAAAAATATTGATTCATTCGGCAACGAAAAAAGTGTCTGTTATTATAATCAATCAATCAAATTTTGACTTAAGTGTTTGAGTTGTTTACTTTTTTTTTTTAAGTTTTCCCATTAACGGCATTACATTGTTTATTCAGACTAATTTGTGAATGTGGAACGAACACAAGAGGCAGTTTAGTGCATGAACCAATCACAGCCGAACATAACTAGTCATATCGCAATAGAGGCATTTCCTCCTCTTAAGTGACTTTCGCCCTTTCATTCTCAGTTACCCCCCCAACAAACACGCGGCATGCTTTAGGGCATCTGTTAAAACTCAGCAGGCTCAGAAGAGGCGAGAGAGACCTGCTAATGCTACTGTTGGAAAAAAAAGTTTCTTTAGAAAAACAAGTGATTCATACACAATGCTATATTTTGTAATACTGGTGTTGTTTTATTTTTGTACTATACATTTTTGAGGAGGCACTGCAATGCAAAAGCAATGTCTATTTACTGCAGTATGGAAATCTGGAATAAGGCATAAGCAGATAATATATTTATTAAGAATAAACAGCTGATTTTTTTGCTGATGCGCTAAATCTGCATCCTTTTCCGACCCTGCGGGAGCGTAGTTCACTCGAAGTGAACAAACATGTGAACGTGTTCACACACACACACACACACACACACACACACACACACGTATACACAAACTACGGCAATACAGACCCCATGACAGAGGCACAGCATGCAGGCCTGCGGGCTCCTGACAGGGTGATTAAGAACACTGCATACATATTTGCACACACACACCCACACACACACACACACACACACACACACACACCAGTGTATGACTGGAGCCTCTGACAAATACACACTTCCCTCCGGAAAAAAAAAAAACTTAAGAAATATGCTGCACCTCAATGGAATGTGTTTGTGAGTCTCCGCAGTTGCGAAACATTATTGCAAATCTAATTGGTTTAATGTTGGTGACCCACTTACACAAACACCTACACTGACCCAGACAGTACGAAACGGTTTCCAGCTGGCACAGAGGGCCAAAATGCCACAATGAGCCACATTAAAGTGAAAATCCTGCACCTATCAAAAGTACGCTTTGATCCAGACTCACTGTTAATGGTCACAGGCAGCGTCTGTAAAACACACAGACTTACACGCAGTTATTCTGGCCACACAGGTAGATAAAGAGACTCAGCGAGAGCAGTTAAAAGCTGCTGAAGTGCCATATGAGAGCAGTTTACTTGACGTACTGTTTAAGACAAATCTCAAATGCTCAGAGAAATAATGGCAGGATAAAGAATGAGTGCCAGCCATGATGAAAACGACAACTTAAACTAGTTTAAGCTGGTTTGTTGGCTTTAGTTTTAGTCATTCAACTTGGTCTGGAATAATGTACTGGAAATTCCTCGTATGTGCAAACATACTTGGCAATAAGGCACTTTCTGATTTTTTTACTTTATCTGAATAGTGTGGAAAAAAATGTCATGGACATCCTGAAAAATAGTCACACTTTACAGTCATAAATGACCACGCTGGAAATGAACGGGAAGCGTTTGGTACTGCGGTCAAACAAAATCTTACTGAAAGCTCATTTTTTTTGTAATATCAACCGCAAATTTAGAACGTAACTTGATTTTCATGACAACATTTTGACAACAGTATTTTTGTGCACTTTGTTATAACAATAAGCTTAAACCTCTGTACCTCTTCTTTATTTCACAAAGTTTCATTCTATAATCTGCAAAAAGGCAGTTTAAGTTGGAAATGTCATTTTCAGGTCTACGCTAAAAGGGTGGTTAACAGGTATTACTGTAAATGGATTTTAATTGGTATATAAAGATAATTTAGTGCCATAAAATTCCCTAGAAGTGCAAAATATAAAATAAAAAAATATGAAGACTAACTTAAATTAAATAAACAACATACACTACCAGTCAAAAGTGTTTGAACATTAAATCTCTTCTGCTCACCAAGCTTGCATTTATTTCATCCGAAATACAGCAAAATTGGTACAACTTTGAAATAGGTTTACTATTTAAAACAACACTTTTCTATTTTAATATATTTTAAAATGTAATTTATTCCTGTGATCAAAGCTACATTTTCAGCATCATTACTCCAGTATTCAGTCTAGCAAATTATTAATCATGCTAGAAATGTTAGCAAATTGCTAATCATGTTAATAACATGTTAGAAACATGCTAATCATGCTAGAAGCATGCTAACAACATGCTAGAATTATGCTAGCAAATTGCTAACCATGCTAGAAATGTTAACAACATGCTAGTGTAATGCTGATCATGATAGAAAAATGCTAGTTACTTGCTAATCATGTTAAAACATGCTAGTAATTTGTTAACCATGATAGTAACTTGCTAATCATGCTAGAAACATGCTAGCAACTTCCTAATCATGTTAACAACATGCTAATAACATGCTAATCATGTTAAAATCATGCTAGCAACTTGTTAATCATGTTAGAAACATGCTAGTAACATGCTAATCAGGCTAGAAACATGTTTGCAATTTGCTAATCATGCTAAAACATGCTAGCTTTTTGTAAATCATGCTAGCAAAATGCCAATCATGAAAGAAACAGGTTAGCAACATGCTAATCATGCTAGTTACTTGTTAATAATGCATCAACAAAACAAACAGTAACCTTTTAAAACTACTATAAACTTCAAAAACTTTTTAAAACTTCTTAAACTTTTTAAACTTTCAGCTCTGGCTTTCTCAAGCCAACTTAAAGTTTGTCTTGATGAACTTTTTTATCTAGTTACTATTATTATCAATATTTAAAACAGTTGAGTAATTTTTTTCAGGATTTTTTTTTATTAATAGAAAGATCAAAAGATTAGCATTAATCTGAAATAAAAAGCTTTTGTAACATTATACACTATACCATTCAAAAGCTTGGAGTCAGTATATTTTATATTGATCAAAAGTGATGATAAAATACATTTATAATGTTATAAAAGATTTCTATTTAAACGAAGAAACCTGAAAAAATTCTACTCGGCTGTTTTCAACAAACAAACAGCGTTGAAAATCACAAGAATAAATTACATTTTAAAATATATTCAAGTAAATATATTTAAAAATGGTACCGTTTTTGCTGTACTTTGGATCAAATAAATGCAGCTTGGTAAGCAGAAGAGACTTCTTTAAAAAAAAAAACATTAAAAACCTTACTGTTCAAAAACTTTTGACAGGTAGTGTATAACCACTTTTTCACATCAAAATAAGACTTAAAATGGCATGAAAACTCAATCTGTCAGAGTTTTTAGTGAGTAATCAGCTTGGTAAAATTGAATGTAAATCTCAGTGTCTGTGACCAATGTTTATGACTGATCATAGTTCAAAGCTAAGTATTAAAAAGAATAGCTGAACATAATTCACAAATAAAACATTGTTGAAATTGTTACTGCCTTGACTTAATATTATGGAATAAATGTAAACATACACTAACTTGATGAGATTCATACTTGGCTTTAATAAACAGAACACTGATTACATTGTTAATGTAAAAAAAACTTTTCTGATAGTGCAAGTAATGCTTATTTAAACCAAGAAAATGTAACAAGGACATGAATTTACGTTTGACTTAAAAGTTTGAATATTCTACATAAAAAACTGTCTATTTAAAACTACAATACCCCCTGTATTGGAGTGTGTAGGCAATCTTAAACGTGTCAGGCAGCACAGCAGGGTGGATATTGTTGAGGTTTTGCGCTGAGGGGGCCGTTTCACATTGAAAGGAAAACAGCTCATGAGAGGCTTTACAGCTGCTTTGGAGACATAAATATCTCTCTCTCTCTTGCTTTCTTTCTTGTTTTGCTCGTAGTTAATCACGTGCAGTTCAGCAGACAGCTGGCCCAAAGCCAGACCTCAGAAAAATGTAACCGGATCTGCTTTACAAACGTGTGTATATACATGCATATACATCTGTAAGTGTGTTTGCGCGCACATACTTCAGCTCCTCCGGTCTAGAGGGAGAACAGCCTTTTCTGGCTTACCTGAGGCCAGATTTCACATGTTGGTCAGGGACGCTCATATATGTGTCCGCTGGTCCAGGTAAACACAGGCTCGGTCTCTCCATCTGGTTCCAGTAAAGCTGACGTCTGCACTGTACAGTGAATGATTACACCTCCACTGAGGGCAGTGGTCCAAACACAACCTGGAGGAGACCGAAAACATGACGTAAAGCACATGGTTGCAATCAGATCTTTTGGGCAAGAGCTATTCAGACTCGTTTTCCCAGAGGAAATCAGGTAAATTGTGTTTTACAGGTGATTTAAAGCCTGTCCGAGTTAAAAGCGTCTGGGTTTTTTTGCAAACTTCAGTAAAAAATGAAGTGAACTACCTACTGTTTTTCAACTAACGGCTATTCTTTAAGAAATCTAATCTAGCCGAGATGGAAATGAACGGTAAGTTACGCTTGGAACTGCGCCCAAACAAAATCTTGAAATCTGAAACTAAATCTGAAAGAAAAAATATATGTAATGGACACATTGGAAATGAATGGGAAGTATATTTAATCTAGTGGAAACGTTTGGTACTGCACCCAAACAAATTTTTGTGATATCAAACTCAAATTTGTAACACAACTTGATTTTAATGCAGTTTTAGAACAAAACATGTTTTGAAAAATACATGTTTTGTCAAATTTACAGTAAAAAAAACTGGCAGCTGTCATTGCCAGAATTTTATCGTAAAAACTGTAAGACATAAAAACATAGTTATTTAAATGAAAAAAAAAAAAAAACATCAAATGTGGAATGTAATGATTTTCACTGCAAATTATTAATTCCTTTTCACTTCCAAAACTTGTATTTTACCGTAATTAAACTATTAATTAATTTTACAGTGATAATTTTCAAATAAAATTTGAAAATAGCATTTTAGTGTATTTAACAATAAGCTTAAACCTCTGTAACTTGTTTATGACTGCATTATACTAATTTTTACAATGCAACTTTTATTTATTTTAAGCAAAATCAACGCTAAATATGGCTCAGGTAGTGTTACTTCATTATAACAAAAAATATTAAAAAATGTTTTTATGGACGCACCAATGTTAAAATTCTGACTGAGACTAATATTCAAAATTAATATTCATTTAGTCTATATATCTAATATACATATAAAATAAATAAAAATATATAACTTGTAGTGCTGCCATACGATTAATTCTGTATATATAAATACACACACAATGTATATATTTAAAAAAATATATGTTATGTTTATATAATACAAACATTTATATGTAAAATTAATTATATGAACAAACATACATAAAATAGTATTTTTGTGCATTTTTTATAACAATAAGCTTAAACCTCTGTAACTTCTTTGTGACTGCATTATACACATTTTTACAATGCATCTTTTATTTTATTTTTGTTGAAATTAATGCTAAATATGGCTCAGGTAGTGTTACTTCATTATAAAAAAAATTAAATCTAGTAATAATACTACTACTACTACTACTACTACTACTACTACTACTACTACTACTAATAATAATAGGATTTGTTTTTATAGATGCACCAATGTTAAAATTCTGGCGGAAACCAATATGAAAAATTAACATTAATATATTAAAATAAAAATATAAAAATAAAAATATATAATTTTTAGTGCTGTCAAATGATTAATCAAGAGTAATCGAATTCAAAATAAAGTTTTTGTTTACATAATATGTGTGTGTGTTCTGTGTGTATTTATTATGTATATATAAACACACACATGCATGTATATATTATGTTGTTCATATATTAACATCTAAAATAGTTTTACATCTATTTTTGCAGATTTGACTGTTAAAATCACAATCTTTTTTTACAGCGATAACTTTTAGCGAGTATTTTTGTACATTTTTCATAACAATAAGATTAAAAAGCTTCAGCTTGTTCATGACTACATTATACACATTTTTACAATGCAACTTATTTTATTTTTGTCTAAATTAATGCTTAATATGGCTCAGGTAGTGTTACTGCAGTATAAAAAAAAAAAATTGGATTTGTTTTTATGGATATCCAATTTTAAAATTCTGACCTCTAAATAACTAATATATACATATTTAATATATAAAATATATAAAAATAAAAATATATAATTTTTTTGTTCTGTCAAACGATTAATCGTGATTAATCACATCCAAAATACAGCTTTTGTTTACATAATGTGTGTACTGTGTACATTTATTATTTATACAAATGCACAAAAATATGTTATGTTTATACATTAAAAATATTTATATTTAAGATTAATTATATGAACATAAATATATACAATATAAAATATTTTTACATGTATTTTTGTGAATTTTACTGTTAAAATCAATCATTTTACAGTGATAATTTTCAAAATAAAATAAAAAAAGCATTTTTGTGCATTTTTCATAACAATAAGCTTAAAAAGCTTTTACTTGTTCATGACTGCATTATACACATTTTTACAATGCAACTTTTATTTTATTTTTGTCTAAAATAATGCTAAATATGGCTCAGGTAGTGATAGTTGTTCATGAGTCCCTTGGTTTTCCAGCATTTTTGTGTATTTGAACCCTTTCCAACAATGACTGTATGATTTTGAGATGCATCTTTTCACACTGAGGACAACTGAGGGACTCATATGCAACTATTACAGAAGGTTCAAACATTCACTGACGCTCCAGAAGGAAAAAACATGCATTAAGAGCCGGGGGGTGAAAACTTCTGAACAGAATGGAAATGTGTACATTTTGCTCATTTTGCCTAAATATCATATTTTTTCATTTAGCACTGCCCTTCAGAAGATACAGAAGATACTTGCGTGTTTCCAAGAAGACAAAATTACTTAAATTTACCATGATCTTCAAATTTCTTAATGCATGCTTTTTCCTTCTGGAGCATCAGTGAGTGTTTGAACCTTCTGTAATAGTTGCATATGAGTTCCTCAGTTGTCCTCAGTGTGAAAAGATGGATCTCAAAATCATACAGTCATTGTTAGAAAGTGTTCAAATACACAAAAATGCTGGAAAACCAAAGAATTTGTGGTAGCTGAAGGATTTTTTCTGATGAACAGCAGGCAGTTTAACTGTTCAGGACAAACAAGAGACTCATGAACAAATATCACTAAACAAAAAAACACAGCTGTGGGTCATTCAGGTAACAACACAGTATTAAGAATCAAGGGGATGTAAACTTTTGAACAGGGTCATTTTTATAAATTCAACTATTGTTTTCTCTTGTGGACTATATGTAAATGTCTTTTATGTAAAATATTCAGGTCAGTACTAAATAAAAAATAACATGCATTTTGTATGATCCCTTTTATTTTGCTAAAAGATTCTGCAAGGAGTATGTAAACTTTTGAGCACAACTGTGTGTGTGTATATATATATATATATATGTGTGTGTGTGTGTGTGTGTGTGTGTGTGTGTTATTTTAGCAGAAGAGCCAATTTTCGAGAAACATTTTAGCACTAAAGAATACATCACTATACGACCCTGTAGAGCAATCATCATAATCATCATCATCATAACTGCCATGCTACAATACATCCCAGCAGGACACACTGTAGGATGAATATACAATGTCTAACTTTCTCTAAATGCAAATCTATAAGGATGCAAACCATTTCATTAGACGTTTATGTTCTTTTATTCATGCCACGTCCATAAATTTACATAAAACCCACATCTTGCTTCAACAAAAGTGGATTCTTTTGCATGGGAGATGCAAATGTTCCTACAGGACTTATATTTCAGTATATTGTTAAACTTTTGGTTTGGAGTTGAAATGCGATCCAGACACATAATTTAGCACAAATGGAGTCCATACACATGCACAAATGGTTTGCTCTCAAAAGAAAGAAGGTCACCCTTGACGCCGCTGATGTTCAGAGATGTCACACAATAGGCAGTTCACTTTTTTTTTCCCAGGGCGTGAAGTTGTAGCATTCCGGCCCAGATATGTCATAAATGTGATATTTTGAAGAAAATGTCATCTCTTAACTCAATCCAGTTCCACTCCAGTGACTGCGGGTTGCTTCCAGATTGGTTTGCTATAGATGATTCTGTCAGTCTGAGTAAACATTACAACGAATGTGTGACGCCCCTGAGCCAAAGCTGCAGTGACTTTGGGCGGGTTCATGACAGGATTCTAGACTCTAATTGGCCAGGAGCTGAGCAATTATGAGGAACCCTGACAACCTATTGGCTGACGAGTCGAGTGCTGAAGAATTGTTGCGTAGGAAGCCAAAAGGCGAGACTTGCTGTTGACATACAGTACAGTTCATAAATGTGTTCATGTGTATTCTCATTTCACCCAAAAATGAAAACTCTGTCATTAAATACTCACCCTCATTTCGTTCCAAACCTGTAAGACCTTTGTTTATCTTTAGAACACAAATTAAGATATTTTTGATGAAATCCGAGAGCTTTTAGACCCTGCATAGACAGCAACGCAACTGACACGTTCAAGGCTGAGAAAGGTAGTAAGGACATCGATAAAATAGTCCATGTGACGTCAGTGGTTCAACCACAATGTTATGAAGCTACGGGAATACTTTTTGTGCTCAAAGAAAGCAAAAACAACTACTACTTCTCTCCCACGATTTTTTTTTACTTGCGTTCACGAGAGTACAGCAATGTACAAAAAGCATTCTCATAGCTTGATCTCCATATGAGTAATTAATTTAACAGAATTTTCATTTTTGTGTGAACCATCCCTTTAAATATACTAATAAATACAAATATAACACTAATACTAATAAATAAGTTCCTATGTCTATGGTTTAACCATACATGACTTAATATAAATAAATAAATAATAGATAATAATAAAATAGATAAATAATAAAATACTATGTGTTCAAAAAACATTTTTCAAAATATTGAATAACTTCTGCTGCCTTTTCCTACTGGCACAGCAAATAATTACATTTTTAATTTAAATATTAAATATTTAAAATACTTAAATATTGCGGCCTGTAAAACCCTTACTTGCATTATTTAAAAAAGCTGCATTAAAAACATGAAATATTTAATATACATTTAACAACAAGAAATAGATACATGACATGAAATCAAAATTAAGTCTATTTACTAAATGTAATGTAAAGGGAAAATAGTTTCATTTCTTTTAGCAAAATCTCTCTCTCTCTCTCTCTCTCTCTCTATATATATATATATATATATATATATATATACACACACACACACACATATAAAATTATTATTATTACTGTCAAACGATTAATTGAAATTAATCGCATACAAAATAAACGTTTTTGTTTATTAAAATGTCAGATTTAATAATTAATCAGTTATATTTTCTACATATAAAGCAAACAAAATGAAAAAATCTTTAATGTGTAAATATATATGTAAATATACATAATAAATATACACAGTACACCCACATACATTATGTAAAGAAAACTTTTATTTTGGATGTGATTAATCGCAATTAATCATTTGACATCACTAAATTAATTATATAATTATATATAATTGTCCTCAAATCTGATTGGCTGATAAGAGTGCAATATTAGAGCGATATCTGAAAAAAAAAAAAAAAAATAATAATAATAATAATAATAATAATAATTATTATATTAAGAAAAGATTTATTTCAAAATGTATATTATATATATATATAATAAAAGTTTTGTTTACATAATATATGTGGATTTTGTATATTTATTATGTATATATAAACACACATGTATATATTTAAGAAAAATATGTTATAATTTATCAATATATTTATAAATAAATTATATTATATTATATATATATTATATTATATTATATATATATTTATATATATATATATATATATATGTATGTACACACACATATGCACACACAGACATAAATTAAACGTATAAATTATATAATTATATTTTTAAAAAAAATCTAATTTCATAATGTAATTTATGAAATTTATTATGAAATTTATTCAGCTTTTAACCTTTTTTTTCGACCTTTTTTTGTTGAGACCATGCGAGTGGAGAAAATATTATTTAATAACTTTGCAACTTAATTCCTAATAGATGTCCCTCAACTTATCATGCCACATTTTTCAGAAAACTTTTGTCATCAACTTTTATCAAAATGTGATGTATTCCACCTGTAAAATGGCTTCTCTTTTCTCCTGAGTGGGAAAAAAAAAAAAAATATATATATATATATATATAAAATCATCCAATAATAACGTAACCTGATTTTCATGATCCAATCAAATCCAAGTCCCACCCACATCACTTCATATTCTTAAGTAGCACAGGTATATTTGTAGCAATCGCCAAAAATACATTGTATGGGTCAAAATTATTGCCAAAAATCATTAGGATATTAAGTGAAGATCACGTTCCATGAAGATATTTTGTAAATGTCCTTAAACTTAATTAGTAATAATTAGTAATATGCATTGCTTCATATTTCATTTGGACTTTAACTTACAACTTTTTTTGCAACCTTTAGATTCCAGATTTTCAAAGATACATCAACGGAAAGGCAATTTATTCAGCTTTCAGATGATGTATAAATCTCATTTTTTTAAAAAAAGACCCTTATGACTAGTTTTGTGGTCCAGGGTCACGAAAATTCAAAATGTTTCATGTCGTCTCCAATACAGTGTGTATAAGATCAGAAAAACAAACGTAAATGGAGTAAAGAAGTAAGCTAGGATTACAAACTACCATGCCACAATAACGCAGACAATCTTCAGTGCCAGCGCTGTTGATTTCATTCCTTCACTGATGTGGTTGTTTGCCATTTAACCAATTTGGCACATCCTTGTTTACTTTGCGCTCTGAATGAGGCTGAACTGCTGACACACGGATTATGCGGAGTCACATCAGCATGGTAATATCGCCCCAATGCTTTTATGATACAGACGGGAGAGAGAGAATTGCACTATTTGGTTCTTTCATCTTCTAAAGCTGAGGTGCTTGTCAGCAGTGCTGAGCCGAGGCTTGTGGGTTGGATTGTATAATGCAGCGGTGACAGGGAAAGGCTTATGGAAAACCATAAGCCAAAAACCTTGCACTCTCTTCATTCTGTCCGTCAGAGCCAAGAAGTGCTCAGGATAAAACCTACCGAGCGTCAAACCGCTAGCAATCAACGTGGAAAAAAAAAAAACACTGTTTGCCTGTAAACAAAGATATGGTAAATGATTCTCATGAATAACAAATACAGTGAAAACACAAGCGTTTTATTATTCACAACTTGCGTAACGTGACATTTCTAAATGGTATAAAAAATAGACTTGAGTTCATCCATTCAATTTTGACTGGATCATAAAAAGTAAGCTATTATATTATTGGTTATTATTATTTTTTCCATTCAGTGACCAATTTTGAGCTGTAAATGCCTTGTGATTAGTTTCTCTGGAAAGTATGTTATGGTAACAATGATTGGCTGATATTATCAGCAATAAATAAATAAATAAATAAATAAAAAACGGTGACAAAGATGCAGATCTTTCAAAATAAAAGTCATGAAATGACATCAAAATAAAAGTTGATTAAAAAAAACAACAACAAGGAAAACTGTGAGGGGAAACGGTTAAGAAATGTACTTTTATTTTTGTACAAATATAATTAAATCATTTTTTAAAATATTAAATATATTTTAAAAACAGCACATTACAGATTATTAAATGTAAATTTATATGTACAAAATATAATTGATTAAATATTTGATAAAAATGTCTATTAAGCTTTTATATGATTAATTAAATCTATATTTAAACATTGTTTTTAACAGTAAAAAGACTGAAACATATGCACTAATATAATTGAATAACATTTTATATCCACACGTGATTAAATAAATCTATATTTAACCATTGTTTTACTAGCAAAGAGACAGCTCATAAAGATTAATACATTTTTATGCAGACATAATATTAAATAATTAAATGTAACATTTGAAATTTAATACATATTACATTTTAATAATAAAAAGGCAGATCACTAAGGTTTTTATATGCACAAATATGATTCATTAATTATATATTTAAACATTGTTTTAATAGCAAAAAGACAGCCCATAAAAATGTATACATTTGTATGTGCAAATATTAATAAATACATTTAATATAGGAAATTATTAAATATTACATTTTAATAATAAAAACAATCTACTAAGGTTTTTACATGTGCAAATATGATTCATGATTCATTATGATAAATTGCACACACACACTTATATATACACACTTATATATGTATATATATATATATATATATATATATATATATATATACACACACATATATTTATTTATTTATATATTTGATATATATGCAGAAATATTAGAATAATCGAAAATATATTTAAACATTGTTTTAATAATACACACACAGCCTATAAAATGACTACATTTATATGTACAAATATGATTAAATAATTACACTTAATATAAAAAATATTAAATGTTACATTTTAGCAATAAAAAAACTGTCTACAAAGGTTTTTATGTGTATAAATATGGTTAATTAAATATGTATTTATACACTGTTTTAATACTAAAAAGACAGTTCATAAAGATGTGCAAATATGATTAAATAATTAAATTACATATTTGATATAAATCAATATTCAATTATTATTATTTACAATTATTGTGAATAAAAAAAAAATACACTGTAAAACACTATTTGGTAAATAAATATGTTTTACAAGAAAAAACTATTTCAGCACTTCTACCTTAAAATGTCATGTTTAATTTAATATGCTGCTTGCCATTTCTCTAAAACAGTTTATGAAATTCACTAGCAATTTCTAAGTGAAAAAGGTTTCTACAATTTTTTTTCCATTCAGATATACATGTTTCAAGCTTGACCATCAAAATATGCTTCTGTTGTATACAACAAAACAGCATGAACAACAATGTTCTTCGAAAATTCTCTTTTCCTCATCGACAGAAGAAAGTCAGTCTCACAAGTTTGGAGCGTCATGAGGGTGAGGGGTGAGCTACACCTTTAAGAAGTTCCTGAGATGAATGTGTCCTCTAGAGAGCAGGTTGAACTTCAGAGTCCTAACGGTGTTTTTGATATGAGATCACAGGCGGACCTTACCGTCTCCATATGTGCAGCAGGAAGCTGTGAGTTGTGTTTCCATGGTGCCGTGAATCATTTCAGGCCTCACGCACATGCATAGCTCACGCTTTATGAGGTGTCGGAAAAGTTGATCGGAGGGTTTGGCTACTCAAACACCCCTCAAACCAAGGAAAACCTTCATTTCCTTTAGATATACCCAGAAGTCATCAACATTCCTGCTCTCTTCAGGAAATTTCATGTTAGGTTTAAAAAAAAACAGTGACTCACCGGCTCAAGTAATTGTTTCTAGATTACCCAGTTCGATAGTAGGACCTCTTAACGCTGACTTTTGGCAGATGTGGCAACTCTCTGGACATGTTCACACTGTGTTTAAATCCAGATGTCACTTCTTCACTTCTTCTGAGTGAATTGCCCTGTTGAGTATAAAAAGTGTGGTTATTTAAAAGCATGATGATCACATTAACAATCATTTGTTCATATTGTAAAGAATGGCCTTTGATGGCCATTTTATCGTAAATTATTTCTATTATTTGTTTAAATAATTTCTTGACTTTGTAAAACTTTTTTAATGTGCTTAATTAGCTTAACTATAGAAATCTACCAGCACCACTTAAATCAATTAATTATCAGGTCTAAATTTCTAGTTTATCAACTAAATATGGAAATCTAGAAGTGTTACGTAAAAAAAAAAAAAAAACACAAGAAATCGAAAAAAAACAGGCCTATGTTTTGTAGTTTTATTTTTAGATCAGTCAGTGCAAGTTTCTTTCAGTTGAAACAGTTCTTACATTTCAGTCAAGGACTAGGTTTAAAGGGTTACTCCACCCCAAAATGAAAATTTTGTCATTAATCACTAGGGGTGCGACAAGACACTTATTCCACAAGACGAGACGATACACGAGACAAGATTGTTTAACTTTTTTAAAGAAATCCTCCATTATGAAATATATATGGAAAAAACAGTAATTTATTCAACTGAAAAAAACAAAATGCAAAAAAAATATAGGTGCATTTCGATATGAACTTGTACTTTATGAAATTAAACTAATTATATGCACTAATAACATAATTTAAATAAACTAAATCTGCATGATTCTGGATAAATTGAAAAATCTTGATTTTTTTTTATAAATTGGAGATCACGATTTAGAAGAGAAAAAAAGATTATAAATCTTATACAAAATAATGTAATTTACTAGTGGTTCTGACACAATGTTCATTGCTTAAGTCTTTTAAATATATATATATATATATATATATATATATTCACTCACATTTAAAAGAAAAAAAAAATGCCAGTGTCTCAATTAATAAAGACTTGTTTCACTATTGAAATCTCCTGAATGAATGATTCAATGATAAATACGTTTTTAAACATGCAGTTGTCGCCACCTCCTGGCAGAAGAGGATAAGCATTATAATACATACAAGTGTTCAGATACTTTCGCTTTGATCGCTACTGTAAACAATAAGTGTTTATTCCCAAACTATACATTTTATCCCAGTACTTCTGTTATTTAAAAGTCTGTAACACATAAATGATCATTATGTGGTTGAAAAAAAACTGTTTGTGTTGCTCTTTCTGGATCAGCAGCAGCATGACTGCAGATTTGAATGTCTTTAACACCTGTTTCACATCGTAAGTGTCAGTGGAGTGTGAGCAGCACAATGGAAACAGTCATAATAGACACCGCTGAGTTGTTGTCATTCAGGAATAAGATCGCGTAAGTGTTTGAACAGAGATCGCAATGTTTTAAGGATTAAACCTGCAGCTCTAATGTAAACACTGCAAATTGTTTTGCAAGAATATCGTCACTTTCTGGCAAGACACTTCAGATCTCATCACATCCCTACAATATTATTCCAAACCCGTAAAAGCTTTGTTCGTTTTTCGAACACAATTTAAGATACTTTGGTTAAAACCTGGGAGCTTTGTCGCTGTCCCAGAAAAGTATGAAAGACGTGAAACCGGGGGTAGGAGTATTACTTAAAAAAAAAAAAAAAAATGAAGAAATTAATTAATTATCAGTTTGAAGTTTAACAAATAAACTACATTAATCTATGAGTATCATTAAAAAAAGAAAGAAAGAAAGAAAGAAAGAAAGAAAGAAAGAAAGAAAGAAAGAAAGAAATTGATGAATTATGTCCAAATTCGTATCTTAATAAATAAACTATAGCAATCTAGATGTATTCAGTGTTTCCCCTGCCATTATATTAGGGGGTGTTTAATGTTTTTGTTATTACACAGAGAGTAAATACTGGGAAAAAGTGCCATGGGGGGTCACTTTTGTATTTTAACTAATACACTATGGAAATCCAGGAGTATCACTTAAAAAAAAAACAGACATTTAAAATATAAGGTCTAAGTTTGTAGTTTAACAAATAAACTAGGAGTATTATTCAAAAATAAATTAATTATCAGGTCTAAATTTGTATCAATTGTTTATCAATTAAACAATGAAAATCAAGTCAAGTTTATTTGTATAGCGCTTTTCACAAAACAAATTTTCAAAAGCAGCAAATCTAGGAGTATCATTTTGGGGAAAAAAAAAATTATCAAGTCTAAGTTTGTAGTTTATCAGTTGAACTGAAGAAATCTAGGAATATCACTTAAAAAAAAAAATCTGGAAATTGATTAATTATCAGGTCTAAGTTTGTAGTTTAACAACTAAACTACAGAAATCTAGGAGTATCACATAAATAATAAATAAAAAATTAAGAAATATGAGAAATTAAGATTTATTTTTATTTCAGGTTTTAAGAAATTAAATTAATTAAATTAAATAAGCAGTTTTATATTTGTACATTTCAAAAAGTGATGCATCTTTTACATTGTTTTATTAATAAACTAATCATTTTATTTTTGCTCATTTTGAATGCACATTGAAGATTGGCATGAAAGAGAAGAAATTGTTGAATAAAGTTGTTATTTTTGTTTTCTTTGCACATAAAAAGTGCAAACCACTGATGTCACATGGACCATTGTAACAATATCCTTCCTACCTTTCTGGGCCTTGAACATGGTAGTTGCGTTGCTGTCTATGAAAGGTCAGAAAGCTCTTGGATTTCATCAAAAATATTGGAATTTGTGTTCCAAAGGTCTTACCGGTTTGGAACAAAATGAGAGTGAGTAATTAATCAGAAATTTCATTTTGGGGTGAACTATCCCTTTAAGATCAGTCAAAAATATCAGTGGATCTCTAGTTAATACATCTCAAGTCGCTATTTTTATAGAGTTTTCTATTGTCAAAATACTTCAAACTTCACCAATTAAACTGGCATCCATGTTTCTTGCTGTGAGATGCTAAATCAAAAAGTTACCAGAAATAACTCCTGCAGTTTGTACACACATATTGTTATTTCAGGGAATGCATGTGACACATATTTCCTGATGTTTCTCAGAGCAGTCCTACAAGTAAAGACTGAATTTCTGGGGTTTCAAAAAAAAAAAGATATTTTAAAGTGGAGTTTCTTGGAAACCTGCGAAAAATGTGCAAAGCAAACAATTCAACATTTTGTGAAAAGAGCCAACCCATGTGTGCAAAGACGGGGTGTAACTCTATGACTTCATCAGAACCGACTGCACGAGGCCAACGTTTTAGGTCAAAATATTGGCAAGACGAGGTGGAGCCCAATAAACGCATCCAAATAAAAGATTCACACACACAGAAGAGTCCAGCTGGACTGCAAAACCCAGAATAAAACAGCTTGTGCATTTCTCTGTTGTAATTGTGCCTGCTGGTTTTGATTATTGAAACATTAAATCATAACACGTACAGCCCATCAAGAAGAAAAACAATTAAAAGTAATGAAGACGTGACAAGTTTGTTTCCTTGACAACCTGGTAAGAGTGCGTTATTCCGTCTGGTGGGGTCGTGAAAGACACACACATGCACACATATATATTTATATCCCCAGCTGAGAAAAAAGTAAGTATATTTTCCATTGTCTTCTTCCATTCAGCTTCAAAAAGCCTGTTTTTAATCGCAGAGACATAAACAAACCACAACATTTCTGTGGGGTTATTAGTGATGGATATATCAGCCAGGCGATTAATCGGACGATATTTGGCCGTTTCGAGATTATTGGCAGGTTATCTTGAGGTTAGTGCAAAACCCAGATTTACTAGCCTGGCTGATGTATCAATGTGTAATAAACCATACGAGATGTATGCTGAGATTTTGTGGTTTGTGACTGAAAACAGACTTCCTTCCACAGAGGGCGAAACTGCTGCACAATGTGATGCAATCACAACCAATTATAGAACTTTATGTGAAGCAAGATGTGTACTTGCTCTGCCAAGTGACCTATGGAAAACAACAAATGAATGATTCAATTATGAAATAAATGATTCGCTGATGCATTTTCTGCGCAGAAAGCAAACTAATTTTTCTTTTTAGATTTATTTTTAGCATTTTCGCCTTGTGAAAGGACAGATCAGAGTTGACAGGAAGCAAAGTGGGAGAGAAGGGAGGGCAGGATGGAGAAAGGTCCTTAAGTCGGGATTCGAACTCGGGACGCCTGTATGTCAGCACACTGCCCACGTCAACTGGCGTCAACAGAAAGCAAAATAATTAAATTCTGATATAAAATAAGATATAAAATGACTAAAATAACAAAATATTTAAATTTAATGCTGCCACACTAATTAAAATCCTTAATATTCTGAACTAGATTAGCTTAAATGTAGCTACGTTTTAATAACTTAGGGGCTGTTTCAATGCTATCTCACAGGAATTCGTACATATTTTAGGAGATGGCTAATTCGTACAAATTCGTACAATTTTGTACGATTTGTCTAGACCCCAGTGATGGGTAGGTTTAGGGGCGGGGTTAGGTGAAGGGCATTCGAACTGGGAACTCGTAATATATGTACGATTTAGCCAAAAACGTATGAATTCGTATGAGTACGGTCATACGAATTTATACGAATAAGCCACCTTGTAAAATATGTACAAACTGCCGTGAGATCGGGCTGGCTGTTACACAACGCTGTTTTCTTGAAGCTAAACACTTAATGCGTTTGGTCATTTATTTACTATGATGAACATTTTGGAAATGCAAACTTGGAAAGGTTTCAAAGTTTAGAAAAAAGTTTTAAAGTGTGAACTACAAAAACACGGTGATGTATCACGTGTTCAGTTTTCGGCACATAGTAAGTGACATCGCCAACTACTGGCCTGGCATGCATAATACAGTGTTTTTAGTCATTTTTGCAGTGTCGTTTTTTCGTTTTAACTATGTTTTGCCGTCTATGTGTGTAAATGGTAGCTTGCTAAGCTAAAATAATAAAGTAGTTTCCCTAAAACTGATTTCTAAATATTGTTTGTATATTTATAGCGTTACATACTTTTGTTAGTAGCTTGTAGAGGTCTGCACAGGCTTTAAACTGAAGCTAAAACCGGCCCGTACTCGAGATCGTCTGCCCGACCCAAACCTGAACAGCACTGTTAAATTTTAAAGCCCAAACCCAACAATGAATTTTTACAATGAATAACTAAACTTTTTAAATATTCTTTTTAAATAAAAACTTTTTCAAAACTTTTAAATATGTATTTAGCGATTACATGCAACGGACAGTAAGCAAATACAAAGAAACTGTTTCATTAAGGCTCATGGCCAGTTCAACATACAAGGCAAAAAAAGCACTCACCAGTTATGAAATTTTCTGAAAACAGACTTCCTTCCACAGAGCGCGAAACTGCTGCACAACGTGATGCAATCACAACCAATTATAGAACTTTATGTGAAGCAAGATGTGTACTTGTTCTGCCAAGTGACCTATGGAAAACAACAAATGAACGATTCAAGTATGAAATCAGTGATTCACTAATGCATTTTCTGTGCAGAAAGCAAACTAATTTCTCTTTTTAGATTTCTTTTTAGCATTTTCTCCTTTATTATGAAAGGACAGATCAGAGTTGACAGAAAGCAAAGTGGGAGAGAGAGGAGGGCAGCATAGAGAAAGGTCAGGATTTGAACTCGTTTTAGCTATATTGTTGTCGTCTATGTGCGACAAAAACTTAAATGTAAACATACCCGTAGTGTAGTCGTTTTCAGTTAAATGGTAGCTTGCTAAGCTAACACTAATAATCAAGTAGCTTCCCCAAAAATTATTTGTAAATATTGTCTATATCGTTATATACTTTTGTTAGTAGCTTGTAGTTTACTTAACTACAGTTTTTAAAGGGAACCTTGGGTATTAAGACTTGCATGGCTTAATATAACGTATATCTCTTAGTGAAATATTTAGTAGATAACTCATGAAAGATTAATGTTATTTTTTTAAAAATCCACATCGTTTTATACATATTTTGGACTATAGGGGGCGCCATTATTTCGATGACATGAAATGGTTGCACTAGGTGAGCTACTGGCGATACCTGTTGCTATTGAGTTTTGGAAATGCTGAAAAATGCAGAAAATGTGTTTCAAAAGTGCAAGTTTTGGAAAACAATACCATTATCGTCTGAGTGTTAACTTTGAAAAAATTACGTATCACGTGTATCAGCGCATAACATTTCTTTGCAAAGTGACATTGCCAACTAATGGCCTGACATTCATAATACAGTTTTTTTAGTCGTTTCACAAACCCGTTTTTCGTTTTGACAACATTGTTATCTATATGCGTAACAAAAGTTTTTTTTGGAACATCATGTAAACTTACACGATAGTGTAGCTAACTAATGTTTTTAGTTAAATGGTAGCTTGCTAAGCTAAGTAGTTAATCAAATAATTAAGTAGTAGCTGATTTCTAAATATTATTTATATATTTTTATTATTGTTAGATACTTTTGCTAATAGCTTGTAGTGTAGTTAAACGTTTTTAAAGGGAATTCATGGTATTAAGATTGTATGGCTTAATTTAACACAAACAATGATATGTAGTAGAAAACCCATGAAAGATTTACGTTATTTTAAAAATCCACATCGTTTCATACATATTTTGGACTTTGGTTGGCCCCATTATTTCAATGATGTCAAATGGTTACACTCTGTGAGCTACTGAACCTTCGACTGAAAAATTACAAACAAAAACCGCACAATGTGGCATTGTATCAGTATTTTATTTTCAAAGTTGTTACGATAAAAATAGCAACAGCTAGCGCCAGTAGCTCACCTGTGCAATCAACCAACAAATAACCAATAACATAAAGCGTGATGTGGATTTTTTACTGCCCAATGA
The DNA here is from genome assembly GCA_033026305.1 of Cirrhinus molitorella. Taxonomy (NCBI): domain Eukaryota; kingdom Metazoa; phylum Chordata; class Actinopteri; order Cypriniformes; family Cyprinidae; genus Cirrhinus; species Cirrhinus molitorella. The sequence continues at coordinate 15,955,993 of CM065121.1, read as the reverse complement.
CTTTAGAAAATTATCAAATGAATGATTCAAACATGAGATAAAGATTCACTGATGCATTTCCTGTGTGAAAAGAAAATAATGAATGACAAACTAATTTAAATCCCTAATACTCTAAGTTAGACTATCTTATATGTAAGTTTTTTTAGTAACTTAGGGGGCATTTACACAACACTATTTTCAACTAAAAAATGGAAAACCTTATGCGTTTCTTCATTTATACAACAACAGGGTGCCTCAAAATGCTAACTTTTGGAAAACGATACCACTATTGTCTGAGCTTAAACTACGATAAATGGTGACGTATCATGCATTTAGTCTATTGACGCATTGGATTTCTTTACAAAGTGACGTTGCCAACTACTGGCCTGGCATGCATAATACAGTGTTATTAGTTGTTTTCGCAGACCCGTTTTTTGTTTTAACAACTTTGTCATCTATGTGCGAAAAAAAGGCAAAGGAAAAAAATCTGGCCATCAGGTGGCGATGGATATTAACACAGGCTTAAACCAAATGCTGTACTGTAGTTTTTTTCACCACAAGGAGTGGTGGTTTATAAGCTCTTTCAGTAGCTGTGATCTACTAAAAGCCTCAAAGGCATCAGGGCTAAAGTGGAGAGAACAAAGACGCGGGTATTTAGGAAGTTTTATTCGTCCACAGGCATCTTTTTCCTGGTCTTATTGCTAGGAAAGCAGTGAAGACTTACATCGCTTCTCTTGTTGCCATTCGCTTGAATAATATATATATATATATATATATATATATATATATTTTTTTTTTTTTTTTTTTTTTTTTTTTTTTTTTTTAATAACCAATTATGTAAAGCAAGATATAGATTTTTTACTGCCAAATGACCTAAGGAATTTATCAAGTGAATGATTCAAACATGAGACTGATGCATTTCCTGTGTGAAATGCTAAATAATTAAATTCAAATGTTTTTCTGCTATTTTTTGACTAAAGCAAGAAAAATGAAGATTGGGTTTAGTGTAATTTAACTGTAGTTTGAGACAGTAACTTGCTAAGTTACAGGCTTATAATAATTAATAGCAATGAAGCTTATTACCAGAAACAAGACTTTAAATATCTTCAGTTGCTCTTAACAGAATAATTTTCTCTTAGAAATCACTAGCAAATTTCACAAATAACTAAACAAATAATTTTTTTTTTGTGCATTTTACAAGTAATTTTAATAAAAGTAGTAAGACTAAAATAGTATTTTCTTGTAAAACGTACTCCAGTAATCTTTATTTACAACTTCGAAAACTGTCATTTTTAATGACATTTTAAATTATAAGTGGCTTGTATCTTAGCTTCAACGTAACTTCCCCACGATTAAAATGCTTGTAAATTACAACCTCTCAAAGACAAATCCTTGCTTTTATTCTCCCATCGGAAATATCAACACCTGAGGTTACATCAGTGACAGGATATGACCTCATCGGATGATTTCCTGCATCCTGCGCTATTCAGATGAAGGGAAGTGCTGTATCCGTGTTTGGATTTGCTCACTTCCCAGCGGACGTGAACGAGAACCACTGGATGCTTTTTAGGACCTCTTACAAAAAAATACTATGATAAAATGATGCGGTCAGATGCTAATAATGGTACATGTTTAATTCAACACTATGTGTGTCCAAAAACATAGTTTTATTATGATACTTGTTACAAAAGCATGGTAAACCCATGGTGTTTTTTTTTTGTTAGTTATCATTGAGGAAACATCTGGCTAAAAAATACATATTTATTTTCAAGCCAAAAGTCTTATAATAGCACTCTATTGATGGTTTTTCACACACAGAGAGAACACTTTCACATTTCTTTGATTAATTATTAATGCAACCGAGGCGTTTTCTCAGATTCATCTGAAGTGGCCGTCAGCAGCAGTAGATGAAGATGAATTTGTGTACGATCAGACAATAAATCACAAATACTTTGTGTTCAAAGGGCCAGCAAAAATATTCACACTCAGCCAAATCTCATGTTTACTGATAAAATAAAATGAAATGTCAATCAGTGGCAGAAACTGAATTGAATTTTAAATAAATGCCACTCGGTTTGATATTTTTGCAATGACGTTTATGCATTTTTAAAACTGCCCAAGCACATTTTAGTCCCACTGTATCTACAATTGACGTTTCGTTGCATATTAGAGGATCTAGCTGGGAATCTAGGGCAGACGTGTACAGAAAAAGACTGGAATACAATGAAGAAAGTGCACACAGACACACTTACACCTTGATTCGGCCGTTTGAGATGCATGAATGAGAGAAACTTGGTCAGAAAAGCAGAATCGAATTATAAAAACTGGACAAGATAGAGAGCGATAAAGAAGAATAGTTGTTTCAGGTTTATAATTTGACACCGTTTCTATATCAGGCGGTGAAGCTTGAGTGTGTGCGTCTCAGGGGTCATGAGGGTCAAAGAATCACCTTCTTTGACGTCACAAATCCCCGCAGGCATCAGTAGAAAGACTACTGCAGTACAACGTTAGCATAACCTTCATGAATCTCTGAGAAATTGCAGTGAGAAGTTCACAACCATGTGGCCAGTCCAACAGGTATCTGTTGTATAACTAGCAAATGCAGTTTTATATGCAAATTCAGAGTCATTTTAGTGAATAGGTTCGTTTGGGCGAGTCTCTTCACTGAACTGGTTAAAAAAAATGTAACTAGTGTTGATATTTGGTTGTTTAGAGTGGTTTTAGTATGTTGCTATGTGGTTGTCAAGGTTTTGCAGTATGTTTAGTATGTTGCTATGTGGTTGTCAAGGTTTTTGGAATGTTTTTAGATCGTCTCATTGCAGTTGTCAAGGTTTTTGGAATGTTTTTAGATTGTTGCTATGTGGTTGTTAAGGTTTTAGTACTGATTTTAGTATGTCGCTATGCAGTTGTCAAGCTTTTTGCTGTGATTTTAATGTCTCTATGCAGTTGACAAGGTTTTCAGAATGTAAATTGTCGCTGTGTGGTTGTCAAGGTTTTTCGGAATGTTTTCAGATTGACGCCATGCGGTTGTTAAATTTTCCAAAATGCTTTTAGATTGTTGCTTTGCGGTTGTTACGGTTGTTCTGAGTGATTTTAGTATGTCAAGGTTTTCGGGACGTTTTTAGATTGTCGCCACATGGTTGTCAAGGTTTTTGGAATGTTTTTAAAATGTCGCTATGTGGTTGTTAAGGTATTTAGAATGTTTTTAGATTGTCGCTATGCAGTTGCTAAGGTTTTCGGAGTGGTTTTAGGCTGTTGCTATTCAATTGTTAAAGTGTTCAGAGTGGTTTTAGGGTGGTGCTATGCAGTTGTTAAGGTTTTCAGAGTGGTTTGAGTGTTAAGCTTTCAATGTCATTTTCGGATGTTGCTATGTGGTTGTTAAGGTTTTAGAGCAGTTTTAGGGTGTTGCTATGTGGTTGTTAAGGTTTTTTGAATGTTTTTAGATTGTCGCTTTGCGGTTGTTAAATGTTCCAAAATGCTTTTAGATTGTTGCTTTGTGGTTGTTAAGGTTGTCTGAGTGCTTTTAGTATGTCAAGGTTTTGGAACATTTTTAGATTGTTGCCACATGGTTGTCAAGGTTTTTGGATTGTTTTTAAAATGTCGCTATGTGGTTGTTAAGGTATTTAGAATGTTTTTAGATTGTCGCTATGCAGATGTTAAGGTTTTTGGAGTGAATATTAATATGTCTCCATGAAGTTGTCAAGGTTTTCTAAATGTTTTTAGATTGACGTTATGCGGTTGTTAAGGTTTTTGGAATGTTTTTAGATAGTCGCTATGTGGTTGGTTAAGGTTTTCAGAGTGATTTTAGTATACCGCTGTGCAGTTGTTAAGGTTTTCGGAATGTTTTTAGAATGACGAAATGTAGTTGTTAAGGTTTTTGGACTGACTTTAATGTGTTGCTATGTGGTTGTCAAGGTTTTCAGTGTGATTTTAATGTCGCTATGCGGTTGTCAAGGTTTTTGGAATGTTTCGATTGTAACCATGCGATTGTCAAGTTTTTTTAATTAATCAATTATCTCTACAGAAAAAACAAAAATGGCATATCAACATATTTTTATCAAAATAAATATGGGAATAAGACCAAATGAATTTCTTAAAAAAAAAAAAAAAACAATGTTCTGAACTGATTCTTTTAAGTAATTAATTAAGTCTTGTTTGGACTCTTTATTTAGTAGAATCAGCGCATTAAACATTATCGCAGGAAATTTGCTTTGGTATTGACACTTTTATATCAAAATAACACTTCTGACAAAAAACAGCTGACAGTCTTTTAGTAACTCATTGTGTAATAATTCTGCACACCCATAAAACAGGAAGTTACAGACACAAATAGTTTTTAAACATTTCTCCATTTTGGATTACGAAACACTTAAGCTGCCAGAAAGCTCTGGTAGAAAAAGACAAACACTGTTTATCTGCAACTGATGTTTCCAATTTGCTGTTATGGCCTCTGGACTCCGACTGTGCTTCCTTTTAAACTGATAAACAGATTAAAATAGTGTCCTTCGGCACCTTAACGACGGTTTCATCACATCTGTGTCTCTCGGGAAACAAGGAATAGATTTGAGAACATGTGTCTGCGTCCACCCTGAAAACAGGATCATTAAAGCCATTTCCTGAGCATAGCTGCATTATGACGGAGTTCTGCACTGCTTCACCAGTCTGTCCTGTGCTGGACTGGAGAAGCACAGCTGTCCAAAGTCTGGGACATCAGACCATCAAACTGCAGCTTTTTCTGGCCAAGAACCGCCCACTTGAGATATCATGTGACAAACAATATACATCAAACCACAGCTGGGACTGTCAAACAAAAGAGTTTCAAATCTTTCAAACTATTAGTTCCTCCTCTATGTTGCTATGTAGTTGTTAAAGTGTTTTGAGTGGTTTTCTCATGTCGCTGTGTGGTTGCTAGGGTGAATTTAGTGATTCTAGCATGTTGCTATGATCATCTGAATGGTGTAGCATGTTACTAAGTATTTCTAAGTAACTTTAACATGTGACATGTTGCTATGCGGCTGCTAAGGTTTTCGGATTGGTTTTAGGGTGTCGCTATACGATTGTTAAAGTGTTCAGAGTGGTTTTAGGGTGTTGCTATGCGGTTGTTGAGGTTTTTAGAGCTGTTTTAGGGTGTTTCTATGAGGTTGTAAAGGTTTTCAAGGGTAGATTTAGGGTGTTGCTAATGATTGTTAAAGTGTTCAGAGTGGTTTTAGGGTGTTGCTATACGGTTGTTAAGGTTTTTGGAGTGGTTTTAGGGTGTTGCTATGCGGTTGTTAAGGTTTTTAATGTCATTTTAGGATGTTGCTATGTGGTTGTTAAGGTTTTTAGAGCCGTTTTAGGGTGTTTCTATGAGGTTGTTAAGGTTTTCAAAGTGGATTTAGGGTGTTGCTATACAATTGTTAAAGTGTTCAAAGGTGGTTTTAGGGTGGTGCTATGCAGTTGTTAAGGTTTTAGAGCGATTTTAGGGTGTTGCAATGCGGGTGTTAAGGTTTTCTGAGTGATTTTAGGGTGTTGCTATGCGGGGGTTAAGGTTTTCATTGTCATTTTAGGGTGTTGCTATGCGGTTGTTAAGGTTTTTAGAGCAGTTTTAGGGTGTTTCTATGAGGTTGTTAAGGTTTTCATAGTGGATTTAGGATGTTGCTAAGCAATTGTTAAAGTGTTCAGAGGTGGTTTTAGGGTGGTGCTATGCAGTTGTTAAGGTTTTAGAGCGATTTTAGGGTGTTGCAATGGGGGTGTTAAGGTATTCTGAGTGATTTTGGAGTGTTGCTATGCGGGTGTTAAGGTTTTCTGAGGGATTTTAGAGTGTTGCTATGCGGGTGTTAAGGTTTTCATTGTCATTTTAGGCTGTTGCTATACAATTGTTAGTGTTCAGAGTGTTCAGAGTGGTTTTAGGGTGGTGCTGTGCAGTTGTTTGAGTGTTAAGCTTTCAGTGTCATTTTAGGGTGTTGCTATGTGGTTTTTAAGGTTTTAGAACAGTTTTAGGGTGCTTCTATGAGGTTGTTAAGATTTTCTAAATGGTTTTATTGTGTTGCTATACAATTGTTAATGTGTTCAAAGGTGGTTTTAGGGTAGTGCTATGCAGTTGTTAAAGTTTTTAGAGTCATTTTAAGGTTTTGCTATGCGGTTGTTAAGATTTTCAGAGTGGTTTTAGGGTGTTGCTATGCAGTTGTTAAGGTTTTTTAGTGGGTTTAGGGTGGTGTTATGTGGTTGTTAAGGTTTGCAAAGTGGTTTTAGGGTGTTAACGCTTTCAGAGTTATCTTAGAGTGTGCAAGAGCTAGTGCAAGATGAGCATTTGTGGTTAAAAAGTATTTTGTTTTTGTTTAGTTTTTTTTGAAATGGTCAGTTTGCTTAATAAGAACATCATTCTTTTGTTGGGATCATGTAGAGCCTTTTGAAGATGCAGTGAAACTGCAATTTGGACCTTCAACACATTGATCCCCATTAAAATCCAGTGTATGGAGAAAAAAAATCCTTGAACGTTTCCCTCAAAACCCTTAATTTCTTTTCGACATCTTCAAAGACATAGGGGTAGGTAAATTATCAAGAAATTTTTATTCTGGAAGTTCTGAGGGGTTACTATGCAGTTAATCTTGCCAGACTGGGTTGCTCTGAAGACTTGGTTTGGACATTGTCCCACCTCCGACCTCTAACATACCAGTCTCTGGTTTAAGTCCAGCAGGTTTTAGGAGAACAGAAGTGTTTTCTCCAGCCAGAACCCTGCTCTGGCACCAGAACTGGCATGCCAGTAATGGGAAAAGTCTGCATTTGATATGCGAAGACAAATTCAGGCCTGTTCCCATAGGTTTTCAGAGGTACAGAACACTTAAGATTGTAGGATTTAAAATACCCTATAGCTTAAACCCCTCCATTTTTATCTCCAAAATCCCTCCTTTAACGGCAAGCTAATAACTCAGCAGTGAACAAACGGAGTGAAAATGAGACATAGGGAGGGTCTTAGTTTAGCAAAAAAATTTGTCTGTACGAGGGTGGAACTCTACATCCGCAGAAATGAGGTCAACAAACCCTCTCGCTTATTTCTAATTTTCTCCAAAATTGCCCAACATCTTGCAGAGGCTCCCCGACCAACCGTTCCCAAACACATCTGGACCACAGCAAGCCAGAATTCGCTCCTAATCCGTCCAGTTTTCCTTGGCTCTGAGGATTTGCAACAATACTGCCAAAAAGCATAAACCAAACAGTAGGTTAAACCCAAAAATCCCCTATTGCAGACATCAGAATTCACAAAACACAGCGTCCATCTAAGAAAAAGAGAGGAAGATGTCTCCGATTTAGACGCAATCATGTCAGAGACGCTATCAGATTATTGATTAGCGGCTGGCAGGAGCTGATAAGACCCTGCGACGGCTCGGATTTGAGCCCGCATGGCATCCCGGGTTGGCTTCTGCCCGATAATATGGGATTCAGCAGTCTGAGTCCGAACGCTCCCAGAGAGTTGCTGTCATTGTTGGCATAAGGGGATATTGCAAGCATGTCACGGACAAATCTGATATCTCTTTGTTTATTTCAGGTGCACTCATTAAAATACCCCGACCGGATCCCTCCCGCCTCGGATCGCTCGGCTCTTCTCCTCCGTTCCTCCATCTCTCTGTCCCTGAGGGCGTAATAATCTCTCCCATCTCAGAGCACATTAGCATCACAATTAAAAGCATATTTAACCCTTTAACACGCAACATATTCTGCTGTCTGGAGGAAAGTGCTCGCAGCTGAGAAAGATGTAGATGATTCACATCCTTATTTGCAAAAACAAAAGGTTAAACAAGATGATTGGGTTTTGTTAATTAGAAGAGGCTAAACATGATGATTATGTTTGCTAATGAGAGGCACGGGGCACTTTCTATGCATAGGGTACAAAGCAGTGTCGAGTTATTTTATTTGAAGCAATAACTAAGATGGTTATAGAATTTTTTATTTTACTTGATAAAAATAATTCTTTATATTCACATTTGTTCAAATAATGATTAAAAATGAAAAAATAATAATAATAATATTTTGTTATAAGCCCTATTTTTTACCATAACTCTTCTTTCTTTCTGTCAAACCGTACCGTACCAAACCATGATGGCAGCCATTCATAAACTGAATAAACTTATCTGAAAGAGTTTTTTTTCTTCTTCAGAGGCTGATCATGGCTAGGTTTGTGAGAGAGAGTGAAAAAAAGACCTCCTTCCCATGTTTTTAATGCTGTTTAGCTAATAAAATCAGCTCTGGGTTAATAAAATCTGTCTTGGGTTAATGAAATCACTGCTCATGTTTCATTAGTGTTCCAGACTCCGCCCACTCACAGAATTATCTGCTTTCTGATTGGTCACACCGTGTGTTGAAGTGTTCCAATGCACTGGCCATTTTAGCAGTACTGGACAGGGTTTGCAGTCAAATGATTAGCTGATGCTAAAGATAGTTTTGAAATTCAAAGGATAAAATAATGAAAATAGTGAGACACCAAAGAACCAAAGAAGTTTGACAACAGTAGTCAAACCTGGTGTGGCGTCAAAACGCATAAAGAATGACACTGGAGAGCTATAAATGAGGTTAAAAACATAATAGCATGTAATATCATAGCTAATCTTACAATATAGTGTAAACAACTAAAACAAAAGCAAAAACCTTATCTAAAAACCTCATAAAAAACCTGATAGGTAAAATGTGTGTAATTTCTACGGAAGCCTTTTTCCGCTACTAAATAAAAACTGAAAAAAAAAAATAAAAACTGAAAAAAAAAAAAAAAAAGGTAATTGCAACTTTTTTTCTTTCAAATGCTAGGGTGTGTCTTGCAATTGCAATTTTATAGCTCGCAATTCTGACTTTTTTCTCATAAGTATTTTTTTTTTCTTTGCAATTTCAAGTTTATGTCTCGCAATTCTGACTTTTTTTCTCGCAATTGCGAGTTTATATTTCATAATTTTGACTTTTTCCTCGTAATTTTTTTCATTGCAATTGTGAGATTTCTTTGCAATTGTGAGATTCCGCAATTCTGGCTTTTTTCCCCCATCGCAATTGAGTTTTTCTCTTGAAAATTGCAAGTTTATAGATCACAATTCTGGCATTTTTCTTGCAATTGCAAGTTTATATCTCGCAATTTTGACTTTTTTTCCTCGCAATTCTGGCTTTTTTTGCTTGCAATTTTTTTATTGCGAGAATTGCTAGAAAAAAAATAATTTTATATCTGGCAATTTTGACTTTTTACTTGCAATTCTGGCTTTTTTTCCTCACAATTGCGAGTTTATAACTTGAAATTCAGAATTTTTTTCACAATTCCGACTTTTTTCTCACAATTATGAGTTTATATTTCATAATTTTGACTTTTTTCTCGTAATTCAGGTTTTTTCCTTTGCAATTGTCAGATTATATCTTGCAATTCTGGCTTTTTTTCCCCATCGCAATTGAGGGTTTTTTTTTTTTTCAAAATTGCAAGTTTATAGATCACAATTCTGGCTTTTTTCTTGCAATTGCAAGTTTATATCTCCCAATTTTGACTTTTTTTCCTCGCAATTCTGGCTTTCTTTTCTTTTATAGATAGCAATTCTGACTTTTTTCCTGCCAATTCCGGCTTTCTCGCAATTGCGAGTTTATAGATCACAATTCTGACTTTTTTCTCGCAATTCTGGCTTTTTTCTTGCAATTGCGAGTTTGTTTCTCCAAATTCTGACTTTTTTCTTAGAATAGAGAGATATATACTCGCAACTGCGAGTTATAAAGTCATAACTGCAAAATATAAACTCACAGTTGTGAGAAATAAAGTGAGAATTGAAAAAAATAATTCAATTTATATCTCACAATTTTGACATTTACTCGCAATTCTGGCTTTTTTTCCCTCGCAATTGCGAGTTTATATCTTGCAATTCTGGCTTTTTTTTCACAATTCCAACTTTTTTCTCGCAATTTGCAAGTATATATCACGTAATTTTGACTTTTTTTCTCACAAATCTGCCTTTTTTTCTCGCAACTGCGAGTTTATAGATCACAATTCTGACTTTTTTTTTCCTTGCAATTCTGACTTTTTTCTCGCAATTGCAAGTTTATATCTTGCAATTCTCACTTTTTTCCTGGCAATTCTCACTTTTTTCTCATAATTGCGAGTTTATAGAACGCAATTCTGACTTTTTTTTTCCTTGCAATTCTGACTTTTTTCTCGCAATTGCAAGTTTATATCTTGCAATTCTCACTTTTTTCCTGGCAATTCTCACTTTTTTCTCATAATTGCGAGTTTATAGAACGCAATTCTGACTTTTTTCTCACAATTGTGAGTTATATCTTGCAACTCTGACATTTTTTCTTCACAATTCTGACTCTCACAATTGCAATTTTATATCTCGCATTTTTTGACTTTATAGCAATTCTGACATTTTTCTCACAATTCTTACTTTTTTCTTGAAATTGCGAGTTTATCTCGCATTTCAGACTTTTTCTAACTCAGAATTGATATCAGAATTTCAAAATATAATCTTGTAATTGCAAGAACTGTTAGATTAAAAGTCGCAATTACCTTTTTTAAATGTTGTATTCAGTGGTGGAAACAGGCATACAGGTGGATACATTTCACCAGAAAGCAACAATCAATTAATAAATCAACAATCAATATATTAAAAAAAAAAGTACTACATAAATTAAAAACAGTGAAACAAATACTACTAGGATGTATATACTGTATGTATGTGTATATATACAGCCATAATATCGTTAACTAAAACAAATACAAAATCTTTTTTTTAAAGAAATAACACAAAGGCAGACACCACAAAAATCTGATAAATTTCCCAATCACACATGGATGCCTTCTTTCCTCTTTTTTGAACATTTGCACACATTTACCACACTTCAGCACAATTTCACAATCTCATTCACTCGCACTTTAATTTAAGCAATTTAGCACTCCAAAATGGCCTTACGAGCACAAATTGCACCCTGCAAAAAAAAAAAAAAAAAAATCATTTTTGCGTCGTTCTCTGATTTGCATAATTCCTTTAGTACTAAACAACGCATGTGCACATAAACAACGCTATCAGATTCCTTCCTGAATCTTAAAAAGTTGAAATGTTTGTCTTGGATTATTCCCATCCGCAGACATTCCCCTTGTAAGCCTGATCTTTTAATAACAATAAACATTATTATATATTCATGACCGTCTGTTTCGCTTCCCGCACAGCACCAGAAACAAACGTCTCTCTCTCGCCCCCACCGCACACACACAGACAGAGTCTGATCTTCATCCGTGGTTAACACACAGCATAATTACACCATTCCGTGCTTAATGAATGGATTAAATGTGAAAGCACTCTTCGGATACACGGGGGCTCCTTTTCCGTGCCCTACAGGGTCACATGAGCACACCCAAACAGCTCTTCACACTGACAGCGTTTTCTAAAGAGTCCATTATTGGACTGGACCTATTCATTAGCGGGGGAGAGACGGGCTCGGCTGCAGCAGGCAGACAGGTGGGTCGACAGACAGGCGCGATGAAGGTGAATATGGTGAATATTGTTGGAGACAGCTGGCTGATGGACTGATAATGACCCGAGCGTGTTTCTGTCGAGCTTTTTCTCTGTCGCTGCATTTTTGTCCATCACTCCTCGCTGGGATGCGGGTAAATTATGCGTCATTTTACCAGAAAGTCGCCATTAAAAATAAGAAATTATATTTGTGATAAGACCATATTAAGATTTTTGGCATTGTAGAATTACTTTTATGGAAATTAAGCATATAACCCCCACCCCCAAATTCTTATTAATGGATGTGATATTTATTTATTTATGGAAAAATTCCCATTACTTTCAAGTGATTTTTTTGATTAAATATATATATTTAAAAAAAAAAATGAAATTCATTGAAAGCAGTATAATAAATGCTACTAGGATTTAGGATGTATAAATACTTTTACATACTGTATATATTTTTTTGCCATTATGGTTATTATGAGAATTATATTTTTACATTTTTTTTAAGTCTCATTATTCTCAAAGGTGATTTTTTTTTATTATATATAAATTTATAAATATTAGAAGCTATAAATTAGCCATTTACTTATTGCAAAATTCACATTATTTTCAATAGTGAATAATAAAATTATTTTATTTGTTTATTTATTTATTTATTTATTTATTTTTTTGCATTATGGTTATGAAAATGATATATTTACATTATATATTTACTAAAAGGCAGTGTTGTTATTAACTACAACTAAAACTATTTAAAATATATATATATATATATATATATATATATATATATCTAAAAAATAGTTATCATTAAATAAAATAAAGCTTAAGTGGAATAAAGCTAAATTATAAATATTTAATTAAAAAAACTGTAACAACAACAAATGTAAATAAAAACAAATATAAATAAATAAACACTTCTCCAAAATACCCATTATTCTCGAAGGTGATTTTTCAAATAATATAGATTTTTATATAATATTTATTAATTTATTTACTGCAAAATTCCCATTATTCTCAATTAAAATCTCATTGAATTTTCTTTCTTTCTCCCTTTCTTTTTTTGCATTATGGTTATTATGAAAATGTTATTTACATTATGGTAATTAAAATTCAGTGTTGTTATTGTTAACTAAAACTATTAAAAAGAGTTATCATTAAATGAAATAAAGCTAAAATTAAATGAAGATAAATTATAAATATATATTTAATGAAAAATTAAAAAATAAAATAAAATATTCCAAAATTCTCATTATTCTCAAAGGTCATTTTTAAGATAATATATACTTTTATATAATATTTATTTATTTCAAAATTCCCATTATTTTCAATAGTGATTTTTATTATTATACATAAACATATTACAATAAAACGTGCTACATAAATTAGAAGCCATAAATTGCTATACATTTATTTAATTATTAATTCCCATTATTCATTATTCGAATAATATATATATTTATATAATATTTATTTAGATATTGCAAAATCCCCATTATTCTCAGTTTTCTTGCATATATTCAAATAAAATGTACTACATAAATTAGAAGCTATAAATTAGCTATAAATTTATTTATAGCAAAATTCCCATTATTCTCAATACTGATTTTTCTTTTTTATTATTATACATAATATATTAAAATATAATATACTACATAAATTGGAAGCCATAAATTAGCTATAAATTGTTTTATTAAATTATTGGAAACTTCCCATTAATCTCAAAGGTGTTTTTGTTCTGTTTATTATACATAAATATATTAAAATAAAATGTACAACATTCATTAAAAGCAGTATAATAAACACTAGGATGTAGGATTTTTACATATACAGGATACATTTATATTAGTGCTGTCAAATGATTAATCGTGATTAATCGCATCCAAAATCCAAAAAAAAGTTTATCTTTACATGCTATATGTCTGTGTACTGTGTATATTTATTAAGTATATAAAAATACACACACATGCATGTATATATTAAGGAAAAATATTTTAGATTTATATCTGAAATATTTATATTTATTTATAATCTAAATTGTATACAGGTATAAATATATATATATACATATAATTTTTTTTTATAAATATATACATGTATGTGTGTGTATTTATATGTACATAATAAATATACAGAGTAAACACACATATAGTATGTAAACAAACTTTTATTTTGGATGCGATTAATCGCGATTAATCGTTTGACAGCCCTAATTTATATGTATATTTATTATTATTATTATTATTTTTTTTTTTTTTATTTGTTTATTTTTGCACTATGGTTATTATCAGAATTCTATTTTTACATTACGGTAATAAAAAATCTGTGTTTTTATTGTTAACTAAAACTAAAACTAAAAAAAATGAAATAAAGCTAAATTATAAATATTCAATGAAAAATGTAAATAAAATAAATAAATAAAAACTTTTACAAAATTATGCAACATTTATTATTTCAAAATGTCCCATTATTCTCTAGTGATTTTTTTTTTATTAAATATATATAAATATAAAATGTACAATATTCACTGAAAGCAGTACAACAAATACTAGGATGTAAGATGTATAAATACATTTATATACTTGTATATGTGTATAATAATAATAATAATAATAATAATAATAATAATAATATACATATAAAGTATATAAATGTATTTATACATATTATTATTATTATTATTATTTTATTTATTTATTCATTTATTCATTTTATTTTTTGCATTATGGTTATTACAAGAATTATATTTTTACATTATGGTAGTTAAAATTCAGAGTTGTTATTGTTAACTAAAACTAAAACTATTAAAAATAGTCATCATTAAATTAAATAAAGCCAAATTATAAATATTCAATGAAAAAAATGTAACAATATATTAAAAATAAATACATAAAAACAGTTTTTTATTAAACATTAAAATAAAATGTACTATATGAAGCTATAAATGTATTTATGTACTGCTAATTATTCTCAAAGGTGTTTTTATCAGACATTAAAATAAAATGTATAATATTAACTGAAAGCAAGAAATACTACTAGAATGTAGAATGTATAAATACTTTTATATACTGTATATTTATATACAACAGATAGAGATAAATATTATGAGAATGATATTTTTACATTATGGTAATGAGAATTCTGTGTTATTGATAACTAAAAGTATTACAAATTAAATAAAGCTGAAATGAAATAAAGCTAAAATATAAACATTCAATGAAACATTTGACCAAAAAAAGTGATTTTTAATACAATATAAATATATTAAAATAAAATGTACTATATAAATTAGATGCTACAAAAATAGTAAATTAGTACAACAAATACTACTAGAATGTATATACACTTTATGGATATGAGAATTATATTTTTCACATTATGGTTATGGGAATTTGTTAGTGTTTAAACTCAAAAATGTATTCCATTTAACAGTTTCATACTGAAAGCTGAAATAAAATATAATATAAAAAAAAATGTAAAAGAAACAAACAAAAATCTTAAATTAAACAAAAATTTTAAATGTTGCTTTAACAACAAACTAAAATAAAATAAGGTGAAGTTTAAATACTAAAAACAATAAAACTAAATAAATAAAACAAAAAAATAAATAAATAATATGTTGAAGCTAAATATATTATAGCTAAAATGTCACAAAATTATAATTATAATATATGTATTATATGTATATATTTATATAAAATAATAATAATAATAAAATAATATACACACACACATATACACATATATATATATATAATTTTGTGCTAATAAATATATATATATATATATTGAGAATTTAGTAAAAAAAAAAAAAAAAGCTTAAATATTTAAAACACTTTTTTTTTATGTTTTTGCCAAGAAATGACCCCGGACATGTTCTTGACAGGCTTTATGATATTCGCCCCGGGAATTCTTTGTTTCTCGGACAATCTCTTTCAACGCCGATCCCATTATGATAAGAGACTCCTCGCTAATTGAGTGATTAGTGCAAAGCGACTGGTATTATCGCACGCACACGCTATTTAGTCCAACACACGACCTCAGAAATTAATTCGTTTTGTACAGAAGGGCAAAGAAACCTCTCAGATAATTACACACGCTCAACTCAGCAAATAGCAAGACACAAACACACACGCTTCGATCCCCCAAAGACCTAACATTCAGTCATCGCAAAAATTAGCATGACCTTTCTTCTTAGCATCTCACTATCGATCTAACTTGTTAACTTATCGTTCCAGGTTATCGAAATGAGGACTTGACACTTTTAAATTAACATACATCTACGAATTCAAGATATATGTTAATGCTTAACACTCAAACACACACTTTACCAAATGATATGACCTTTAAGATGGAGAGCTAACCATAATTAATGGACTCCTCTTTAAAATGGCAAAACCAACAATCAAACTGAAAGGAAACGAACCGTTATCGGGCTGAGAGTCACAATGCTAATGCTCAAAGTCACAGTAGCGGGACAGGTGCGCGTCAACCTCCTACATGTGAACATCGCTCACACACAGAGGCCAAAGAGCAGAGCAGATGGCAATGATGAAGAGTGAGAGTGACTGTGTGTGTGGCCAGAGCAAAAGGCAGAGGCTTCAGCATATGGTCAAGCGACTGCCCGCTGTGAGGACATTTACCGTTGTGTGCGAGCTAGCGGTGGCGTCGTTTCGTCCTCTGTAATTTGTCTGTTTACCAGCGTGAAATAAAGTGTTGTCTTCAGTCAGGGATACATAAACACAAGCAATGACTCACGTAAGGAACAGTGGAGTCATCTGGTTAGTCATTACCTCAAAATAAATCCCAATGTGAGGCGGAGAGGCGTCGCATGACTCTGAGGTAGCCTAGAGTTAGAAGCCGAGAACCGGTTTTTATTTAATTCTCGCACGCGCGCCTTCTACTGATGCGAAACAAAACACCGTACTTGACCGAAAATATAAAGCGGATTGACGGAAAATACAAAACAAGTGATTTTTGTGGTCTGTTTTTTTCTTAGGGTATCTAAAACATACAGCGCGACTGGTAGTTTTATTCCTGAATGAATGATTCTTCCTGCTGTTTTAAGCGATTCATAAATGAATAACTCTGATCCATTTTTTATGGAGTCGAAAACCTACAGCGAAGTCCAGTTCTCAAACTGTTGACTCTTATTAGCAGGTTCTTTTTTGGGAATCAAAGACATACAGCAGGACCAGCTGATTCCCAAACAAATGACTCTTCGGAGACGTCACATAGCCCGCGAACCAATGGCAGCCCCAACGGATGTATTTCCAAATATACAAATAACGAAAAATAAAAGGTATAACAGCTTCTCTTGTCTTATGCTCCGGTTTCCTTCTCCGTTTCCCTCAAATAAGCAAAAAGTAAGCACCTTTACACGTGTTTCACACGGGGCGACAGCGTCAACGCTTCCCATTGACTTTGAATGGGTGATGTCAAGCGTTGCCGAACTGAATTGTGGATCCGTCAGCGGCGCTTCACTGGCGTTGCTCGCGGCAGAAGTTGGGTATATCAGCCAATCAGATAGTTTTCATGCAAATACACTAGCCAGGCGGCAGCCAATCGCGTTCATCCTGTTCAACAGCAGCAAACTGAGGATAAATTTTAAAATGGAGGAAAAACGTATTATTGCGGTAGGTAATCACCCGGTCCTTTATGACCAATCACTTTATATATACACCGGGATTCATACCGGAGAGACCAGGCGTGGAAGGAAGTGGCAGAGGCCGTTGGTAAATCTGGTGTGTATTGGACCCGTGAATGACAAGGTTAAATATTTTCATACAGAAAATATTTACATTAGAGTGGTTTTGACTGTTTATTATATATAATAAATATAAAAATATAGACAGGGTTTTTAATGACAATCAAGCTGTATCCGCGTTTTTTTTGTTGAGTTCCTGTCTAATTTAATTGGCTGACGCTGCTATGACCATGGCATAAGCGCCAAGCTTCAGACACGCCTTCCGTCAAGCGTTGGCGCTGACGCCCCGTGTGAATGCACCGTTAGCGATAGAAATGATTTGTAAATGAGCATAAGCCTGGAACACTACAGAGTCTGGTTTGAAGCCATGACTTAAAGGTCCACTGAAGAGCCCACTTTTTAAAATAGCCAATAGCGTTCAATTTATATCTGTTTGGGCTAGAGCTGTTGAGCTTGGTTGCGCCACATTTGACAGCTTATGACAGCCAGAGTCTAATAGATTTCCTCATAGATTGAATATGAAACTCTTACTAACAAAATAGTGATCATAATCATGCTGAGGCTGAGTAGTTTAATACATGCTGACTCGCGCATATCTGCTCCGTGCTATCGCGTCTGGACCGGGGTCAAAGTCCGGAGTGTACTGCTCGCTGAGAAACCAGACCTCATTTGCCCCATCGAAGGCATATTTACACTGTCTGGATCGTTCCCTATCGCCTACAGTGCGCACTACCTGCCACTAGTGTAGGGGGCGGGACAATACGGATTCTAGAGAGCATTTGATTGGACAGAAGGTTTGATGAGAATCTTGAAGTGCAGCATGATGTCATAAAAATCGTTGATTCATATTGGCGGAAGTCACGAGACTGTAAGATTTGAATGCTCATATCTTGCGAATGTGAATTTTGTCGTTGTTTTGGAGCACACTAGCTTATAGATCACCTTAAGGCTAGCATATTCATACCAAAAGCTAAAAAACTTTAATTTTGATTTCATGGGGACTTTAAGTCTGCTACTGTGAGATTTCAGCCATCTTATAAGATCATTGCACATCACAC
The DNA here is from genome assembly GCA_033026305.1 of Cirrhinus molitorella. Classification (NCBI taxonomy): domain Eukaryota; kingdom Metazoa; phylum Chordata; class Actinopteri; order Cypriniformes; family Cyprinidae; genus Cirrhinus; species Cirrhinus molitorella. The sequence continues at coordinate 15,937,799 of CM065121.1, read as the reverse complement.
TGTGCGACGTTGTTCTAATAATCTTGGGTACGACATGTGTGTAGACTGTGCGATGATGACACCTACTAAGTCGTAGGCTGCGACCCACGTTAGCACAACTTCATACAGCAAGATGAATCGCGCTTTGTTTTCACGTGTGCTGAAAAAAGAAGAGGTGGCGGCTGAAAAGGGAAATATGGACCCGGTCATAGCTAGGGAAAAGAGACCAACTTGGGATGCCACTTTTGCACAGGGAGCTCGAGGTAAATAACTTCCACTAACGTACGCTTTCACATGTCGCGATCATACGTCATGCTGCATTTTCATTGGCTGGTCAGTAGACATAGGTCGTAGCAGCGAACACATTGCAAGACAATCAGCTGAATTTCTGACACTGCCAGAAAATGATCGGGCTATCTTTGGTCGCAAGACCATGAGAACGGCCGTCTTTGAACCTCTCTCACTGTACGACACAAGACCACCGTTTAGAAGCCACAATCACTGAAATCGCCACGATTGTTTCACAATGGCAATCTTTCGTCTGGGACGGCCAAAAATCGTGCAGTGTGTTCCTGGCTTTACTAGCTCTGGAAACATGCCTCAAATGAATCCCGTAAATTATCATTCCATGTGTGTGCAGAACAGCCACTCCCGCATTTATAACCATAGCAACATTTTAAGGAATAAGAATTTTGCCATTTGGTATCTGCCATTTTTTGGCTAAAGACTATTTTTATCCGGCGATTTTGACTAAGGTACCACTGATAAACTTGATGTGTTTTGTTTATGCTCGGGAGGCTGCTTTAGAGAGCGCTGTCTTGCAGTGTTGCCATGTCCTCCTATTTACAAGTGCTTTTAGGCATGTTTGGTTTTAGCTAATAAAGCTAGGCACTTTATGGATTTAATAAAGTAGTCTGTGGTGGATATGAGGTATATAATCTTTATAAAATTGTTATAAAACAAAGCATTTTGGTGTTTTACTGTTTTCTGCGCTTGTCCTTGTTTGTTGTTTTTTTTTCTATGGCGATCTGGCAACACTAAAATGTGTCTTTGTCTGTATGCGAGATGCATGAAAATAACGGTGAAAGAAGTCTTATCCTTAGCTGATTTGGACACGGGGCTAGGCTAGTTGCGTTCATGAGCCCTGCAGTGAAGTGTCAGTGTTGCCAGACCTTAATAACAAATGAGGACAAGTGCAAAAAACAGTAAAACACCAAAATGCTTTCTGTTTTATAACACCAAAAAAAATAAAAAAAAATCATATATCTCATATCTGCCACAGACCACTTTATTAACTCCATAAAGTGCCTAGCTTTATTAGCTAAGGCCAAACAACATGCCTAAAAGCGCTTGTAAATACAAGGACATGGCAACACTGCAAGACAGCGCTCTCTAATGCAGCTTCCCGAGCAAAAACAAAACACAGCACATTTATTAGCAGTAGTTTAGTTAAAATCACCGGACAAAGAGAGTCTTTAGCCAAAAAATGGCAGACACCAAATGGCTAAATTCTTATACACTTCTGCAAGATGGCAAAATGTTGTTATGGTTACAAATGCGGGAGTGACTGCTGTTCCGTACACACATGGAACGATAATTTACGGGACTCACTCCAGCATTTAAATACGGTTGTCACACCTGAAACTTGCAGTGTGTACATGGCCCTTATGGAGTCAAAAACCTACAGCGAAACCACTTAAGTCTAAAGTGATGACTCTTATTAGCAGGTTCTTTTTTGAGATAAATGACTCTTACGAACCAGTTACTGATTCTAAAACATATAGCGTGACCAGGTGATTGCAAAATGAATGACTCTTATGAGATGGTTCTTTTTAGTGAATCAAAAACATTCAACTAAGGTACCACTGTAAATAGGAGGACATGGCAAGACAGCGCTCTCTAAAGCAGCCTCCCGAGCATAAACAAAACACATCAAGTTTATCAGGATGCAGAATTTATGCAGGATGAGCTTTGAGGCCGCGAGTGATCGGTCGCGCGCATCTTAGATGTTACAACAGTAAACGCGCGCTCACGAGAAATGTAAACTCCACTGCTCCTCATCTGCCTTTGAAAGTCTTTGTGACCGTTTAATTGTACAGGTAGCTGTTCTGTTGCGTCCTGCTTTGTGTTCCGATGTTTTGATCACACTAATCTACACACATACACACAGTTTCTATTGTCTGTTTCCTCCCTGTCTGTATTCTGCAGCTGTGCATGACTGATTCTCTCAGCCTCGGGATTTACAGAACAAAGCTTTGCAGACAGCACCTATTGATCCTGCATCTTGTGTGTGTGCGTGTATGTGTGTGTTTGGTCTGGGTTACAGGGACACAGAATGGGAAGTGACATTTCTCACACTTGTGAGAAACTTCTTTGGCAAGAATTACTTTCAAAACCCAGTGAGCTGCCCTGCCTTGCTGTCTTTTCCCTACATAGACATTAGGCAGCATCCTAACTGAAATATAACCTCATAAGTGAATCTACAGTTTTATGGTAGCATATAAATATCGTGTAAATCTCACTGGATTCTTACCTGATTTCAATTACATTTGAATGCGATGCTCTCACAGAATCTGATAAAAAAAAAAACCTTTCAGAGAAGCTTTCGCGTCGAGAACGCAGTTTATACCGCCTTTTGGTTATGTTTCGTTTACGAATCTTTTGAGTGAGGGTATTAAAGTTGCTGTCATACTTTAGGAAGTGTTTGGCGACGCGACCAATAGCATTCGAGCGCGGGCTTTAAAGTAGCATTTTTATTGGTGCGATGTACTGTAGGGCTCCACCCCCTTCGCTGAGATTGGAAAATTACTTTTTTGGTTCACTGAGGCTGTATCTGGAGTCTGAATAAAAACTAAAAAGGTAACTTAATCACTATATATCTTACGATTTTGACTCTTCTTCTAGCAGTTCTGAGTTTATATCTCACAATTAGGAATTTATCTTTCAGACTTGTCAGATATAAACTCGTAAATTCTTACGTTGTCCGCCAGTGTGACAAGCATGTTTCAGCAAAAGGAGTAAAAAAAAAAATAGAAAAGGTCATTTTAACTTTTTATCTAACAATTCTGACTTTTTCTTGCAATTCTGTTTGAATCTCGACTTGTTTTCCTCACAATTCTGAGTTTTTATTCTATAATTGAGACTTAGGCTCAGAAAAAAAATCATAATTGTGACAAGTTTGTTTCCACAATAGGAATAATAATAATAAAAAAAAAAATCGAACTTTCTGACTTTAGGCTCAGAATAAAGTCAGAATTGTTTGATATAAACTTGCAGCTAAAAGAAAAAAAAGTGACAAGGAAAAATATAGGAAAGGCCATTTTATTTTTTAATCTAACAGTTTTTTTTGTCGCAATTCTGTTTATAACTCACAATTCTGACTTTTTTCTTCACAAATGTGTTTATATCTCACAATTTGGACTTTTTTTCCTCACAACTCTGAGTTTTTATCTTACAATTCATACTTTGTCTCACAATTCTAAGATATAGGCTCAGTATAAAATCAGAATTGTTAGATATAAATATACAGTTACAAGAAAAACATCAGAATTGTGACAAGTTTGTTTCTACAAAGCAATAAAAATATAGAAAAGGTCATTTCAACTTTTCTCACAATTCTGACTTTTTCTTCACAATTCTGTTTATATCTCACAGTTTGTACGTTTTTATCAGTGTATAAGATTTTTTTTATCTTACAATGCAGACTCACAATTCTGAGATAGAGGCTTAGAATAAAGTCAGAATTGTTAGATATAAACCTGCAGTTACAAGAAAAAATTCAGAACTGTGATAAGTTTGTTTCCACAAAGGATTAAAAAAATGTAGAAAATATGCAATTGCAACTTTTTATCTAACAAATCGATTTAATATCTCACAATTACACTTTTCTTCTCAGAATTGCAAGATTATAACTTACAAAAATACCTTTCTTCTCAGAATTGTGAGTTTATATTTCACAATTATAATAAACACTAAATATATATCATCTTATAATTCTATTTTTTCCTCAGAATTTAGTTTATAATGTAATTCTGAGTTTATATCATGCAATGCAAAAAAGAATATTCAGAATTGCCAAAAAAAGTGTGAATTGCAACATAATGTTGCTATTACGTTTACTAGTGAGCATATCTTTTTAGTGAACCATTTCAAAAGATTTGAGTCATTTGAGTTTTAGAGTTTGAAACAATAAATGAATGTTTAGTAATTGGTACACTCTGTACACTGTGAATGCAGCTGTTCTCATAAACAATTTTGTTTCCAAGTAAACAAATCCACAACAAAACATGATAGAAATGTCCGAACGAAACATCTTGCGTCAAAACTCGTGTCACAGCAGCTTCTGGAGATGACGAATTGAGCTATTTCGTGGAAGTCCTGCTAGCTTGGTTCCCCCAAGGCATCATGGTTAGGCGGGTCAAGACACCAAAAGCACAATAAAAGTCAATCACCCGTGCGGCCCGCTGCTGATCTACACTTAGGGGCCATTAGGAATGGAATTTCAATTAGTGCCTGTCTTATCAGCGCTGTATGTGCGTTTGGGTGTTTGTGTTTCCAGCGGTGGGACATGATTTAATTTCCTCCCTGTCTGACAGGTGTTAAAGCGACGTGTGTGAATTCACGCAGCCGTCTCTATAGAAGTTACCGCATATGTGTCTCAGAATAGCTGTGCAAACAACTATATTTCAATATGAACCCAATATGACACTGTATCCTGTCTGAGACATACACACACGTGTGACCTTTAACCCCACAAAAGCAATCAAACACATACAAAGAGGTTCAGGCCTGTAGGTATTGATTTTTTTCCTGAAATCCCGAAGTGCTAAATGGTTTTGAGTTTCCGGATTCACCCGAGAGTAAAACGCAATTCGTCCGGAGATGTTTTGAACGCTACATATTGCTTGACATTTCATTTGTCACGTACAGTAATCGTTGTCGATTAATGCAAAATGTGAGAATAACAACGGTGACATTTACGGATACCTGAGCACACACACACACACACACACACACACACACACACACACACACGCCATTAAAACTCGATGTTTCAATATGTCGTCAAATATTCAGAGGTGTTAGAAAACAAAAACCCAGGCGAGACACAACACATCGACGGTTCTTGTTATCGAATCTGCCTTGTTCGCCATCTCTGACATTTCCCCCGACTGCAGCTGTGTGTTCACACATTAGAGCGGCCGGTCAACCAGAAAACATCCACCAGAGATACACACGATATGACCGTAGCTTGGCTAGCTTATTTGGGCAGGCTGCCTGAAGCTACAACTCTAAAATTTGGTAAAGGATGTAGAACAAGATGTTATTAATGTTAAAAGGGTTTGAATTTATAATGTGTTTAGAACTAGACTGGATTTTCGGATGAAATACGATGTATTCTAAGGTGTTCTTCGTGATTTTTGCATGATTCTTTGCCTTTGCAAACACCACTAAAAAGTACCATGGTAATATTGTGGTTTATTGCTTTGATTATTAGGACATGTATCATGAAAAACATACTTATTTATTGATTGATTGATAGATGGATGGATGGACTTGCAGCTTGGTAATATCATGGTATTCTTTGAAGTACCTTTTATATTAATAGGATATATTAATACCGTATTATATGCATATGGTAAAGAAAAAAATATAATTTGGACATGTACCAAGATACTTTTTTGTATGTGTACCTTATTTTAAATAAGTTTTTACAAAACTATTAATGTATTACATTATTAATACTGTTAATAAAAATATTACTTTTGTATTATTTATATTTTTTTTATTTTATTGTGAGAAACGTACAAGAAGTCATTATTCTGAGAACATTTTTCATTATTACAAGAAAGTATCTCATTATTACAAGTTTCTCATTAGTTTGAGAAGTCATTATTATGCAAGTATCTCATTACAAGTCATTATTACGATAAAGTTTCTCATTATGAGAAAGTACTTCATTATTATGAGAAAGTATCTCATTATTACAAGAAACAAAGTCATTATTATGAGAAAGTATCTCATTATTACAAGAAAGTACCTAATTATTACGAAGAAATGTCATTATTACGAGAAAGTACTTCATTATTATAAGAAAGTATCTCATTATTACGAGAAAGTACTTCATTATTATGAGAAAGTATCTCATTATTACAAGAAAGTACCTAATTATTACGAGGAAATGTCATTATTATAAGAAAGTATCTCATTATTACAAGAAATTAAGTCATTATTACTATCTCATTATTATGAAAAAGTATCTCATTATTACGAAAAAGTTTCTCACTATTATGAGAAATTAATTCGTTATTATGAGAAAGTATCTCATTATTACAAGAAACTAAGTCATTATTACTATCTCATTATTACAAAAAGTATCTCATTATTACGAGAAAGTACTTCATTATTATGAGAAAGTATCTCATTATTACAAGAAACTAAGTCATTATTATGAGAAAGTATCTCATTATTACAAGAAAGTACCTAATTATTACGAGGAAATGTCATTATTATGAGAAAGTATCTCATTATTACAAGAAATTAAGTCATTATTACTATCTCATTATTATGAAAAAGTATCTCATTATTATGAAAAAGTATCTCATTATTACGAAAAAGTTTCTCACTATTATGAGAAATGAATTCGTTATTATGAGAAAGTATCTCATTATTCTAAGAAACAAAGTCATTATTATGAGAAAGTATCTTATTTTTATGAGAAATTAAGTCATTATTACGATAAAGTTTCTCATTATGAGAAAGTACTTCATTATTATGAGAAAGTATCTCATTATTACAAGAAACAAAGTCATTATTATGAGAAAGTATCTCATTATTACAAGAAAGTACCTAATTATTACGAAGAAATGTCATTATTATGAGAAAGTATCTCATTATTATGAGAAAGTATCTCATTATTACAAGAAACTAAGTCATTATTACTATCTCATTATTATGAGAAAGTACTTCATTATTATGAGAAAGTATCTCATTATTACGAGAAAGTACTTGATTATTATGAGAAAGTATCTCATTATTACGAGAAAGTACTTCATTATTATGAGAGTATCTCATTATTACAAGAAACTAAGTCATTATTATGAGAAAGTATCTCATTATTACAAGAAAGTACCTAATTATTACGAAGAAATGTCATTATTATGAGAAAGTATCTCATTATTACAAGAAACTAAGTCATTATTACTATCTCATTATTACAAAAAAGTATCTCATTATTACGAGAAAGTACTTCATTATTATGAGAAAGTATCTCATTATTACGAGAAAGTACTTGATTATTATGAGAAAGTATCTCATTATTACAAGAAAGTACCTAATTATTACGAAGAAATGTCATTATTATGAGAAAGTATCTCATTATTATGAGAAAGTATCTCATTATTACAAGAAACTAAGTCATTATTACTATCTCATTATTACAAAAAAGTATCTCATTATTACGAGAAAGTACTTCATTATTATGAGAAAGTATCTCATTATTACAAGAAACTAAGTCATTATTACTATCTCATTATTATGAAAAAGTATCTCATTATTACGAAATTACGAGTTTCTCATTATTATGAGAAATTAATTCGTTATTATGAGAAAGTATCTCATTATTCTAAGAAACTAAGTCATTATTATGAGAAAGTATCTTATTTTTATGAGAAATTAAGTCATTATTACGAGAAAGTTTCTCATTACGAGAAAGTACCTCATTACAAGAAACTAAGTCATTATTACGAGAAAGTATCTCATTATTATGAAAAAGTATCTCATTCTACGAAAAAGTTTCTCATTAGAAGAAAGTATCTCATTATTATGAGAAATTAAGTCATTATTATGAGAAAGTATCTCATTATTACGAGAAATTATCTCATTATTTTGAGAAACTTATTAATATTTTGAGTCATTATTAATAGAAAGTATCTTATTTATTATGGGAAAGTTATCTATTATTATTACAAGAAAGTATTTAATTATTGTCGTTTTACAAGAACAGTCCACATTTTTACGAGAAATTAAGTCTTTCTCATGATTACGAGATTTTTTTTAAACTCATTATTACGAGAAACATTTTTTTCTCAACTGTGGCGGAAAGGGGCGTCTATATTTTAGTGCTGAGGCTTAAACGTACTTTATTTTAGTCATCAAAGCAAAAAAACAATCTAATTTCTAAGGTTTTCAAGTTTACGTTTTTCATATATTATTTAAATGTTATTTTATTTCAGCTTTTAATGACAATAAAGTATTGTTTAGTTTTAACAATACAAACACAGATATAATGACTTGATAAAATGATACATATTTTTTTAAATTACAATAAATTAAATGATCGAATATATATAATTATAAAATATGTGCAAAATATAAATCATATGATTTTTAAAAATGAATTATTTATACATAAAAATAAAAATGTAATTATAAACTATAACATAAATATATGGAGAATTTTAATCTTGTAGATTTTACAGCACCATGTAATGTAGTATATTTCAAAGCTTGAAAATTACCATTTTATACCATCACTGTTCTCTAATACTGACTTAGTACTATTTTGTCAGGAATTCTCACAACAGCTACTTATGGTTTTGTTTATATGCACAAAAACACAGCCATCTGACAGGCCTGTGTTATCATTCATCATGTTTTTCCTGAATTTATTCCATGTTTCTGCGTGTGATATATGAGCTATCATGCATAAAGGAAACACTATTAATGTGTGTTCCAGTCAGCCGCTGCTGTAATGAATCACTGTCACTCGGCGTTGTCTCAACATAACAACGAAGCACTTTCACAACTTGCACAATTAATCAGGGCCACAGTGTGTGCTCGTAATTGTCTGGATTTATCTCTGCCATAGCTGTCTGTCAGAAGCGAAAATACCGCCTGATGCTCTTGACAGTAAAAAAGTGTGTGTGTTTAGTCTGCATTCACACAAAGAAAAGATGGCTGCGAGGAGAAAAGAGCGAAAATTCCGGCCTTGACTGAAGCTTGTCAATGTGGCATCTCTATACCCGAAGCACAGCTTTCATATTCAGAGTTAAAGCTGAATAGTGTTTGCATGAAGACTATTTAATGCCGTATTTGTCCCTGCAAAGCCACATTCAATGTTTTTCGAAATTATGACCATACTTCAGCTCGAAATGACTTAAATAAAGCTAGACCGCTCTGAGCTACAGGCCTGTGGGGTTATGAATGGAGACTGCGGAAAGGGCTGGGTGAAGGTCATCTGAAGGTCATTTCCTTCCGCAGGGGGAAGTGACCCGAAACCGCATGAATGAATTTGAGGAACACACAGGAAGCGATCCAACGCCCAAGGCAAAGTCACACATACTCGGAATGTAATAAGGAGTGAGTCACTAGGAATGAGACGATGAATCTCAACTGCATGAAAAAATATCTGCCAGCTTTATGAAGATACTGTCTTTTGTATAATACCATGTTTCTAAAAATTCCCTTAAAATGATCAAGCAAAAGGAAAAGAGGAAAAGATTTCATATCAAAAAGATCGTTTTTCATTTTATTTTTGCATTTATTTTTAAGGGAAAAAAAATATATAATTCAATAAATATTATGGCAACATCAACAAAAACAGACATACATGGACCTCAACACACACAGAAGGCATTAAAAAAAATGACAGAAATCCTACATTAGGAAACATTTGTTTTTGTATTTTTTAACAGCACCTACACATTTCTCAACATTTACACACACCAAAATCGTTTAATACTGCCTATGTGAAAACAAATTCTGTGACACAGTCGAGGAAATTCTCTCTGACCAATTAGAAACAATAAAAATGCATTTAAAAAAGACAGTTTTTGTTTGTTTTGCGCAAGTTTTAACGAAAAGTGCAACTACAAACATGCAGCAAATGAGACTTTGCAGCTAGCTTCAAACGTCTGAAGATTTTGTTTTGAGAAACTTTTAGCACTACAAAGGTGAGATGCATTTTTTCCCCACGGCTCTGCAAGGCAATATACTGATTTTTGTTTGTTTGCTTCAAAAGAGAAAGAATGTGCATTAATCGTTTTTTCTCAATCCTCTTGCATGTGTTTAGAAGCAGACTGCATAGTTTAGTAGAGAGAGGAGAGAATATTTTTTTGTGTGTTTTTCGAAAACCTTTTTACTTTCTTTTGTGGACTGGGCAGACAGAAGCGCAAATTGAATACGACCTTAAATTTGATTGTTTATTCATTATTTCAACAATTGTGCTTCAACAAAATGTCACTCATGTCAGAAAAGGCTCAAATGTTCAGGTAACATTTGATTGATAATGACGATTTACAATGAAAAGCAAAAAGCTGCTTTTGTGCTATTTTAATAGCGTTCATTTGTTATAACAGTAGTGGTGTTATTCGTATGCGGCATTCACACAAACAGAAATTACATCGCTGGATGTCACCATCTCGCTATACCATTGGTTTATTTGTTGCTACTAGGGATCAGTCATGATAATCAGTTGTAAAAACTGACTGGTTTAGCTAGATATTTTTTAGAAGTAGTGCTTAAATTAGGATGCTAACAGTGTAATGTGCTTTAGCTGTAAGCTAAAGATGTTGGCTTCTTGCACTGTTTTACAGGTTCCACCTTAAGTCCCTCCCAGATTTGCATAAAGTTGACCTCTAAACAGTCTGAATTCACCATCCCTCATTGCAAATTAATGACTTCCAGATGCTTTGTTGCTGCAAATCGCTGTCAGTGTGAATGCCCCTTCAGGGATAAACCGAATGCAAATGAATACTAAATGGTCAGGTCAATTCTCAAAGGTCGTATTTGCACTTCCATATACCCGGTCTATAAAGACAAGCGTAACCTTGTTGTTACAGAACCGTGAAAGAAGTTCTCATTGATCCACCAAAAGCCCTCAAAAACACATCCATCATGCACTCCAGAACGTCAAACGTTGAGTCGTCCGACTTGAAAACCTTCCAGTTCTTTGGTTTTTCTTTTTCTGAATCCTAATGAACCGTAATGTGATTATGAGGAGTTATAGAGAAAACGGTGCGAGTTCAAATATACCAGCGGCGTATCCATAGTGACAGTTTTAGCTGAGCTTAGCATAAGAAAACGAAAACCACGCACACACACAAACTCGTGCTCTTGGTCTACAGAAGGAACAAAGCAGGCCGAGGAGGATCGAAGGAGGAAGCGATCCGTAACCACAGTGATACACTCTCGTTTCATATCCCCATTTAGCTGTACAGACTCAAAAAGAAAGAAGCGAGAGTTGTCTATATCCAAAATTTCGCCATTTCGGAAATCGTCTTCCCCTTCGCTGTTACGTCGCACGACTGTTGATACCAGCCAAAACGTGCATCTTTTAAAAATAGCTGTGAGCCAAAGCTCAGCGGAACTCTGGACTCAATGGTTATGTGATTCTGCTTCCTCCTTCCTTTCCTGCAGGAGAAGCTTCCAGAAGGAATCCTCCAGAGAGGAAGCAGCTTCACGTCCAGGAGCAGGAAGGAAAGCCTCCCATTGGCCGAGAGGGTGGTGACATCCTCCTGCTGTGAGTGGATAAGTTTAGGAGAGGTGGTTGGGGCCGTAATATGGGTTCACGTCTGCAAGCTTGTCGAGTTCTGCCAACAACAAGTGGAACCCTCAAACTGGAGAGACCTTCAGGTACATGGTGTAAATGCTCCCGCTCTCCACTTTCGCTTTGTCTTTGGAGGCAATTCCAGACCTTTCTTGCTTCCACAGTCCACCCTCACCATTTCCCAGAATGAATCTTTCCCCCCGAACGCCTTGCATTACATTACAGTGCAACTCTTTGCTTTGTCTTTGCGTAGGTCTGTTGCCACGGCTGCTAGGTCTGGTCGACTGGGCATATGCGAGATGCGTTTGGTGGAGCGTGCCGATTTGTTGCGCTTGATGTTTTTGTTGTTCTTATTTACGCAAGCCAATGTTGCGACATGGAAAATGTCCCGCACGCTGTTTTCAGACTGCACTGCGGAGCATTCAATGTAAGGTGCGGATATCTGCTTGGCCATAGCTGAACCCTAAAAGAGTAAGAGAGGATAATGAGCTTTGATATGAAACAAAACCAGCAATTAGCAGTTAAATCACAATTCTCGGTTCAAGTGCTATGATTACCACTTGCAATTTCATCAAAATTAAGTTTAGTAAGATTTATCACTTGGATATTTAATGCATGGATTAGATTAGTAACCCAAGCCATCGCAATGCTGCTGAACTGCCCTTGCGGATAAACGTAATTACTTGTTAAGTAATAAGATTGTTGTTAGATATTAAGCCAATCAATCCTGTCCAATCAAATTGTGAATACAGTTTGTGAGAACCACTCACCTGATCATATGACACCGGCGTCTGTCTGTGATTTGACAGCTCCACTAAAGTTGTGAGGTCTGTTCTAAGGTCTGACTTGCATCCGACGAGCAGCATCTTTGTGTTGGGACAGAATTCCTGGATCTCCCCTTTCCACTGTGAGAGAAAGAGACAAAACCATCAGGGAAAGATGAAACCAACTGGCCTTGATCCATCCCTGTCTAAGAGAGGACAAAAGACAAGAACGAGTGTTTCCTGCTCCCATTCTCTAAGCATATCACGTTCCATCCCATCCCATCCCTTTTTTTCTACAAGCACAAGAGTATTAATCTTCCTTGCTACAGGTGAGGGACATGTTTCCCGCAAGGATAAAGCTTGCACTGTAATGATTGCTTTTCAGGGTGTGTATCTGTGTGTGCCTCTTCCCAACAATGCTACAGGTGATCTGCATTCCTGTCCTTCCCAAACAAAGCATTTTTTGTGTTGGTGTGGCATTAAATCACCGGATTTAATCTGGCGGGAGACAGATGGGTGCAACACAGTCATACGATTGTTCACACAGAAACACAGACACCCTACATTCTCTCGTTCCCATGATCCTTTTGTGCTCACCTCTAACTCCCAGAGGCCTCAAAGTCCCGGTGGACAACACTAGCTTATTCCACCAGGTACCCACGTGTAGCCTGATCGTATTTCAGATTCTGCGACCTAGATCTCAACCGTTTTAAGACAAACCACCCGGCTGAACTTCCACTCACATGGTCTAGTTAATACCAGCATAATACTATCAAACCAGGGGCCCACCCTAACTGAGTGAAACGGAGCCACAGGCCATTCTAGACACCTGACCCCAGACTGAAAGTCTACAAGAAGATATGCTATTCTACCAAACAAAGGATGACTTTATTGGGATGGAACAAAGAGTGTGCAGATCACAAAGGAGATGTAGAAGATTTTTTCTGAATCACAGGCAAGGCATTTCAAAGCCAATTAGACTGTCAGGAACCAGAAAGGTCAAGCCTACAGTTTGATATCCAGGAAACTCCCAAAATTTAGTGCATCACACCCGTATTCTGCCCCCAGCATGTCAATTGCTTAGTCAATAATATTTTTTCCTTCATCAACAATGTGTAATGAAGGCGTCTCAGATTAAGATTCTTAAGTGGTCATTTTGGAGCCTTAATTTTGATTGGTTGATAGGAAAGTTGTTGAAGACCCTTTCCATAGTACCAAAAACTCATTGGTTGATGGAAATGTTCTTCAAGACCCCATCCCTAGTCCTAAAATCTGATTGGTTGATGGAAATATTGTTCAAGACCCCATTCCAAGTCCTAAAATCTGATTGGTTGGTGGAAATGTTCTTCAAGACCCCAACCCCAATCCTAAAATCTCATTGGTTGATGAGAATTTTGTTAAAGACCCCAACCCTAGTCCTAAAATCTGATTGGTTGATGAAAATGTTGTTCAAGACCTTAACTCTAGTCCTAAAACTTGATTGGTTGATAGGAATGTTCTTAAAGACCCCATCCCCAGTCCTAAAATCTGATTGGTTGGTGGAAACGTTCTTCAAGACCCCAACCCCAGTCCTAAAATCTCATTGGTTGATGAGAATGTTGTTAAAGACCCCAACCCCAGTCCTAAAATCTGGTTAGTTGATGAAAATGTTGTTCAAGACCTTAACTCTAGTCCTAAAACCTGATTGGTTGATAGAAATGTTCTTAAAGATGTTCTTAAAGACCCCATCCCCAGTCCTAAAAGCTGATTGGTTTATGGGAATGTTCTTAAAGACCCATTCCCAGTCCTACAATCTGATTGTTTAATGAAGTGTTCTTCAAGACCCTAACCCCAATCCTAAAATCTGACTGTTTGATGAAAATGTTCTTTAATACCCCAATCCCATTCCTAAAATTTGACTGGATGGTGGAAATGTTCTTTAAGACCCCATGCCCAGTCCTTAAATCTGATTGGTTGGTGGAAATGTTCTTCAAGACCCTAACTCCAGTCCTAAAATCTGATCGTTTGACAGGAATATAATTTCAGGAACAACCGTAGATGTTAATTAAACAATATTTCACTTGTTTAGCTCACATTAAGTGTGTTAAATCAATTATTACAGGTTGGAAAAACATTCACCTTCTTTAGGACGCTGTCCAGGGTCTCTGGTCGGCTGATGTCAAAGCATATAATTACTGCGTCTGAGTCTGGATACGAAAGTGGCCTGACGTTGTCATAATACGGGGAGCCTGTAACACAAAAAGGTGAATTGGTCAGGAAGAACAAAGTTCACTTGAACACAAGCATGCACAAAGAAGAGACAAGGAAAGTGGGTCTGTCTGGAGGACCGTCAATTTATTACTTAACCTTATTTAACTTTCACTCAGCGATGCAGTACAGACAGTAATTTGAAAGCATTCATGAATTTTTAAACCACTGAAGCCCCTTTTCAGACATAGCCTACTAAACATGAAACTTTTACACATAATTGCACACTTCCGCTTTCAGAAGGAATAAAGCTTTTAAATAGCTTTTTTATTTATAAAATCTCAGCATGCAAAAAACTTCTAGTTCTTTGTCACTGGTGCAATGCTAAATAATGATTTACACAAGCACAAGATAATTCTTCAAATCCCTTACTCAAATAAAAATTCTGATGCTTCCCTTATCAAACATTGTAATGACTAGACCCTTGCCAGATGTTGCATTTCCTCCTGGTTAAAACTCTAGAGATGTTTTGCTTTTTGAGGACGGTACGGTCCAGATTTACTCTGACAGAACGAAGCATTCCCACCCACCATTAACTCTACCAGACACGGTATGTACAATCCACACAGGACAAACACATTTATAATGTGCCAGATTCCAGAACAGAGGTGGTGTTTATGAGAAAGAGAGAGAGAAACAGAGGGAAGGGAGAGCGGTTTAGTCTGACAGAATGATAATTCCCAGTGCCAGAAGTTAAGTAGAAAAATGTGAAGTTGAAAACACATGCAGCCGCAGGACTTTACAGCTCATATTCCAACCGCAGCTACAGGCCAAAAAACAAGAACAACTCGGACAACAACATTTCACTGTTTCACATGAGATGTTTGATTGCTTTTAATTGTTGATCATTTAATCTCTAATTAGCTACTTTAGTGTACATATTATAAGGTGATATATGTTAGTGTAAAAAATATATTGTTGTTGTTGCTTTTTGTTAGTTTTCGCCCTCTGCCTTTTCTAAAAGATACACAACAGATGCCCACACACACGCATACATGAATATACACACTCTTTATGGCAACCCCCACCCCACCACACACAGTTTTCTCTCTAAACAGCTCACTAAACACATTATTTTGTTTCTCTGTCCAATGTAACAATACTAAACCCAAACCCTGCTGTGTGTGTTTGTTTGTACTGGATTTGTGTAAGTAACAACTAAATGGAGCGACACACACACACACACACACACTTGTGGAACACCATAGCTATAACAACACACACCACATTCCACAATGTGTGTGTGTGTGTGTGTGTGTGTGTGTGTGTGTGTGAGGGATACTGACAGCTGATGGATTCCCCAAGTGTTCAAATGCTTCTCTAAACATGTGGCGACCATGTAAAAGCACACACACACAGTAAGGGATTCTTGGCCAATGGTGGTTTTGGCTTGGATCCCGCAATGTCTTCCTAATCTACATCAAAACAAAGCAATAAACAGACACAATTCTTTGCAAAGAACATTTAACCCCCAAGCTACGCTATAAAAGCCTTGATGCTCACTCATGTATTGTAAAATTGCTAACACACCATTACAAACTTTTACAAAAAGGCCTTTTCAAACTCCACATCAGTACATAAGTTCCTCCTGAATTGAATTTCCTCCTTGACTAACAAGGTAAGCATCATTTCAGAGAACATAACGGTTCACATGGCACTTTTTTTTTTCCCCCGGCGGCCCACCACACAATAGCTGCTTTGTGGACTACGAGAGCAAACCTTTCCTCGCAGGAATGTGAGGCATGCAGACCCAAATCGTCGAGGTTAGAAATATGATCCGGCCGACAATAGTTGACCAGTTTTAAGGAGCGGGGCTGAGAGAGCCTGTCCCAGCAGGAGCCTATTGAAATGATCCCGGGAACGTTTTGTTTTCGGGGGTCAGCTGATAATGAGGTCTCCCCTTGCTGATAATAGTCAAGGGTTGGATTAAGGAGGTTAAATAGCAACGTCTTAGTTCAGGACTTTGAAGAGACATGCAATAGCTGAATGATACTTATTTAAAAAATAACAGTGCAGAACAAGCCTCAAATGCTGAAGATTTCTCTTAATTATTGCTTTTAAGGCAACATGAAATCTAAAAAATGATAATTTATCCTCTATATAAATGTAGCTGGTGTATCTACACACCTTTGTAGTAGCCTGTGCAAAACTTGGCCTTGTAAGCAGTATCTTATTGGCCAAAGTCAGTAAGTTTGGCCACTTTTCAAGAGCCAATCAAATATCAAGCCACACATTTCATTATTTCCCAATAACTAGCCTATTTCAGACTAAAATACATCACAATGTAAGGCTTTTAGCTCCATGATAGAGATTCACATTACTTTTCCGTAAGGAAATACCTATTCTGGCTTTCAGCCCACTACCTTAGCAATCTGATCAAGAAGTCTGCTAAAAATTTCAACTGCGAACAAGTGACATCTTAGAAGGTCATCCTATCAAACTTGCCAATTCAAAGACACCATCCAATCGAACTATGTCATGACAGCATATCCGTCACCAGCCCTAGGGGAGCAAGGAGATAGGACGCTTGAGGAACAATGGACTGAATTTGGGGCTATAGTTATCCGAAACGATATGCTTATTGTAAAACCTACAACTCACAAAGGAACAAAAAGATCCCAATGCAGAGTGTGCGTATATTGATTGATCATGGTCTGACTGGTGGATAAGGAACCTTTTGAGACAGGCATGTCAAGATCCTGGCTTCACATCTGCAGGGGGTTTCTGGTCAATAAGTGTCTGGAAGAGCGGAGCTGGGGGAAGGGGTCTGATTCCATGGAGGATCGGCTATTAGGGGATGTACACACACACACATGCTCATGGCCATCGAGAAGATCAGAGAGCATGCGGTCTCTTGTCTCCGGTAGGGTGTTATCCTGACACTTGGCCTCTTGTGTATCACATAACACACTATACATGCACATACACACTTGAGTTTCAGATTTAGAAGGACTTGCTAAGCCCTAGAATCAATATACACAAGAAAAGCCTAATGAAACATTCATGCAGCAGAATGGCAACAGCACTTTGACTTTGGAATAATGTCCAAAGATTACTCGGTTTTTCATTGCTATGAGGGGGAATCATTTAAATAAACACAACAATGGGCAACAGTCCCAAAAAAAACTTTACGCAAGACTTGAGCTTGAGCAAAAGTAAAACAAACAAAAAGAAACACAATTGTGTTCTCCTCTTTTGTATCAGACACAAAAAATATTGGTCGTACCCTTTCGGAAGCGAACTCTTTTAATTCGGGATGGTACGCATGTACTCTACTGTATCAATGGGTTCCATGGCAGATCAGTGACGGATGCTGCCAGCTGAATGGTGAATGGGGTCGTGACTCAACAGCTGATTGGTGGACAATGACAGGAGCAGCTCTTGGTTGACGGGGGTGGCAGCTGTTGCAAACAAAGCAGCACAAAGAAGAGATCCCAGGAAACTATCCATTTGGGCAATTCTGGGAGCAACCCCCAAATTCATAGACTGTTCAGAAACACTCAAGGCAAAGAATTTAAGATTATTTAAGGGCAAATACCCATTGTTTCCTAGCCCACAAGTCTCTTTCTCTCATTAATGTGTTCAGGTGTGTTCAGAACTTGTTAAATCCTAGACTTAGGCATTTGAGAGAAAAGACTGCACACACTGGGGAGACCTTGGAGCCTGGCTCTGACACAATAACTTACACTGTAATGAACAGCAGGCTGGAAGCCCACAGCCTGACACAAGCAACTAACTACATATCCAAACGCCAGTATCAGACGGGCAGCCCTGCCCGCAGACGCCCACCGCAGACATCTGTCAGCCTAACACACTCCTGTACCTACATCACGAACCAAACTAAACCACTGCAGTGCATTGAATTATCATCAGATATAGCTTTAGTTTGAGGTTTAGAGATTGAAGAAATTATTATGGATTCAGGCTGCAACTCTAGATTTCTGACCCTGAACCACAAAACCAGTCTTAAGTAGCACAGGTATATTTGCAGCAATAGCCAAAAATACACTGTATGGGTCAAAATTATACAACTTTTAAAATTATTTTCTCAGTATTTTGATTTATTTGCACCCTCTGCATCAATGGAAAGCTTATTTATTCAGCTTGCAAATCTCGATTTCAAAAAATTGACTGGTTTTGTGGTCCAGGGTCATTTAGCACTTGGGTCAAAATTTATGCAAGTACTTTCAGACTCTATTCAGGATATTAATCCAAATTGAGCACATGACTCAAAATGCCAAATTTTTTCTCTTAGGATTGCAGCACTTTCCTCTAGTTTTGGGGAACAGCTCAAAATTTCACATTTGGGTTTATGATATAGGTTCACATTAGCAAGATTCATATTCAGAAAACTCTATACTGACGAAATGGCAGATTCGAGTCTAGATTAGCTCAGTTCTCTAGATCTAGGACAAGCAAATGTCCTTTTTTGGCAAAGACTGGATTGGTGCTGGTCTAGCTAATGGACCAGCATGGCCATGCTCTTCAGAAGTATCAAGTTTTGCTGGTTAAGCTAGTTAAGAAGCCAACATACCAGCATTTAAAAGACAACATAAGCTAGTGACCAGCTGTGCTAGCCTTTCAGTGGGTCAAATTAACACATGGCTCTTGATTTGTGACCCTGGACCACAAAACCAGTCATAAGGGTCAATTTTCTGAAATTGGGATTTATACATCATATATTGAAGCTAAATAAATAAGCCTTCCATTGATGCATGGTTTGTTAGGATAGGACAATATTTGGAATATCTGGAATACTAAGAAATTTGTCTTTAAAGCTGTGCTAATTAAGTTCTTAGAAATGCATATTACTAATCAAAAATTAAGTTTTGATATATTTACTGTAGGAAATTTACAAAATATCTTCATGGAACATGATCTTTACTTAATATCCTAATGATTTTGAGCATAAAAGAAAAATAAATACATTTCACCCATACAATGTATTTTTGGCTATTACTACAAATATACCCGTACTACTTAAGACTGGTTTTGTGGTCCAGGGTCACATTCAGGAAATTACTCTACTCTGGATCTAAATGGATCCAGATTGAGAATATGACTCGACATTGGAATAATTACTTGAGATTTTCTGACCCTGCTGAAAAGACCAAGTTAGCTGATTTGGTGTTGGTCTATACCAATAGCTTGGTGGCTTAACATATACTGGTGAATGAAATATTTAGCACATAAGTTTAGATTTCAGACCACACACAGCACCAAACAACCTAACCCCCCAGGTTCAGGTCTGAATGCAGTTTACTCCAGATCATAGTTAAGCCCCAAACAGGCCACCATCTAAAGCAGTCTGTCTGGCTGGATGCTTTACAGGGCCTGTGATTACCTCCAGACAGCAGGTCTGATCTCTCCTGGGTGAGCTGAGCGCGAGCTCTGGAAACGTACCAATACCCTACATTCAAACAGAGCGAGCCAAGACCCCACTCTAATTTGCCTGTGTGGTCACGGCTGTTTGATTTTGTTCAACGTGTGAATTGCAGCACGACCCCAGCTGTGGCAACAGTTTCGGTTTCATTTGTTTATCCAAAACATCACTTACAGCGTTCCCCGTGATGACATCCTAACATTCCTTAAAAGTGAGGTGTCCGCGGATCATATTCCACAGATGGGTGGAGTGTGTGAAAGTGTATTAGCAGGGTGTATGTGTGTGTGTGTGTGTGTGTGTGTGTGTGTGTGTGATTAAACGCTTGGCAGGCTCTTGCACTGACTCAACAACCGAGAATCGCTCAACCGCTCAGAAAAAGAAAGAAAAGCTATTAAACAAACCCAGATTTTCCTCCAGGCATAAACGTAAGAGCTAGCAATCACATCATTACCCTGCACAACACACTGATGCATCAAAATACTGATTTGTTCACTGGATTCATGAAGAAAACAACAAGTCTTGACACGTTTTGGATCATCAACATGTAAATGAACTATAAATGGGTATCCATACTAAATTAAGAATTTATAAAGCAAAAGTCACTGCATAGGACAAACTAAACTATTTATATATACAATCTACAAATGTCTGTGATGCTACTGAATTATATTTCACATATAATTATATTTACATTTTATTATTATATAATAACTTATACAACTTCAACCACAAGCTGAAGTTCAGCATTAATATTTTGATCCTGTAATATATGCATAGCATTTTAGAGGAAATTTAACATGCAAGACTCATTTTAATAAAATATGTAAGAGAGAGTCTAAGCTCTGGCACTCTATCCACCACCAAATGCTCCTAAGAAAGGCTGAAGACCCAATACTATATAATATATTTAGTGTATACACAATATATTCACAAAAACATAATTTGAGACTCACCTGAGGTGTCCCACAGGCTGAGCTCTATTCTCTGCTTGTCAATCTCAAAACTTGCTGTGTAATTCTCAAACACAGTGGGTACGTAATTCTAGGAAAAAGACAGAAATATTACTAAGCAGGTATATCTTAAAAGATTAAAGTGTAAAAATGAATACACATGCTACAAAACTAAAGCATATATCGTAAAGCGCAGTTGCGCACCCACTGGATTTTACGCATCTCACCTCTGGGAAACAGTCCTTGGCAAAAACGTGGAGCAGAGCGGTTTTCCCACACTGGCTGTCCCCCACGACCACGATCTTACATTTGAGGCTCTGACTCGGATCCATTCCGGGCTGAAGGGACAGTTTCTGTATAGATCTTCTCTCCTTCATTGATTGTCTTTACGCGCAAGTCCGCGGAGGCGCACAACGGAGAAGACACGCACAAACGCACAGCTTTCTATAATCACTCTGGAAAGGGTGCGGATTACCTCTGCCCGTGTCCTGATCTCTCTCTCCCTCTCCTGCAGGGATATACATCAACTGCTTGAATTCCAGCCCTCTCACTTTTGGGGTATGTGCTGCCTTTTATATGAGCCCGGTAAACCAATCGCTGTTCTTGAAGACACCCAGAGGTCCTCCCCTTTCCTTCAGCAGGGAATGGGAAAGAGCGCACCCTACAGGCCTTAATAAATATGACTTTGCTTCTAGCTCACTGAAACTCAAAGTTTCAATGACAAAAAAGTAAAAACACCCAATAATAAACTGTAAGCCATTTTAAATACAAATACATTGTAGAACGTGGCTTGTTACTTTAGGTCATATTTCATACCACAAACATTTCAAATGAGTGTTACTGTCCCATGTACTTTCATAATAAAATATTTTGATTTTGTATTGCATGCTATCTGCTATCTGTGAAGTAATCAAGAATGATGAATATAAACTCTTTACAGTAGCAGGTGTGTGTTTAAATGAGGCACAAACACACAGACACTAAACGGATCTAATAATCATATAATGTTGGCTGTAGAGCAGTTACCCAGGTGTGGAGGCACTGGAGCAGAAACAGGCCTTCTGGAAGACATGGAGTCAGCGGATATTTATCTGCTACGTATTTGTAACACATTCATTCCATCAGCATGTCATCAGCTCTTACAGTAGATGCTGCGAATGTGTGTCAGACCGAGAATGAAAGAGAAACAGAAAGAGGAAGAGAAAAAAAACGGTAGGTAAGTGAAATAGAAAGAAAAAGAGAGAGAGATCACTACCAGGAAAAAAGTACCGAAAAGTACTATGGTACTTCCATGTTTGTTTGGAAATGCACCAAGGTAATACCATGATTTTTTGGGTGGAACACTGGAAGACTAGAATTTCTGTGTAACAGACAGACAGATACATACATAGAATTTACATACAGAGAATTTAAGACAGGCAGAATGAATAATAGAACGAACAATATAGATAGATAGATAGACAGACAGATAGATAGATAGATAGATAGACAGATAGACAGGTAGACAGACAGATAGATAGATAGATAGATAGATAGATAGACAGACAGACAGATAGATAGATACAAAAAAGAGAATTATAGATAGAACGATAGAGCAATAAAATGTTAGGTAGGTAGACAGAAAGATAGAAAATTAAAGAGACAGAACGATAAATAAATTGACAGAACTACAGAACGACAGACAGACAGACAGACAGACAGACAGACAGATAGATAGACAGATAGATAGATAGACAGATAGATAGATAGATAGATAGACAGATAGATAGATAGATAGATAGATAGATAGATAGATAGATAGACAGACAGACAGACAGACAGATAGATCCTTAAAGATAGAACAATAGATAGAATGATCTATCAACAACTAATATAACAACAGATGGATAGACTGAATGAAAGACAGACAGAATGATAGATCGGTAGTACGACAGACAGATAACTGTTTTTCCTATTGTCTTTAGTTTATAGATATCATTTATTCTGTGCGCAGATACACAGCCACTATAACAAGATGAGCTCTGTGAATCTGCTCACCCACAACCCCACACAAACCCCTGAGGCCTGATGACTGTAGCGTCTGATTCCTCTGTGTATGTGTGTTGAGGGAAGGTCATTGTATATTGACACACTTTCCTTCAAGTTTGTTCTGTGAAATGAGAACAAATATTGACCCAATGCACTGCTATTAATTTGAAATCTACCTTGCTCCTGTATCCAATGGTTACCGTATGAAACCCCTCGTCCGTAGCGTCCGACACACGGCTGTAACATTTCACGTTGCTCTGGTCTGACCCGTCTCCACACATCCCAGATAAAAGATCATTAAATGCGTCAGCAATGACGCTAATTAAAATCATGATTTGGGGAGTCTAAAGAACGCACCTACGCAGGCTCGGTAATGCCATGGCCGCATGTTCTTCCTGCAGGTGAAAGGTCAAAGTCTGGGAGAGCTGAAATAAACCCACTTAGTCGTTCCTAGCTGAAACACAAAACAACGTACATTTTAATAAAACACAGAGTATTTAAACAATACTACAATCCTGTATTATTATTAGCAAATATCACAACTTTTATCAAAATCTTCTCTTAAAGAAATTCTAACGATGCTAACCTCTGCGAAACTGACCCACAATGCTAACATGTTCTGAGGGGTTGCTAAGGCCTGAATGGCTGGATTTCAGATGGTTGTTTACTAGCCAAAACTAATAAGAAACAGCTAAGTATTAGCAATAACATTGAAGCTTGCATTAGCAAAACAAATAGAGTACTCAAACAACATACTGAACAATTAGCGCAATTAGCAGTTCATGATTAAATAACTCATGTGTAGTCAATACTACAGTATGCCAGTATACTATAGTTTACTATAGCAAATACTACAGTTTACTATGGTATTTTTTTCATGTGGATGATAGACATGTTCTGAGTGATAACTAAGGTGCTCTGGATGGTTGCCAGAACATTCTGGGTATTATAAGTGTTGTTTACTAGCCAAACTTGTAAGAGACTGCTATAGTATTAGCAATAATAGTGAAGCTTGCATTAGACACTATAATACTGAACAATTAGCATAATTACTGTAGCTGTTAATGATTAAACAACACCTGTGAAGTCAATACTACAGTATGTTGTAGTATAAGTTAACAAAGTGTAGTAATATAGTAATATAGTAACTATAATTTACTATAGTTTACTACAGTATTTTTGACGTGGGTGATGCTGTGAGTGATTACTGAGGTGCTCTGGATGGTTGCATTCTGGCATTCTGGGTATTATAGATGGTTGTTTACTAGCAAAACTAATAAGAGACAGCTAAGTATTAGCAAGAACAGTGAAGCTTGCATTAGCAAAACAAATAGAGTATACAAACAACACTATAATAGTGAACAATTATCGCAATTAGCAGGTAATGATTAAACAACAACTGCAGTCACTGCTACAGTATGCTGTAGTATAAGTTAACAAAGTGTAGTATATACTATAATATACTACAGTATACTAATTTACTACAGTAAATATTACAGTTTACTATGGTATTTTTTCATGTGGGTGACTAAGGTGCTCTGGATGGTGTTGCCAGGGCATTCTGGGTATTATAGATGGTTGTTTACTAGCCAAAACTAATAAGAGACAGCTAAGTATTAGCAAGAACAGTGAAGCTTGCATTAGCAAAACAAATAAAGTATACAAACAATATTATAAGTCAACAATTAGCACAATTAGCAGGTAATGATTAAACAACTCCTGTGTAGTCAATGCTACAGTATGCTGTAGTGTAAGTTAACAAAGTGTAGTACTATATACTACAGTATACTATAATTTACTACAGTAAATACAGTTTACTATGGTATTTTTTTAATGTGGGTGAAAGATTAAGGTGCTCTGGATGGTTGCCTGAGCATTCTGGGTATTATAAGTAGTTGTTTACTAGCCAAACTAGTGAGAGACTGCCAAGTATTAGCAATCATAGTGAAGCTTGCATTAGACACTATAATACTGAACAATTAGCATAATTACTGTAGCTTTTAATGATTGAACAGCTCCTGTGAAATCAATACTACAGTATGTTGTTGTATAAGTTAACAAAGTGTAGTAAATGCTATAATACAATACAGTATACGTCCTCTTTTTGGACTTAAAAAAATGCGTCTGGTCGGGATTCCTAAATCGCCTAATATGTCCAGGATTCGGCATTTGCTTTCCTACCTCCATTCATTGTGTGCGTTTTTGTATTAAAGCCTTGCACTGGACTGTTTTCTTAACCCAGCTACCTTAAACGCTCTAATATTGAATATAATTTTCGCGCATCACGGAATCGCTATCAATACGCTGAATATTTAAACCGCTTTGGATGCAGCTCGTGTTAGATGTAGGGTTGCCAAGTTCGCATTTTTTAAACGGAATTAGGCTGATTTTAACCTGTTGCAGCAGGTTGATTTTCTCCCGTGGGTTAAAAGTTTGAAATATTGCATTACTTCCATTTGACTGAAATGCTTGTATTGAAATATTTTATTCTACCTGTGATAAAACTGTGGTAGATAGCCTATTAGTTTTGTGAAGGATGGCCATTGTGGTAGGAAGCTTTTTAGCTGTGTGTATGATCAATCTGCATAATGGTGGGTGTAAAGTATGTAGTTTTGGTGTTGAAATTTTGACACATATTTGACAAATATAAACACATATTTTGATGCCAAAACTGGGTATTATAGGCGGTTGTTTACTAACAAACTAATATAAGATTGCTAAGTATTAGTAATAGAGCTTAGCAAAACAAAGAGCATTCAAACAACACTATAATACTGGACAAATAGCACAATTAGTAGTTATTGATTAAACAACGACTCTTCAGTCAGTGCTACAGTGTGCTGTAGTATAAGTGAACAAAGTGTAGTATACTATAATTTACCAGTTTACTATAGTAAATACTACAGTAAATACAATGGTGTTTTTACATGTGGGTGATAGACATCTTTATCATATTAGGATTTTATAGCATTTTAATATTTTTGTGTTCAAAAAAACATTCAAATCTTTTCTTAAAGAAATGCTAATGATGCTAACCTATGCTGAACTTACCGCCACAATGCTAACATGTTTGTGATTGCGATGGTTACTAAGGCATTCTGGGTATTATAGGTGGATGTTTACGAACAAAATAACATGAGACTCCTAAGGCTATGTATTAGTAATAATAGAGGTTAGTAAAACATAGTATTCAACACTATAATACTGAATAATTAGCACAATTAGTAAAACTAACACTAGTCTAATGCAAAGTATTAGCGATAGCTATAGTGACGCTTGACAATCTGCTCAATTTAAACACACTTGTGATGTTTTTATCACAGTAAGCGAGTTAACAAAACCATCTCATACTGTTATTTGTTTGTTTATGTGGTGTGTTCATTGACTCGTGTTTAGCGATAATGGCTGATTGTCGCGGTGTAGCGGCGACACGGACTGACAGTAAAATGGTCCTTTTCTTCTTAAATTGCTTTCTGCTTCACAGATCTTTCTGTCAATAGTCATTCAGGCAGAAAGCAGCCTGACATTTTCCTCCGGTTAACGCTGTGCCAATCCTCCTCGCTTTAAACCTGAGATTCATTTTCCTTGAGTGGAGGTGACTGCGGGAGTGAGCGCAAATGAGATCAGGAACTGTGATGAGGTACATTTCCAACGTGGGCAACAAGTTGATACACACAACGTGAGAATGAAATGGAGAATTGTGGGAAACATGTTGCCATTTGACATTTCCCCTGAGCAAGACCTCCTAAACTGTCTCTCACACACACACTTGTTGAGGCCAGTCAACTTTAAAAGGTGTCGGCTTGCACTGGGAATGGGAATCTCTTCTTATATATCACTTCAGAGACTTGTAAGTGGGCCGCCCGGTCGTCCAAATGGACAGAATTAGTAGTGAAACATTTCTGTTGAAAATAGAAGTTAATGCTGTTCTGCTTCCTGTTGTCAAGGATGAAGAGTTCTACATAATATATAACGAAGGAAGATTTCAACTAGCATTTAGTCTACTCACACTTCACATGACCGTTTATGGGAATAAGTGTTTGTGTTTTTAGGGAGTGTGCGGTTCAGAACTCTCCTGTGACTGTGGAATGAACCCAGAGGTATTTCACTGGCTAATTATTTCACCTGTCAATCACACAGTAAGAACAAAAGACCAAAACCCATCCCTGTGCTGGCTTTAAAATCTGTCCTCAGAGGATGAACTGTTCAGTTAAATGTCATTAACAACAAGCCAAGTTTCATCAAGACACAAAATACAATGTCAATAAGCGAACGCTGCTGTAAAAACCTGTCTAACTAAATACAATGTGTCAGCTGGAAAGAAGTGCAAAAAAAGGAGGGAAGGATTCATTCAAAAGTGAAGAGAACAATAAAACTGCACAAATTCATATGCCAGACTGAACAAATCATTCACAAATCAGACTAAAGGATTCAATCACTTGTTTGACTGAACAATTAGTTCACAAATCAGATTGAGGAATTGGTTCACAAATTAGACTGAATGGTTCACCCAGTTATCTGACTGAACAATTCATTCACAAATCAGATTGAAGTATTTGGTCACTAATCAGACTGAATGAATAATTCACAAATCAGACTGAATGATCCGTTCACAAATCAGACTAAATGATCTTTTCTGAAATCAGACTGAATAATTGAATCACAAATTAGACTGAATGAATCATTTACAAATCAGACTAAATGATCTGTTCACAAATCGGACTGAACAAATTATTCACAAATCAGACTGAACAAATCATTTACAAATCGGACTGAATGATCTGTTCACAAATCAGACTGAATGAATCATTCACAAATCAGACTGAACAAATCATTTACAAATTACACTGAATGAATCATTTACAAATCAGACTGAATGGATCATTTACAAATCGGACTGCACAAATAACTTACAAATCAGACCGAATGAATCATTTACACATCAGACTGAACAAATCTTTCACAAATCTGACTGAATCAATCATTCACAAATCAGACTGAACAAATTATTTACAAATCAGACTAAACAAATCTTTCACAAATCTGACTGAATGAATCATTCACAAATCAGACTGAACAAATCATTCACAAATCAGACTGAATGGATCATTTACAAATCGGACTGAATGATCTGTTCTCAAATCAGACCGAATGAATCATTTACAAATCAGACTGAACAAACCTTTCACAAATCTGACTGAATGAATCATTCACAAATCAGACTGAACAAATCATTTACAAATTCGACTGAATGATCTGTTCATAAATCAGACTGAATGAATCGTTCAAAAATCAGGCTGTATTATCTGTCCACAAATCAGACTGAACAAATCATTCACAAATCGGACTGAATGATCTGTTCACAAATCAGACTGAATGAATCATTTACAAATCTGACTGAATTATCTGTTCAGAAATCAGACTGAATGAATCATTCACAAATCAGACTGAATGAATAATTCACAAATCAGACTGAATGAATCATTTACAAATCAGACTGAACAAATCTTTCACTAATTCGACTGAACCATCAAAATGAACGAATCCTTCACAAATCAGACTGATCAAATCTTTCATCAGCTGGAGTTAGATGTTCACAAATCAGACAGAAGAAATTGTTCACTAATCAGACTAAACCGCTGATTCACACAACCAACTGTACAAATCATTTTCAAATAACTTGATCAACTAGCTGACTAGAAACTAGTATAAGAGGAAACTATTTTAATATGACAAAAATTGTACACTTGTAATGAATAAACAGAAGAAAAGGCAAAACCAAACCATCAGGATTTGTTTCAGAAGTCACTGCAGTGCTCAATCTGTATCTCTGCTGGTGGCTAGTTTGTGCAAGTTCCCCATGATCATCTACATATGTGGCATTTTACGCTTTTGATCCACAAAACGTTTGACAAACTGATTGGAGACTTCATATAGTGCAAGTGAGTTATGCTTGTGTGACAAGAGTCCCATAATTCCCTGGGTGTGGACAGTAGTGACAGAGGGGAAAGTCTTTTGTGGTAAATCTTCCTCTTAGGTCTTTGATGTAGAGCCGAGGATGTGTCGTTTGTCAGTGTCACAACAATAAGAGCCAAATCTCATTACCGGCCCATTCAGATCTCACTGTAGAAAGTCAACTGCATCAAACCGCCGTTGCAAAGACGATTGTTGGCCTGCAAAATCTGGGAGCCCAGCACTGAACCTTGGGGTACTCCAGAATGAGGATGCAAACTATGTGGAGGGAAACGTCTGTGGTAAATGCCATAAAACTGCAGACCGTGAGAGAGCGAGTCGACAGCTGCTATGCAGATTTGCGATACCACACACCCAGATAACAGAGACGGAAAAGGAGCTCGACCCACTTCCACCCCGACACAAGTAACGTGATTCAATAAATCCAGCAAAAAATGCTTTCTACAGTGAATAAGTCAGATAAGTAGTTGACAGTTTAGGGCTAGTTCACCCAAAAATGAAACTTTTGTCATTAATTACTCACCTTCATGTCGTTCCTTAATCTGTGGAACACAAATTAAGAGATCTTAGATGAAATATGAGAACTGTCTTATCCTGCACAGAAAGCAATGCAACTGAAACATTAAAGGCCTTAAAAGGTAGTAAGGACACAAGCACATTCATGAAAGTACCATAACACATTGTTTTCATTCACATTTAGTGGCTTATTTAGTGATTTCTGTAGTACTTTTTGACCATTTCTCCATCCATCCTTAATGCAAAACTAATAGGGGGTGTCACAGTTCTTCTTAACGCTCTATTCGCGTTCACTACTTTTCTTTCCATCCATCGGTCTTTGTTTGTACCAGTCTTTTGTTTCACCCTCTTTCTGTGAGTCCGCAGAGGGGGGCCGCTCCCTCCGGAGCAACAGCGTGCCAGTCCCCGTTGACGACGGTGGCGGTCTGCGTGTGTTTAAGGGGCTCAGTTGCGGTTCACGCGCCGGGAGATCGCATTGGCATGCAGCCTTTGATCCTTTGAGGGTTTGTAGAGCGTCCTCTGGTTTTAGGAAAGCGTGTAAGTGTGTGTGCGCGTTAGTATAATTAAGTTATGGCTCACAATTGGAAAGGGTCAACGGGGTCACGGTTTTGGGTTCTTCGATGTTTCTCACACACAATTCTGTCAACACACAAACCTCAGTGAGACAAGAAACTGTGTTCCGAACCCTAGAGAATGAACTAAGTAGGAAGCATTTCAGAGAAATGCAATTAGCTTAAAATCAAACAACAATAATTCAATTAAAATGTAACAATACAACTATTTTACCCAATCTTTGTGCATATAGTGTCATATAGTTAGCATAGCAACATGCTAACACCGAACTATTGAAATCAACCGAGTTAGCTGGCTGCAGACAGCAACGCAGCTCGCCAGGTTTTGGAACGGCGTCACACTCTCTGTAATTCTCTCCATAAACTCCATGCTGCGATACAGATGCTGACGCCGCATGCTGTCGGGGCTCGTTTTAATAAAGGCGCTACAGCAGGAATCCCTTTGAACTGCTCTTTATGATGGAAGTTCCTCATTTAATGATTTCACTGACATTTCCTGTAGCCGTCTTCACAAGCCAAACAGTTTACTCAAACAGCTTGTCTTTATGCGTTGTCCCCGAGTCCTGTGCGCAAGGCGTGGCCGCATTTCTGGAAAATAAAAAGACGAGAATTTGACTAGAATCATATGCTGTTTTATTACAATAAAATACATTTCTTTTTATTCTTCACAGAGGTGTCAGAAGCTGCTGAGATTTTTTTTTGGAAAAAGTTAAGGGCTTATGTTTACATGAGATGTTGACTTACAGTTGAGGTCAGAAGTTTACATACACCTTGTAGAATCTGCAAAATGTTAGTAGTTTTACAAAATGCATGTCATTTTTATTTAGCACTGACCTGAAGCGATATCACGTAAAATATGTTTACATAGTCCACAAGAGAAAATAATAGTTGAATTTATAAAAACAACCCTGTTTAAAAGTTTAAATTTAAAGATACACAAGTCGCTTGTTTGTCCTTTACAGTTAAACTGCCTGCTGTTCTTCAAAAAAAAAAAAAAAAAAAAAAAAATCCTTCAGGTCCCACAAACTCTTTGATTTTTCAGCATTTTTATGTATTTGAACCCTTTCCAACAATGACTGTATGATTTTGAGATCCATATTTTCACACTGAGGAGAACTGAGGGACTCATATGGAACTATTACAGAAGGTTCAAATGCTCACTGATGCTTCAGAAGAAACAACTTTTTGAATTTGAAATCAGGGTCAATTTAACTTAATTTGTCCTCTGGGAAACATGCAAGTATCTTTTGTAGCTTCTGAAGAGCAGAACTAAAAGAAAAAAATATTTAGGCAAAAAAAGGAAACATTTACACATCTTCATTCTGTTCAAAAGTTTTCAGGGTTTATTTGAGCCCTTAGTGTCTAAATTTGGAAATGTCCGCAAGAAATCATGGTAGACGCAATGAATGCAGCTGGTAAATTTGTTAACTTAAACAGAATTAGCCAAGCTGCATGTACAAAATATATTCTACACACTACAAAAAATGCTTTCTTACTTAGATTTTTTGTCTTGTTTCCAGGCAAAATATCTAAAAATTCTTAAATCAAGAAGGATTTTTTAGACAAGTAAACATTGTCTTGTTTTCAGAAAAAATAAGTCAAAACTAAATTAGTTTTTGCTTGACACAAGCAAAATAATCCGCCAAAATAATCTAGTTTTCTTCTTAAGATTATTTTGCTTACCCCCTTGGCAGATTATTCAGTTTATAGCACCTTTATTGATTGAATAAAAAGGACTTCTCAATTCAGAAGGACTTAAATGCAGCAAACAATCCATTCAGTCGCTCGACAGCCATCTTGTTATCACACATGGGCAGCTATTTTTTTGTCAAAACAAGTGCAACTCAAATAACAATGTATGAAGGAGCTTTCTGTTGGACAAGACTGCAAATTTTGAACCCATTGCGAAATCTGGCACAATATTTCACCCTCACACTATGGCAGCAAAGTTCCTTGATTATTACGCCAAAATAAGAGTATAGTTCCTATCCATATCAGCCTGGAAAATCGCAACTTTTCATTTTCTGTCAGTCTTAGTACACAATGTAACTATAGAAGAGTCAAGTTTTAAACAGGAAAAATATCGAAAATATTTGGTCATTTTTGAATGAGATGCTAATGGTCTAATCAGATTCAATGATTTATGCTAAGCTATGCTAAAAGTGCTACTGGCAGACACAGAGATCGGCTGAATGGATTCAAAAACGATAAAACTCATCTGGGAATGAGAAAAGTGGAGTGTTCCTTTAAGTCTTGTCTGTGAAACCGGAGGTTAGTTTCCAAATTTTGGCGTGTTTGCGAGAAAACGTGGTAGACGCAATGGGCCTCATTCATGAAACACGAACAGAACAAATTTTTGTGTTAATTAGTTTTTACAAGTACAACTCAGAACTGTCAATCACATTTCAAATCAGCAATACAATTTGCCAACAATAGCTTGTGTAGCTTAAATCATGCTAACTTTTCAGTCTATCCTAAACCATTTCTTCATTTCTTCTCCAAAACATTCTTTTCCTCTGTATATTTACCTATAAATAAAAATAAATGCAAAAAACGGTCAAATAAATAAATAGCAGGCCCAAGACTAGCGTTAGCACTTACCTTTTACCTGTTAGCGCAAGAGCAAACTCCACAAAGACGGAAATCCAACAAGCACCAATTCGTTCATCCGATTAGCACTTCCGCATGCCGTTCCTCAGTATTTCATCTCACAGGATCTTAACGGAGGCCCCTCCCGCAGGCCTAATGGCCAAACGAATGTGATTATGAGTTAAAACGTCTGAGCTGGACTCAAACGGGGACTTTAGCCGTTCACGCTGGGTTCTGACCCAGTTCAGATGATCGCCAGGCTTAATCGATGCTTAATTTTGGTCTGTGCCACATATTGCTCCTAAACCAAATCAAATATCAGAAATAGCAGCATAGTATCCATAAAAATTCACAAATAATTTATATAGTTGGGTGTTTGTTCCAAAGCCAGGACCAAACAATCCATGTTTCAATCCAAAAATATAAGCCAATATTACAATTCTTGGATAATCTCCAAACATTTGGTCATTTGGCTCTTGCAACACCCAATCTGGGCCGTTAACAGCGGGGGACAACCGGGAAAGCTGTCCCGGGGCCTGGTCCAGGGCCAATTGCTGGGGCTGGGACCCCCTAAGGGCCTTCTATGTGGGACCCACCCACAAAAAAATGTTGTTGTGAGCAAAAACACTCTCAGAATGCCTTGTAATGATAAAATCTTCTCCCAAATGAATAAAGTTTAAGGAGCTAGTCTTAAGCAAAAATAGATATGGACAACCATCAGCCATTAATTTCTCCCTAAGTAGCACTCAGTCTCTCACACCGAATATTTCATTATAAGCCAATTAGCAAGCGTATAATCATTTATTGAATTAGCAGTTATGAATTCTGTGTACATGCAAAGAGCCGCTGTGTGGGCGAGTTACGCTTGTGATAAATAACCGAACTCTTAATGTTTTTTTTTCTCCCCATGGTTAATAGTTCTGAGAGACACCTTATGAACAGCACGCACACAAAACCAGCCTCAAGAGAGATGAGCCACACAAAAACGATGCTTTTATGCAAATACACCCTGTTGCACGGCGCTTTTAAACTTGCATGAGGAGTACTTTTAATAACTCTGTCCCATTTACAGACCATTTGGATAAAATTATTACCACGGCAAACTGCGAAGCACAAAAACACAGCTGTTTTAATTATATACCAAAACTTTTTACACAGAAAAGTACTCTAAACTTGCATCAACTTGACCTTAAAGGAAAAGCTTGCTGAACATGTACTCACCCTCAGGCCATCCAAGATGTAAATGAGTTTGTTTCTTCATGGAAACAGATTTGGATAAATTCAGCAATACGTCACTTGCTCACAAACGGATCCTCTTCAGTGAATAGTGTTTTCACAACACATCATCAATCAGCCATATTGGTGGCACTGAACATAAACAATGTCACTGGACCTAATAAAACTTGCATATTTTGCTGAATATTGCTACGGAAAATGGTCAATTATTGTCATTTTTTGGGTTGTACTAATCAGTTCAGGAAAAACATTTGGAGCACTACGGAACAAAAGGTGTTTGTGGTTGACCAAACTGAGCCAGAATTTCCAGGGCAGGAATCTTGACAGCATTCATATTCACCCTAATCATTTCCGGTCAGGTAAGTGAGATATTAGCCTAATAATTTAATTAATACTGCTCCTACGTATCTTTACCACTTATTACCTTTAGTTTGTCAAAATATTGCACCCTTTTCTGCTTACTAAGTCCTTCTCCATATGATTTATCAGCTTCCACACGTTTATTTCCCCATTGTTTACACTGTATAAATTTGCAGAACAACGTATTCAGTGCTGATTCAGTGGCTGTTGTTAACATCCGGGTAACTGACCAAATCTTGGCATAAGTGCATATAGTCTCTCTATAATGCAGAATGTCAAGAAATTTTACCGATTTTCGATGAAGAAATAAAAAGCAGTTAAGTACACTTCGATCCAAACGCGATATGAACTAGTGTCTGTTAATATTAAGCCGCAGAATACTATTTAAATATGAATCCTGTATGTTCTGCGTGTTTTGTTTTTTTTTTGTGAATGAATGACGTTTTTGTTTACGTTACGAACGTTACACACATAATGAAGTGAGCCTTACGGTCGCGTTTTTTAGCCTCTGCCGCCTCGATATTTTAATACATAAACAAAAACAAAATCTGTACAACTGCTCTAAGAGTCACTTTATCAGCATTTTGACGTTTCTTTTGAGAAAAAAAACGATCGCCATATCATAGAAACTTAAGGGTTCTTACAGCAAGCCATCAAAATAAAAGTTTGGTTACACTTGCAGTAACGTTAACTGTGACAGAAATATATTATTCAATATAATGTTAGAACTACTATTACTAATAAAATTATTATAAATATAATTATAAATTATTATAAATATTTTTAAGTAATGTTTATCATAGAAGTTATATAACTTAATTTATATTTGGTAGGAAAAAAAAAAACTAAAGCAATCCGTTACAAAACATGCTCCAATTGTACCTTGTGTGACAAAACATGCCAAAATGTGTTTGTGCTCTATCAGGAATTCTCATTAAAATCTGTCATCTGAATCGCACCCTCGGTACTGACGCATACTGCGATTGGTATTCCCTGTAAAAATCCTGTCTTTGTTTTTCCATATGGCTTTGGCGTGTTAACGTTGTTACACTAGAAGTGTTAGCCTGCAGCTATGGGCATTAGCATAGCAGGAAAATCCTGTCCGTCCAGGCCGGCTGCCAGTCGCCTGCAGACGCATCTGTGCGAGCTGTTTTCCAGGCAACTACTGATGTCTGCAATGAAATCTCTTCTGGAGATGAATTGTCTCAGATAGGTAGTTAATTGAGCCAAAATCTGTTAGGAAACTAGCATAAAGTTTAGAAAATGTATTGTTGTTAAATGCTTCAGGACAGGTTGTGCTTTTGACATATGGACTTTTAGAAGCATCGTGACTGTAAAAAAAAAAGGTTCCTACCATCCTTACCCATCTGTTGCCTCAGGAAATAGTGTCTGTTCTCTTTTTTTCCTCTGCTGGATTGCTCTACAGACACAACGGAAAAATACCAAGGCAATGAAGTGCGTTTTCAGGAGTGTGTGCCATCACTCTAACCAATAAACACCGGCACCTGGGGGATCGCATCTATCAAAACCTGAGAGGAGAAGATGCTGGAACTATCTCCGATCTATCTATCATTTAATTTATAAAACCTATTGAAGAACCGTCAGAAGTCATGAGAAAGAATGATAGAGAGATACGGGAGTAACCACAGTAGATAAATTGCAACCCCTGCAGCTGATCGGTGACCTGCCGTTGCACATTGAGAATGCGTCTAAGATGACTCTAGCTAGTGCGTTTAACCCCAATAGAGGACCTGAATGAGAGCAGGACCTGACCGCTAACTTTACCCAGATTTCTTAGCAGGGAAGCAAACAGGGCTAACATGAAGGCATTTGAAAACAGCAGGTACATCTAGCTTTAGACAAATTTTAAAGCAGCATTGCAAAGAGCCAAGGCAAATCTGAAAAATATCTGTCTGTCTATCTGTCCGTCTATCCATCTGTTTGATTGACTATCTATCTATCTATCTATCTATCTATCTATCTATCTATCTTTTTGTTTATCTATCGACATGTCTGTCTGTCTGTCTATCCGTCTGTCTGATTGACTATCTATCTATCTATCTGTCTGTCTGACTATCTTTTTGTTTATATATCGACATGTCTGTCTGTCTATCCGTCTGTCTATCCAGCTGTCTGATTGACTATCTATCTATCTATCTATCTATCTTTTTGTCTATCTATCTATCTATCTATCTATCTATCTATCTATCTATCTATCTATCTATCTATCTATCTGTCTATCTTTTTGTCTGTCTGTCTATCCATCTGTCTGATTGACTATCTATCTATCTATCTATCTATCTATCTATCTATCTGTCTGACTATCTTTTTGTCTATCTGTCTGTCTATCCATCTGTCTGATTGACTATCTATCTATCTGTCTGACTATCTTTTTGTTTATATATCGACATGTCTGTCTGTCTATCCAGCTGTCTGATTGACTATCTATCTATCTATCTATCTATCTATCTGTCTGACTATCTTTTTGTTTATATATCGACATGTCTGTCTGTCTATCCAGCTGTCTGATTGACTATCTATCTATCTATCTATCTATCTATCTATCTATCTGTCTGTCTGTCTGTCTGTCTATCTTTTTGTTTATATATCGACATGTCTGTCTGTCTATCCGTCTGTCTATCCAGCTGTCTGATTGACTATCTATCTATCTATCTATCTATCTATCTATCTTTTTGTCTATCTATCTATCTATCTATCTATCTATCTATCTATCTATCTTTTTGTCTATCTGTCTGTCTATCCATCTGTCTGATTGACTATCTATCTATCTATCTATCTATCTGTCTGTCTGACTATCTTTTTGTCTATCTGTCTGTCTATCCATCTGTCTGATTGACTATCTATCTATCTATCTATCTATCTGTCTATCTTTTTGTTTATATATCGACATGTCTGTCTGTCTATCCAGCTGTCTGATTGACTATCTATCTATCTATATGTCTGTCCATCTATCTTTTTGTCTATCTATCTATCTATCTTTTTGTCTATCTATATCTGTCTATCTATTTTTTGTCTATCTATCTATCTATCTATCTATCTATCTATCTATCTGTCTGTCTATCTATTTTTTGTCTATCTGTTTATCTTTTTTTGTCTATCTATCTATCTATCTATCTGTTTATCTTTTTTGTCTATCTATCTATCTATCTATCTATCTATCTATCTATCTATCTATCTATCTATCTATCCATCTACATGTCCGTCTAACTATCTTTTTGTCTATCTATCGACATGTCTGTCTGTCTGTCTGTCTATCTATCTATCTGTCCGTCTATCCATCTGTCTGATTGACTATCTATTTTTTTGTCTATCAATCTATCTATCTATCTATGTCTGTCTATCTATCTTTTTGTCTGTCTGACTATCTATCTGTCTGTGTCTCTGTCTATCTGTTGGTCTGTGCTCTGTGACTCTCAAATGCTGGTACAATTCCCTCATCGGACCACTCCAGGTTGCCATAGCGACATGATGGAAGCCATCCCAGCTATACAATTTTAGGGGGGAGGGGGGTAATCATAAGAGGTTTACAGCCAATATGGGATACAGAAACACCCCCCGCGCACACACACACTCCAGTGCCGAGGGTCCTGTTGTTCGGGGGCCTCTCCTTCACTCTGGTGGTCTTTCATCTCACTCAAGGCCTCCACCCTATTGATATGTTTCTCCATCGCTCAATGTTGAAGCACTATGGCTGCCCCCACCATCATCCTAATTGCGTTGTCCGTCCAAGGCTCTCGTCATTTCTCCATTTCTTTGACTTCCTCTCCAACATTTCTGTCCCTTTTCAAAACCTGCCGATTCTTTGTGCTGTAGTTCCTTTTTTTTTCCTTCTAAAGAGAGATTGGGATCTGTGCATGTGGCCTCACGGATGCTTCTGTAGGTCAGAGGTCTTAATTCAGGGTTCCTGAAGGCAACCAGCAGAAAAACGTATTGTTAATTTATTATTTATTTACTCACATTGATTTTTCTAGGGGGTCAGGGAGGTCGCACTTAACTGCAGAAAGGACATTAAAGGTTTTACAGATCAATATTTACGTTAGGTTGTGGAAAACGCCTGCATAGTATTATGTCAGCCATTTTCATTTTATTTCAATAAAATCCCTCTGTTTATTTAAATATATATATATATATATATATATATATACATAGATAGATAGGTAGGTAGGTAGGTAGGTAAATAGAATTCATTAATTGAAATAAAAATATAATGGTTTATGAACTGAACTGAATATGTAGATCATCTGTGTGCTGAAATGCACGTTAGTAGACAGCTGTGAGCGAGATGCCTGTGGTGTCCCACAGTAAGGTGGACAGTTGACATGTGACCCCTGTGGGAGCAGGGTCAAAGGTCAATAGGGTCACAGAGGGGCAAGCTACAAGTAATTATCTGACTAAGCTAAAGCACTGCACTGATTACAATGACAGACTCTCTATCTATCTATCTATCTATCTATCTATCTATCTATCTTTTGTGTCTACCTATATGTCCACTTTACATGTCCATCTATCTATCATTCTTTTTCTATCTGTCTGTCAGTCTGTCTATCATCTATATTTCTGTCTATATCCATCTTTCAGTCTGTATCTGTCTATCTATCATCTTTTGTGTCTATCTATATGTCTATCCACTTTATGTCTGTCTGTCTATCCATCTATCAGTCTATCTTTCTTTTTCTGCCTATCTATCCATCCATCCATCCACCTATGTCTGTCCACTTTACGCCTGTCTGTCTGTCTGTCTGTCCATCCATCTATCTATCTATCCACTTTACATCTGTCTGTCTATCCATCTATCTGTTTATCTATCTATATCCATCTTTCAGTCTGTATATCTATCTATCCTGTCTATCGTTCTTTTGTGCCTATCTATTTATGTCTGTCTGTCCACTTTACATCTGTTTCTCTATCCATCTATCAGTCTATTTCTGTCTATCTTTCATTTTTTGTCTATCTTTTTTGTCTGTATATCTATACCTTTTTGTCTAACTACCTATCTATCTATCTATCAATCTATCATAATTGTAAATTTACAAATGTAAATTGTAGATAGATAGGTAGTTAGACAAAAAGAGATAGATATACAGACAGAAAAAATGTGATGTGGTGAAATTTCAGTCACAATTCTCTATTTAATTGTCTCTATTGTTATTAACTGTGGTAAGTGAATTACGTCGCCCATGGTGAGTATCAGGTGAACATGTCTGGGCATGTAGAGACACATCCTGCCATTCGCTCGGACTGTCAGGAGCGTGTACGGACAGCTGGTCTGTCATCACACCCTCGTCCCTTCCTCTTCCTCCAGGCCCACAGCCACCGGCACGACACAATTATCCATCAAATACAAACTGACAGCACCTCAACACTGGAAAAAAAAACAAAGACTGTGAACACCATCCTGGACCAAACTGGTTATTCTGAGGGCTAAACATTGCTTTTCTGATCTCGTCCCATGCAAACATCTTTCCTGACACCTGCTATAATGGCAAGACACGCTTGTGGGCTAATTTATGCGGGACACACATTCACTCCTGACTGCCAGGGAGCCGCTGCCCCATATTTTGTCCTGACAAATTCTCCATCTGGCATCAATTACATGACAGAAAACCAGGGAATAGAGATTTAAACACTCTTTTTAAAATATTATTAAATTACGATCTTAATGAATTGGCTTTAGCGTCATTTGTAAATGAAAAACGCATTTTCAGAATATGCAAAGACAATTTTGAGTCACAAAACTGCTCTGACAGTTACGAATGAGGTATTATTAAAATCTTATTAGTTTTGAGCGATGGGGTCGTTTGTATCCAACACCTACTGTCTTAATTGCATGGAAATGAGCCAAACACAGACGACAATACAATTAAACTAAACAAAGGTTAAATGTGTTTGAGAAAGATAACAGTAGAATATTCCTATTATAAAAACGACCATAAAACATTCAGAAGCGACTACATTTGTCAAAACGTTAAGTATGTAGCAGAACAAACCTCAATAGACATCCACTGAGGCGACAAATAAATGTAAACAATAGTCGATTTGCTGACTTGTGACTTGTTATGCGATTGTGCTGTCAAAGATTAAGATATTTTGACACAAAATTAGATTAAAACAGACGTCACGTACTGGAACAAACATGCAACATCATGTGACAATAAAACACCTACGTGAAACACTTATCGCTAGTTTCTCATGTTATTAGGCAACATTTAGAGTCCAATACTCGGTGAAATGCGGTGTGATGCTTCAGTGTGGTAGTACAATGGCGCCCTCTGGTGGCTCTGGGAGGAGTTATAGTATCGTGTGCTGTGTCATTTCTTCTGTAACTTGTTTTCTGCACTAGGTATAGTGATTCTTTCGTTTAAGATTGAATAACATCATGCAAAATGTGTTGTTGTTGTTCAAATCTATTTAAAACTAAAATACACGCATTTTTGCTGTAGCCTATGTGTTTTCTGAATAAAATTAATTTCTGAACTAAAAGTAAATTTTATACTGATGTTTTTGTCGGTCCAGAGATGGCAAAAGGGGAGAATTAAAGTCTCAAAAGACGAATTATAGTCTATATTAGTGGTTTTGCATATTACTCATTATTAATTTTCCTTTTATTATAAAACTGTAAACCTGAAGCAAATTGTGTTTTTAAATTATTTTAATTCATTAATAATTACGATTTTAATACAGTATTATAAATGTTACAAACAAAACCAATTTTTGAACAGTAAGATTTTCATGTTTTTAAAGAAGTCTCTTCTGCTCACCAAGCCTGCATTTATTTGATCCAAAGTACAGCAAAAACAATAGAGATAGAAGTCTTTCGTAACATTATAAATGTCTTTATCATTACTTTTGATCAGTTTAAAGCATCATTGTTAAATACAAGTATTAATTTCTATAATTTCTTCTAATTTCTATGATTTCTGAAGGATCATGTGACACTGAAGACTGGAGTAATGATGCTGAAAGTTTAGCTTTGGTCACAGGAATAAATTACATTTTAAAATATATTAAAATAAAAAGCAGTTTTTTTAAATAGCAGAAATATTTCACAATGTAACTGTTTTTGCTGTATCAAATAAATGCAGGCTTGGAAGAGATTTATTTAAAAAAAAAATCTTGACTGTAGTGTAGGCTATATAGATAGATAAATAATATATGAGCAAATATTAAAATTATACACATACACTTTATAAATAGCCTATATAATCAGATATATTAATGATTTCACTAACATTTCCCATAATAATTTCAATAATACTTTTATTAACATCACATATTTTATATATTAAAATATATATATATATATATTTTTAGTGTCAAATAGATTTTAATACTATTTCAATGCATGAAACGAATGTGAATGCCAGGATGACATTTCTAAAAACACAGCATGCATTTTAAATTTGATTCTTAAAAGATTTGTGACCCCACAAAACATAAGTGTCCATTTTTTGAAATTGACATTTCAAATGTCATTTATGTACGGTTTGTTAGGAAACAACTATTTAAATCTCGAATCTGATGGTGCAAAAAATAAATAAATTAAATAAATAAATAAATACAAATATTGAGAAATTCGCCTCCAAAATTGTCCAAATGAAGTTCTTAGCAATACATATTACCAATCAAAAAATAAGTTTTGATATATTTATGGTAGGAAATGTATCAAATATCTCCAT
Source organism: Cirrhinus molitorella (assembly GCA_033026305.1). Taxonomy (NCBI): domain Eukaryota; kingdom Metazoa; phylum Chordata; class Actinopteri; order Cypriniformes; family Cyprinidae; genus Cirrhinus; species Cirrhinus molitorella. The sequence continues at coordinate 15,895,957 of CM065121.1, read as the reverse complement.
GAAACATGATCTTTACTTAATATCCCAATGATTTTTTGCATAGGCTAAATAAAAAATCGATCATTTCGACCCATACAATGTATTGTTGGCTATTGCTACAAATATACCCTTGCTACTTAAGACTGGTTTTGTGGTCCAGGTTCACATTTCCCTATTTTTATCTCTCACATCTTTGCCATTGAACCCTGTGCTGTCCTCACTGTGCTAACGTTGTTTGGACGTTTATATTCCTAACAGACCTTTCAAACACACCCGTCAGCATTTCCTGCTGTATGTGTGTCTTAAAATTCCGGTTGGATAAAAAGTTTCCGCATCACACAGGAGAGTGTGTGTGAGTGAATGTACCTGCATGCTGTACTCCGTTAAACCGCCCACATTCTGTCAGGCTCTTCCGCTGCGAATCTGAATGAAAGCACGCGTTCTTTGTTTGATATCAGGCAGGCGTGTGAACAAACACATCCGCGGGTCCTCCGGTGTAATCCGGGCTTGAATGAGTATCCTGTTTGTCTCCGCGGCCTGTCTGAGCAGGTCTACACTGAGTTTTGTGACCCTCCGCAAAGAAAAGCACTTTGTCAATGCGTATAGATCAACCGGAATCTGCGAATGAGGGTCAAGAGATCAGAAACTCTGACAACACTCTAGCAGATTCTGTATAGGCCTGCCTACTATATATAGTTTTAGTATATTTTTTAAAAAGTTATTTATTTTTCTTTCTGCCTCACATAGAGACACATTAACCTCCGAAAATGTATTCCACAGAATGTCTGGATACTGGATTCTGATTGGCTGGCAGCTATGCAGCAAAACCGTTTAATCCACAGGTAGTTCCTTCCATATATATACAGGGTGCGAATTACGGGGGGTTTGACCCCCCTAAAGAAGGCTTGATCCCCCCTGATGGACTTCAAAACTAGATCTGGGGGGTGGAATGTACTGACTGTAATATTACAGTGCTCATTCAAAGTCGCGCATAACCCTGTGCAAAAGTTTACATGCCCTTGAAACTTAATACTTACTGTGTGTCATTTTCTGGACGATCCACGACTATTTTTTATGTTTTGTGATAGTGTTCATGAGTCCCTTATTTGTCCTGAACAGTTAAACTGCCTGCTGTTCTTCAGAAAAATCCCTCAGCTCCCACAAATTCTTTGGTTTTCCAGCATTTTTGTGTATTTGAACGCTTTCCAACAATGACTTTATGATTTTGAGATCCATCTTTTTACACTGAGGACAACTGAGGGACTCATATGCAACTATTACAGAAGGTTCAAACATTCACTGATGCTCCAGAAGGAAAAAACATGCATTAAGAGCCGGGGGGTGAAAACATTTGAAGAGAATGGAAATGTGTACATTTAGCTCATTTTGCCTAAATATCATATATATTTTTTTTCATTTAGTACTGCCCTTCAGAAGCTGCAGAAGATATTTACATGTTTGCAAAAAGACAAAATTAGTTAAATTTACCATGATCTTCAAATTTCAAAAGTTTTCACCCCCTGGCTTAATGCATGTGTTTCCGTCTGGAGCATCAGTGAGTGTTTGAACCTTCTGCAATAGTTGCATATATTAACATACAAATAACATGCATTTTGCATGATCCCTCTTATTTTGCTAAAATAATTAACATTTTGCACATTCTGAAAGGTGTATGTGAACTTTTGACTTCAACTGTATGTACATATACACACACACACACACACACACACACACACACACACACACAGAGAGAGAGGGGTCTGAGATCACATTGCACCATGCATATACATAAACTTCTTGTCAGCACTTCCCTGTGTTCCTTATTAATAAAATAGCCTAGATACTAGATCGTTACATTATATTCCTCAGCAATTAATTTGTTGTTTAGAGAGAGACACACTGACCCACAGCAGGCAGGTACGCACATACAACTGTCACCTCTCTCTTTCTCTCGATCAATTAATAATAAAATTGAAATAAATGCTATTAATTCATTCAAACAAATGTGATCTTAGTCTGAGTAACACAAGGCATTTGTGGCTGGTCAAACTGAACTGGATTATTCAGAGCAGGAATCTTGACAACATTTGTGTTTATCATTTCCGGTCAGGTAGGTGAAATATTAGGCTAATATCTTAATACTGCTTGTACGTATTTTTACCGTCTACTATCTTTAGTTTGTCAAAATATTGTGCCCTTTCCTGCTTAGCAGAAATTGGCAGAACAGCGTATTCAGTAGTACATCCGGGTAACTGACCAAATTGTGACATAAGTGCAAACCCTCTGTTTGTTACTTACCAGGCTAAATTCCTGTTCTTCTCAAGTTGATCGAACCTACAAGAAACAGTAAAAGAACAAAACACTTTTTGTGTGGATCTAAAATTAAAACATCAGCAATGCATTGTGGACCTTTGGGACGTCTAATGGATCAAACAGATGTGATTTCTAGAAGATTCTCATTTATCCACCTTAATTTTCCCGAAAGAGCGGGCGCAGCCATTTGTAAATTAAATGCGTCTGGCTTCTGGTCTCATCCGTGTCCAGCTATTTTTAGCTGTACATAACAGCTAGTTTTGCTGCTTGATATTGCAAACTGGTGTGTCTTACCATATTATTTGAATGTATTGTCTTAATTATGAACACACTGGCTTGTAGCACAAACAGTTTTACTGTTTATTGCACCGTTATTCTTCTTGTCATTTCCCTACCGCGGGCTAATGAAGCAGAAGTCTTGCATATTCAGAAAAAAACAGCTTAACTACTTCCACATAGAAAAATAAGGTGGATGTAACAGGAAACATAATAGAACAAAAACGTTCAGTTTTGACATGGGATTTATGGTTGCATAGCTAGAAACATAATACCATAACGCACTTATTTACCATTAGTTTCATTACATAATTAGACTACAAAACAACAAAATGTTTTTATTTTACCTGTTGGCCGCTTGGCACTCTTTTCTCGTTTGTCATATTTTAGCAATCATAGATTAAATATCATCTGAAACCACAAAATGTATCCTGTGAAAACCATTTTGAAATCGGACATTAGCGTTAACACTGAAATGGTACTTTAAAATTTGTGTCAAGATTCAATATTTGGTGGTTTTTGGTGTTTTGTGATTTTTGGTGTTTTGTGATATAACCAATTTTGACAGAGAAATTCAGACATTTGTGACAGAAAAATGCATCAGAAAACAAACAAACAAAAAACAAAAAAAAAACAAAAACAAAACAGTGGAATTTGGATGCCACCCAGTGGCTATTTGTGGTATAATGCTCTAAATAAAATCTCATAAAAAAATCATCAAAATCATAACTTATTTAGACATAAGGCTTTAATTTTATAGCAATTTTGATATATTCATTTCATATTAAAAAAGGGTATATTGCATTTTCTTTAGAGTAAATTTTAACATCTAAAACTTATTGATACTTTCAGATTTGAAAAGATTCCACTGCTGCAATAAGCTGCAGAAACAACAACCACCACCATAGGACTTTATTCCAAGCATTTATAAATTATAAAAATGTAAGTTTATATAAAATTTCTGAAAATAAATATATAAAGTCAGAGGTTTAAACTTAAAAGATGCATGGAATTAAAAAGTAATTTAAACATATATATATATATATATATATATATATATATATATATATATATATATATATATATATATATTTTTTTTTTTTCTTTCCCATAAATTGGTATAAATTATTGGTATAAAAATTGAGTAAAATACAAGTTATGCTGTTAATGACAAATTGACAATTAGGAAATATGTATATATACAGTCTTTAAAAGTTGTTAAAAAAATATACAAAATATATTATTTTAAAATTAAAAAAAAAAATACAATATTCTTAATTTTACCTCTAAAATATTTTATGTAAAACATAATTATCAAAAATATCCACCTTTTTAATTATGAGCACACTGGTTTGCAGTGCAGTAAGTTTTACCGTTTACTGCATGTTGTTTCATCCATTTTCACTTCTGCATTAAAGAAAAAGGTGGATATTTGAAATATGTATTTTATTAATTTTGATGTTTATAGTCAATAAAAATGTTAAAGAGAGTTGAAAAACCATTATGTGTAAACATTTATTGGTTTCAAACTGAGATAAAAACAACTTGCACCAGCAAACATTTTACAGCCTTTCATAGTCCACACATATCGCAACGAAAATAAAATAAAACGCAAAAGAGAGAGAAAAAGGGCTAAGAAAAAAGACGTGAGAGAAGAGTGCAAACTTTTATTCCAGTGACTTTTTAATGAGATAAGAATCCTAAAAACCCACAAATGGACTGTTGTCCATCGTCCCAAAGACAGGAAATGAGAAAGAAAGCGATAAAACCTTCCGTTTGGCTGCTGCGCCGTTTCCATCAACGTTTAAATTAAGTTAAAAATTCAAAAACACTCAGTCCACATACTGGAGAGCCAAAAACCGAGAAGAAACAAACAAACAAAAAAAATAACACTTGCTTATTTGGATTCGGCTACAGTATAAATTACAAATTTTTGGACGTTGTTTTTCTGGCTTCGTCGTTGTTCGGCGTAAACAGTGCGTCCCTGCTCAAAGGCACAGGTCGAAAAGTGTTCCCTTGTGTCCCGTCTTCATGTTCATGGGTCAGTTGTAGTATGTTTGGTTACTTCCATTCGTTTGAGGGAAAAAAAAAAAACAAAAAAAAATGTGACGTTTGCGCTAAAAAAAACAAACAAAAACCAAACAACATGCTCCGGTTTCAGTTTTGCGTTCCTGATCTATTCAAAATGAACAGAAGAACAAGCCAAACATGAATTCTTTTTGGTTTCGTTTAGCTAATTCGTCTGAAACCGTGAAAGAACAATTAAACTACAACATCAGAATTTCGTTCTTTTGAAAACAAACTAGCGTGAAAACTCCATTCGAAAGTAACAAACCCGTTTTGATCAAGCCATAGTGGTGCAAAAACAAACAAACAAAAAACAAAACAAAACCAGGAAGGTGAGTGAAATGGCAGGAAGTGAGCCTGAGGCAATGGTGGTGATTGGTGGAGAGACAGGAAAAGGGCGTGGCCTCACTGAGAGCTGGATCTGGCGAGCGTGTGCTGTTCGTTATGTTCCTTGCTAGTTCTCAGTTTGAATTTGGTGATGGAGCTGTTGAGTTTTTGGAGCGCGCTCTGCACTGCGTATTTCGACGGGAACAAGGCCAGGATGGTGTATGTTGACGCCAGGTCGTGATGGGGCGCTTTGGGAGGCTCAGAGTTCGTAACGTCCGCTCCCTCTGATTGGCTGGGGGACGGAGGTTTGGGCAGCCATTTTATGAGAGCGCCGACTTTGCTCAGTTCTGCCAGTAAAGAGTCCGCTTCCACTCGACTGATGCCAGCCGGAAGGTCCGTCACCTCCAAAACACGGCCGGTGTCTGGACGCACACGAAACAAGGTTAGTGAAAAACTCCATTAACACAAAAAATGTTCAGTGTTTTTGTTAATGTTGTTATTTTCAAGGCTTTACATTTTAATGTTAATTATAATAGCAGTATAGTAAGACCAAATCTCTCTCTCTATCACTCTTTTAAACATACGCGTTTATATGAGTCATTCCACAAAACGGCTACAATTTGAGTCCCTCTGACCTTTTTAAGTGAATTTTGTCTGTTGGGTCACCGAAATTGATTTTTAAAAGCTTTTTGTATGAATTGAAATGTCTCCTTTAATAAGATTTAAAAACATGACATACATTTTATCTTTAAAAACAACAACAACAACAAACCCCCCCCGCTATTTTTAGATATTTATAGATCTTTATTATTATTTAAAGGTAAATATGGTTTAATACCATTTTAACTGTATATATATATATATATATATATATATATATATATATATATATAGAAAATATACTATTGGAGTAAAAGAAAACTAAAAAAAAATAAATAAATAAATAACAGTAAGAAAAATGTTAATAAAACTTTAATCTATAGAACTACTGTAAAACTAATTTTAGTTGATTATATACGGATTTACAGAAAAGTGTGATTTTCTTCTACTAACTACAGGTCAAAAGTTTTTTTTTCAGGATGTCTCTTTTGCTCACCAAGCCTGCATTTATGATACAGCAAAAGCAATAAAACTTTGAAATATTTTTTATATTTAGAGTAACTGTTCTATTTGCATACTTTAAAAAAAAAAAAAATTTATTCCTGTAATTTGAAAGCTGAATTTTTAGCATCATTACTCCATGATCCTACAGAAATCATTCTAATATTCTGATTTGCTGCTCAAAAAATGTTTATTATTATTATTATTATTATTGTTGTTGTTGTTGTAAACAGCAGAGTAGATTTTTTTCAGGTTTATTTGATGAATAGAAAGTTCAGAAAACAGCATTTATCTGAAACAGAAATCTTTTGTAACAGCATAAATATCTTTATTACCACTTTTTATCAATTTAAAGCATCCTTGCTAAAAAAAAAAAAAGCATTGATTTCTATAATTTCTTTCCCCAAAAAACATAAAAAAAGCTTTTGAATGGTATAGTGTATGTTACAAACGTTTTTTAATTTAAGATAAATGGTGATCTTTATATTCAAAGAATCCTAAAAAAAAAAAAAAGTACTCAACTGTTTTAAATATTAATAATAATGCTAATAAAAAACAACTATTGAAGAGTAAATCAGCATATTAGAATAATTTCTAAAGGATCATGTGACACTGAAGACTGAAGTAATGATGCTGAAAATGTAGCTTTGATCACAGGAATAAATTACATTTTAAAATATATTCAAATAGAAGACAGTTATTTTAAATAGTACAAATATTTCAAAATTTTACTGTTTTTGCTGTACTTCAGATCAAATAAATGCAGGCTCGATGAGCAGAAGAGGCTTCTTTAAAAAAATATTAAAAACCTTTTGACTGGTAGTGTACATGTTTAAATCAAAGATGCAATTAAGGCAGCTTTCATAAAACTCACACTAAATTGAATTCTAAATTACTAGGAATAAAACGAAACAACATCTACTTGGATGTGTTTTTAATATTTAATATATCACCCAGTGGTGTGTTTGTGCTTCTGATGTTTCTGATGAAATCATTTTGGGAATGTCCTCAAAGTGAAAACATTTAAAAGACAGACTAATAAATATTTCAAACAAGTTGTAAGAGTGGTCTTTTAGGAATGAAGTTAGATCAAACTGAATCTTTATAATTCAGATTTTCATACCCGTTTCTCCCGTACTCATGTCAGTAGACAGTGATTTCTTTGTGGGTCTTCGACTGCGCATGCCGTGCCGGACACCCACAGGACCCTGAGACAGGACAACAGAGCTGAACGTGAGCCGAGGTGCGTGAAGAACGAGAAAGTCCCGTGTTTTAACATGACGATGGTGATGAAGATGGTGCTAGATGTTTATTAATGTCATTAGATCACCTGATCTTGAGTGTGAGAGCACTGTGTGTGTGTGTGTGTGTGTGTGTGTGTGTGTGTGTGTGTGTTCAACCTGGTGGTGATGAAGATGATGATGATGGTGGTGGTTGACCACATGAGAGCCGTGCATTAGTGGGGGTCTGATGGGGGGGTTATACTGGAGGGGCTGCCCAATCAGAGGAGGATACCTGCCATCACCTGTGGACACACCAACACCAACACCAACGTTATCTATCTAAACTACACCAAAATATACAATATATAGCAAAATACTACTAAAGTTCTGAAATATAGCAGAAACATGAAAAAAATATATACCAAATATACAACAAAAACATGCAGGATGTACCAAAAGCATTAACAAAAATACAGGGAAAAAAACCCCAAAATATACCAAATATATAACACTTAAATACAAAAAAATATTCACCGAAAATATACCAAAATAAAATATTTAAAATATGCACCAAAAATGTACCAAAAACTTGAAAATACAAAAAAAAATATAGCAAAATATTTTACAAAAATAAACAGGATGTGCCAAAAAACTTAAATATACCAAAATCATATGAAAATATACTATATATATATATATATATATATATATATATATATATATATATATATATAAAAATCCAGGATGTATCAAAAACTTATCAAAATGCTAAAACTACTAAAAACTAAAAAATATACCAAATATATAACAAAAATATGCAGGTTGCACCAAAAACATTACCAAAAATATACCAAATATATAACAAAAACATGCAGGATGTACCAAAAACATTAATAAAAATACAGAAAAGATACCAAAATATGCCAAATATATAACAAAAATATGCAGGATGTACCAAAAATAAATACTGAAAATATACCAAATATATAACAAAAATATTGTACCCAAAAAAAGTAACAAAAATACAGAAAAGTTAAAAAAAAATATAACAAATATATAACAAAAATATGCAGCATGTACCAAAAACTTAAAAATACAAAAAATATACTGAAAATATACCAAATATATAACTAAAATATGCAGCATGTACCAAAAACATAACAAAAATACAAAAAAATATATTGAAAATATACCAAATACATAAAAATATGCAGGATGTACCAAAAATGTAACAAAAATACAAAAAATATACTGAAAATATACCAAATACATAAAAATATGCAGCATGTACCAAAAACGTAACAAAAATAGAAAAAGTATACTGAAAATATACCAAATACATAACAAAAATATGCAGGATGTACCAAAAACGTAACAAAAATACACAAGATACACAGAAAACTGACCAAAATATACCAAATAAATAACAAAAATATGCAGAATGTACCAAAAACTTAAAAAAAATCTACCGAAATATACCCAATCTATGAAATTATGCAGGGTTTACCAAAAACGTAACAAAAATATGAAAAAACAAACAAGATGAAAATTTAGATACACTCCGATCGGCTCACCTTGGCCTGGAGCGTACGGGCGGGACAACTGAGGCATGATGGGAAACGGGGCGTGGCCAGGACGAGGACCCTTCATACTGGCCAGATGGGCGGGGCCAGGCGATTGCGCCGGAGAGGGGGAGGGGCTTAGCAGCTGCTGTGGATTATTCTGGAAGGTGAGAGAGAATTTTGTGAGTGAGTTACGAATGTTGTGTAATGTGAAAATGAGGTCACATGGGATGTAATGCAGGTGCTTGTACCTGTGTGGCGTCCTGCGGCGGCAGGTCGCTGTGTTTGTAGTAGCGGTTGGGTTTCCAGTGCGGTGGGGAATGGGCTCTCGGCTGCTGGTTGGGAGGAACGCTCAACTGCATCATCACCACTCCACCAGCAGGAGGCACAGCTGGAAATCACAATGCATACTGCATATTTCAGTACTTTATTCAATTATGGATTGTTATGCAGCAAAATGCATATTAAATATAATTCAGATTACTACAACATTTGTGACTACATATACATACATTTAATACTATATTTTTCATATTTAATTATGAATTGTGATTACATAAAATACGTATTATTTAACTTCTATTCACTTATTATTAATTGAGAATTGTAATAAAAACAAAACAGTAATGCTTTAATAAAATGAGATGCTTAATAAAAAGTGTGAATTGTGATCAAATAAAATAAGTATTACTTCTAATAATTTATTGTTTTTATTTTATGGATTGTAATAAAAATAAAATTGTAGATACTATAGATATCAAAGCAAATTAATTTAAAATGACATCTTTAATTTAACTTTTTAAATATTTTTTATTTTACTTTTTTTTTTATATTTTTAAATTTACATTTTTAAATTATGGATTGTTATGCAGAAAAAAACAATTTTAACCACAAAAGTCGTATTATAAAGGATTACTTCTAATAATTTATTATTTTCTAAATTATGGATTGCAATACAAATCAAATAGTAATGTTTTTCATTAAGTTTAATGTTTAATAAAAATATATGCATTATAAATCTAAAATCAAATTTTTTTTTTTTTTTTTGTTTACACTTTTTAAATATTGGATTGTTATGCAGAAAAATACATTAAATAAAATTATAATTACTACAAAATTTTAACTATGTATACACAGTACTATTTTTAATTTTTAATTATGATTAAAAAAATTAAAAATTCATGGTATTAAAAAGTATTACTTCTAATATTTTTTATTTGTAAATTATGGGTTGTAATATAAATAAAATAGTAATGTTTTAATTAAAATAAAAGTTTTAATAAAAATATGAGTAAATAAATGCAGTATAAATATCAGATTACATTACATTTTTAATTTTACATTTTTATATTATGGATTGTTATGCAGCAAAATACACATTAAATCAAATAAAAATTACTCAACATTTTAACTACATACACACATTTAATGCTATGTATTTTTAATACTATATTTTTCATATTTAATTATGAATTGTGACTAAAATATGTGGTATTAAAAAGTATTACTTCTAATATATATATATATATTTTTTTTTCAATTTTAGATTGTAATAAAAATCAAATAGTAATATTTTAATTAAAACAAATGTTTAATAAAGTCAAGAGGAAATAATATACGCATTATTAAAATATAAAAAAAAAACTAAAAATTACATTTTATTTGATATTTTTAATTTTACATGAATTCACAAAATGTAACTACATGTAGACATTTAATGCTATATTTTTCAGGTTTACTTATTAAACATTTAAAAACAAAACGAGAAATTATATGCATTATAAATACCAAATCAAATAATATATATATATATACACACACACACACACACACACACACACACACACACACACACACACACACACACACACACACACACACACACATACATACACACACACACACACACATACATACACACACACACACACACATATATATATATATATATATATATATATATGTGTGTGTGTGTGTGTAC
>CM065121.1:15867628-15882628 GCA_033026305.1 Cirrhinus molitorella | reverse complement strand
ACTGGGGGGTTGGGCGGGCATGACCGTCTGGAAACCTGAAAAACACATCAAGACGGAAACTTATTAGCATAAACAACAGCCAAAGACGAACAAACAACATCTGGGAGTAAAACATTACGGATAAAGTGCGGAAAGAGATTCACACAACATTAAAGCTGTAAACAACTTCTCAAATCCATGCTTAATTGCGAAAGACGAAAATCTGTGAAATGAGGTAAAAGAAAAAAGTGTGAATGTGAGCGGGAACAGATGGGCGGTTATGCGCAAGGAGTCTCAGACCGTTCACAGGAACGTTTGTGAGGAAATGGCAGCGCTTCTGAAGAAAAACTAGTCGCTGACTAAGGAAACACGTTTCGTGGAACATTAAACAGCGAGAAAATTAGATACGCACGTTTGTAACCAGCACTTTTTCTAGAAAATCAGTTACAATGACTGAATGAATGCTCTTATTCATGAGCCAGACTGAAAAGGTTTATAATGATTTGTTTGTAAATAGTAATAATAATGAAAATATAAATAATATTATTGCTATATTTTATACATAATTTAGTAATATTTAATGAATAGGCTTTTAATTATGAGCTTAAAGGAATGAGTAAAGAAACTTAGTACTTAATATTTAATGATTTAGTAATGTTTATGAAATATTATTTAATGCAATCAACATTAAATATAAAAAGTTTATGTAATACATTTACAAATAAAATATATACTGTAACATGGGTTTATACATAAAATAATAATAATAATAATAATAATAATAAGTATATTATTTGGTATTAATTACATAATTTCATAATATCAAATAATACTGAATACGTTTAACAATTTAATGTTTATTAAATATTAAATTGCTATAAACAGTTTAATATGTAACATTTACAAATGAAATCCATATTGTAATTTAGGTTTATACATATTATTATTATTATTATTATTATTATTAACAACAACAATAACAACAATAATAATAATAATAATAGTATTATTATTTTATAAAGTATATTATATTTTATTATAATAAAATATAATATTGACATTAACATTTAATGATTTAGTAATTTTATTTTAATATTAAATGCAATAAACATAATATAAAATGTTTAAATATGTAATACATTTACAAATAAAACATACTGTAATATGGGTAAAAAAAAAATTATATATATATATATATATATATATATATATATATATATATATATATATATATAAATTATTCGGTTAAATATATATATAATATTCTGTATTAATAATGCTAAATATTACATTTAATAAATATATAATAAATCAAATATAATGTTGAATACATTTGATTATTTAGCAATATTTATTGAATATTATTATTTTATTTATTTATTTATTGAGCATAACATAAAAGTATATTATTTGGTATTAATCATTTCATAACTTCTTGGTATTAATAATGTTAACCAAATATTATATTTAATAAAATCTAATAATTATTAAATATAATATATTATCTAATAACATTGAATACATGTATAAATATAATATAATATAATACAAAGCTTTATAATGATTGGTATAACACTACTACTACTACTACTACTAATAATAATAATGGCATAATATTGAATACTTTTAATGATTTCATGTTTATTAAATATTAAATGCAATAAATATTCAATATAAAATGTTTAATGTCTCATCAGTTTACAAATAATATAATATAACATATAGGTTTATAATGATCTGTATAATAATTATAATAATATCATTATTTATTTTTTATTTATTTTAAATAGAATGCTAGTAGGGTTTTTGTGCAGATTGGGATCAATACAGTGGACCATGGCAGAAATCTTTTAATAATAACAATAATAATATTAAATAAATAAGTATATTATATTGTATTGCCATTAACTATGCAATGTCATAATATTGAATAATTACTACATATATTTAATGAATACTATATATTTAGTAATCTCATATATATTGCATTCATTAACTACATTGATTAAATGTTATTACATATTACTAAATACATCTATCATTTTATTTCTATTATCTATTATTTCAATTCTATTTGTCACAAAATTGTGATCTGTACAGTGATAGATTCTTTCTCTGTAGTTTCTGCTCTCATCAGATCCAGTACAGATGAGCGGACAGCTTGTTCTCTCCAGTTTGTGTGTGTTTGAGTAGACAGCTATTTTTACCTGCCCTTGCAAGGCCAAAGTGAAGAGAATAAAAGCCTGTCGATTTAGACCATACAAGCCCCACACACTCAAGTGCCTGTGAAATGGGGCCTTTCAATGTCACTGTGGACCAATCTGAGTTTTTCCTCTTCTCTTTCTCTCTCTCGCTCTCTCTCACACACACACTCAAAAACAGCAACTCTGCATCCTCTCCTTTTTTTTCAGTTCTTACTGATTAAAAACGAAGCACCTGAATCTTCACAAAGCTGATATAAAGTCACAGAAAGCCCATTTTAAGAAGGAAATCTGAGTGATGTTGCCCACGCATCACTTACCCACAATCATGGTTGCCATGCTGTTGCTATGTGGTTGCTAAGGCACTCTGAGAGCTTATTAGCATGTTTCCATGGTAATACAAACTAGTTTAATGGTAATTAGCTAAATTCTAAGTAGTCCATTTTTGGAAACATTCATAAAAATAAACTTGCAGAAACATGAAACTGGCATTCAATACTTTTTTCAACATTTAACATTTCAGTTTTGTGCTGTTGCATTTCTTCTCTTCGTCTTACATACTATATTGCATTTTTCTTTTTGAATACAGCCTTTGATGCCATTATGACAATGAATATTTATTTATTTATTGTTTGTCTGTTAAGAATATAGCCCTGACATGGCAATTAATATTTATTTATTACTTTATTTTTTTTTTTTATAAATATAGCCTTTGGTGATATGACAATGAATATTTATGTACTTATTTATTACAAGTTTTTATGAATATACCTCTTGGTGATATGGCAATGAATATGTATGTATGTATGTATGTATTTATTTATTTATTTATTTATTACTAGTTTTTAATGAATATAGCCTTTGGTGTTATGGAAATTAATATTTATTTATTTATTTATTTATTTATTTATACAAATATAGCCTTTGGTGATATGGCAATGAATATTTATTTATTTATTTATTTATTATTAGTTTTTATGAATATAGCCTTTGGTGATATGGAAATGAATATTTATTTATTTATTTATTTATTTATTATTAGTTTTTATGAATATAGCCTTTGGTGTTATGGCAATGAATATTTATTTATTATTTTTTTTATTTTTCTGAAATTAGTCGCGATTAATCCTACCTGACATTTTTTAATTAAAAATGTACATTTTTTAAAATTGAAGTTTAATTATACCTTTATATTGCAATAATTTCACATTCATGCTTCAAAGTAATGTAGAAACAACGAAGAACACACATTTTCACCAAACCTAGCCCGGCCAATGCGTTAATTGCGTTAAATATTTTTAACACATTAAAATTAAACAATTAAATGCCTGCGTTAATCGCATGTGTTTATTTACTGTTTGTCATGAATATATACTTTGGTGATATGGCAATATTTATTCATTTATTCAGTTATGATTTATATCTTTATTGTTTATCATGAATGTAGCCTTTGGCGATATGGCAGTTAATATTTATTTATTTAGTTTGTTCGTTTGTTTTAACATATTAACTATTTATCATGAATGCAGCCTTCGGCAATACAGGAATGACTTTGTATTTATGCCTTTATTTATTTATACAACTACTGTTCATTATGAATATGTTAGTGATATGCCAAAAATTATTCATGTAATATAGCCTCTTGGCATTGAATAATTGACTGATTTGTTTGTTTTCTGCCATATAGCACTCTGGCTCAACCCGACTGATTTTAATCGTGCTTTATAAATATTTTCACAATATCGCATGATAAAAATCTGCCAGTAGATCAGTGGGGGTCAGAGGTGAGAGTTGAGGAGTGAGGGCTGGGAAAAGAGACCGGTTCACTGTGAGAATGACTACGAATCTCATACAGTGACACGGCCCCGTCTCCCAGCGCTCCAATCGCCCTGCAGGAAGTGCTCACTCAGACAGGAAGTGCTGGTGCGGCGCGTTTGTACCTGTCTGTTGCGGCGGCAGTGTCTGACTCTGGGGGGCGCTGTAGTGTACCGGCGTCACCGCTCTGTAGTGTTGGCTGGAGTGCGAATACTGTCCCGGAGCGCAGTAACACGCAGGCACCTGCAGAAATACACACACGTTATCATAAACCCTCGTCTGTGGCCACATGATGCAGGAAACGTACCATATGTGTGAGTTTGTACCTGCTGCACAGGCTGCTGGATGTATCCGTGCGGCTGCAGGACCGTTTGATTGACGGCTGTGGGATGGGGGTAGGCGTGGCCGCTCATGGGCTGTCCCGCCGACGGAAGCATGTAGCCGGTGGGCGGAGGGTTCTGGAGCACCAGGGATTGTGGGTAGAGTCCCGTGTGGGGGTCCGGAGCGTCACCCGAAGGCTGCCGGACGAGATTCATCTGGCTGAACTGGGCACTTAAACCGTCCTGTTGCTGTTTTAACACACAAACGCACAAGAGAACAGCTCAGTTTCAATTAAAAAACAAAAAACAAAGCCCAACATCTAACTACAACTACTAACAATAAATATATCTATCTATATATACATACATACATACATACATACATACACACATATATATATATATATATATATATATATATATATATAGAATCATAATAATAATTTAGCAAAAAAAAAATTATATATATAATTTATTTATTTTTTTGTCATAAATAAATATGGTTTTAAAACACGTTTTACAAATTTGCAAAATAGATGAGATGTACAAATAAAATGTGTACATTACTTTTTTTTATAAATATTTCATAAACAATAATAAATACTAAATACATATTTTGTTGTAAATAAAAGTGATTTTCAAACACTTTTCAAACAAATTTGCAAAACATGTACAAATAAAGTGTATATATTACATTTTATTGTAAAAAAAATATATGATATACTAAAATATTCTGTGATAAATAAATGTGGTTTAAAACAATTTACAAATTTGCTAAACATGTACAAACAAAACGTGTACAGTATATTTAATTGTATTATAAATATTTAATTTTAAAAAATCATAAAAAATTGTGGTAAATAAATTTGCTACATATATGTATAAATAAAATGTGTATATTTAATTTTATTATAAAATTATAATAAATAATATATATAATATAATAACAAATAATATAATAATAAAAAATAAATATTTTAGTGGTAAATAAATGTCTTAAAAACGTTTATTAAAAAAAGTCTTAAAACACTTACAAATTTGCAAAACATGCGCACAAATAAAATGTATATATTTAATTTTATAGATATTTAATAAAAAATAAACATTTTATCATAAATGTTTTTGAAACACTTTGTAAACTAGCAAAATATATGTACAAATAAAATGTATACATTTAATTTTTTCAAATCTATAATTTTTTTAAAATAAATATTTAATAAATTTTTGGTAGAAAAATCTACCAAATATTTCATAACCTGCAATATTTTTAATAAAAAAGTGTTTGAAAAATAAAAATCAATTTGGGTCCACAAATGTATAATAAATATGTAATTAAATCTTTTTTACAATCTACGTTTTTTTGAATGAGAATATTTTAATGCATATTTTACATTTATACATATATCTGCAAAATGACTGGAGCCATTTCATTTTATAATAAACATTATTTTGCTAAAACTGCAGAAGAAACTCCAAATTAATTTTGTCAGAATAATAAAAAAAAAACTATGTAGGAAATCACTGTGCACTTACATAATATTTATTTAATATCTATTTTTTTTATATTACTTTAATACTAAAAATTATTTACTCAAGGCCTTGTGGGTAGGTACAAATAAAATGAACCAATATAAAGTCAAAACTTTACAATCCAATCAAGTTATCTAAAAAACTATAAATTAAATAATTAAAAACTAACGTTAAACTACAACTGGGTCATTTTTACAATCAATCAATCTCTCATTTGAAACCCAAGAGTCCAATCTTCATGTGATTATGCAACAAAAGGAGATATTTTTGAAGTGGAAGTGGATCACACGCTTTCAAAAATGAAACCAGGGCATTACATCGAGGACTTTAAGCTTTAAAAACCGGCACAGATCAAAGTCCGGCCCACCATCCACCAGGACCAGAGACCCTGCCTGGTCTGATCTCTGCTACACGTCGTTTTATTAAAAAAAGTAACAACATCTGGTGGCATTCATTATTGATGTGGTCTGAATTTGTTAATGAGGGTGTTATATTTGGTAGAAACGGGTCACACAGTGAGAAATATGACAGAAGTGACCCAATTCAGTCATGAGCCCCTCCGCAGGGTACAGACAACTCACATGGGACTCGTTTCCAAACTTTGGAGAGATTAATCAATAACACTGACAGAAATAAACTGCACTTTCTATGGTTCCCTGTGACACACTGAGATCACAAACTGGGTGGCAACACAATATGGATAATAAAAATACAAACGTTAAAATTACTGGAGAGAAGAATAAGGACATGGCGGAAAAAAAATAAAGACTGGGAAAATGATAACAGAAAATATTAAAGAGGCCATATTGTACACTTTTGTATTTTTTTTTGTATTCTATAGTGAAACGCATAAAAAAAAGAATAAATAAAGGATTAGGATATGCATGTATTGTAACAATGAACTTATTTGAAAAATAAGTAAAAAAAAAAAAAGATATATATATATTTTTTTTTTAAACTACACAAAATTTTATAAAATATAATATAATAAAATATAAAATAAAATATGAATAAAAAGAAAAAAAGAGTTGTAAATACTTTGGTATGTATGTATTGTATATTAAACTTATTTTTATTAAAATTAAACTATTAAAAAATATAATTTTACATGAAATATACATTTAAATAAAAAATAAAAAATAGCTTAAGAGTTGTAAATATTCTAGTAAGCATGTATCATATATTAAACTTTTTCAAAAGCACACAAAAAAAACAATAAAATTATAAATGAAAAATTTATTAAAATAAAAACTATTTGCATAGTTTAAGAGTTGTGAATATTCTGGTATGTATGTATCATATATTAAACTTTTTCAAAAGTACAAAAGCAAAATATATAAAATGAAATAAAAATAAAACAAATATATATATATTAAATAAATGTTCAACTTTAAGAGTTATAAATATTCTGGTATGCATTTATCATACATTACATTTTTTCTAAAGAAAAAGTCAAATATTATACATGTATTAATACAATTATACATGAAATATAAAATAAAATATAACTAAAAATAATATATCCTGGTATGCTGTATATCAATTTTTTTTTGAAAAAATAAACAAGAAAAAGAACATTAAAATATAATAATAAATAAAGTCATAAATTAAATCTAATATATATATATATTAGTATAGTTTTAGAGCTCTGAATATTCTGGTATGTATGTATTGTATGTTAAACTTTTTTGAAAGAGCAAGACAAATAAATAAAAATGAAATATAATTAAAAAAAAAATAAAATCATGAATAAGATATAAATATATATATGTATATATATATATAATTTTTTTTTTTTAATTTAAGCATTGTGAATACTCCAGGATCTATGTATTGTATATTAAACTTTTTTCCCCCAAAACAAAAAAAACTAACAAAAAATAAATAAAATAAAATAATAATAATAATAATAATAATAATAATAATAATAATAATAATAATATAAATGAAATATAAAGTATAAAAGTATAAAAGTTAAAATATCTAAAAATGTATAAAGAAATATTATGGTATTTACGTGTCATATATTAATTATTATTATTATTATTATTATTATTTCAAAAGAACAAGAAAAATTTATAAATATAATAAAATTATAAAGAAATATAAAATGAACTAAATGAAAACTAAGAATTGTCTATATATATATATATATATATATATATATATATATATATATGTATTTTACACTGATCTTCTAAATCTAAAATAGATAGATAAATAAATAAAATAAATAAATATTTAAATAGACAAAAAAAACTATATGTAATAATGAATAAAATTATAAATAAATTCTAAATTGAAATAAATACATTAAGAGTTTACGAGGTATAAATATTCAGGGATGTTTGTATCATATAGTAAACTAATTTCAAAAGAACAAATAAAAAACCTTTCCATGATATGACTTCTTTAATAAATCAAGAGTAAAAGAGAAGAGCAATGTTTCCAGGACAGGTGTTATGATGGAGTGAGAGTGAAGGAGGAGAGAAGTACCACAGTGTACTGTTGAGTGAAAGCACCAGGCAGGAGAGGAGGACAAGAGACCGCAGCAAACTGCACAGGCTGAGCAGACGACTGCAGAAAAGAGAGACACGCAGACAAAGAGGAAGACACGGTCAAAGACAACCATCAGAGAAACACAACCACACACAACTGAAAAAAAGGATAGAATGAATGAGAACTGAAGAGAGAGAAAGTTCTTAAATATGAATTTCTAAATTCTTGCTTAATACATTAAATCATTTCTAAATTGAAATATTGACAGCCGTCTAGTATTTCGTTTTAGCCTATAAACAATATAATGAATAACACTGTAAATATTGCATTGACTGTATACATTATACAATGTATACAAAGATTAATAAATTATAAAATTATATATTATACACCATCAAGTAACAATGTAACTAACTAGAATTTTTTTTAAATAAGACAAAATTAAATAAAACAATTTAAAAAGCTAAACTGAACTGAATAAAATAATTTAAAAAAAAATCTAAAAATTAAATTTCTGCAAAGATAAGATAAATTCAACTAAATTAAAAATTAGGAAAAAAATATAATAACTATAATTTGATTAAAAAGATTACAAATGAGATTTAGTCAGTTCAAACATTTTTTTTTTTAAATTATATTATTTTTATTTAATATAAAATATAAAGACACATTCGTTATAACGAATTAAAATGAAATAAATACTTACATATAAAATTATAACAGAACAATTTGACTAAATGGGATTTATATAAAATGTAACAATAAGAACAATGTGACTAAATGGGATTCATTTGTAATAAAATCCATTGAAAAATTATAAACACAAATTATTTATATCACACAAATATGATTTTATTTATTTTAATTATATTATGTTTAATATAAAATATAAAGACACATTACTCATAATGAATTAAAATATAATAAGTTTTTAAATATGAAATTGTAACAAGAACAATTTGACTAAATGGGATTCATTTGTAATAAAATCCATTGAAAAATTATACATACAAATTATTTATATATCATATTAAATAAATATTATATATATTATATTATATTTACATATCTATCTAGTTTGTATATGTTCAAACTGAATAGATTTAAATATAAACATTAAAAAAAACACCATTTCAACCAAAAAAGATTTTATTTTATTTATTTTTAATATAAAACATGAAAACACATTAATTATAATAAATTAAATTTAAATTAAAATAAAAAAATTAAACAAAAATTCTATTACTTGAATATAAAATTATAAAAAAGAAACTTTTTTTAATAATTATAAAAAAAAGAAAAACAAATAACTACAATAATTATTTAATAAATTCCAAAATAAGTTTTTTGAAAAATGCAAAACATGAGTTTTTCCTGACCTGTGCTAGAAGGTGATTAGCTGGCTGAGGTTGAGGGGGAGGAGGCAGAGGCGGAGGAGGAGGGGGAGGATGTAGAGTCATGGGCTGCTGGCCCCGCCCCTGCTGTGATGTCATGCTGGGGTTGTAGACCACTGGACTGCCATCAGGATTAACAAAGGGCTGACCTGTAGACGAAAAATAACAATCTAAAAAACCAAACCTGCTTTTACAAACTCGATTTAATTTGCGCGACAACAAATTAGTACGAAAAGTTAGTATCATGAATAAAAACTGACGCAGCATAACCTCAATCCTTTGAAGCAAGAGTCGGTCAGGTGGTACCAACCTGTCTGTGGATTGAGCAGCACGCTGCCCGGTGGGATAGCGCTGCTGTCCAGAGGAACGATGTAGAAGCTAGCGTTAGTATTAATGTTAGCGTTAGTAGTCGCGCTCTGAGACGCTGGGGCCGGTAGAGGGGCCGCAGGGGCCACAGTGAAGCCCCGACTGGGCTGGGGTAGAACGGGGGCGGGTAACGGCAGCTGGGCCGGCCGAGAGAGCGACCCGGAAGAGGAACCTACGCTACTAGAAGAGTCTGAACCTGAAGGAAGGCGAAGAACGAAAGAGCTTTTACTGGCATATACAAGGTATGAAGGAATGAATGAAGAGGGGTTGATGGGCGGGGCAAAAATAGATGACAGGAAGTGATGTCACACCGAAGGGAAAAGAACCATGCAGGGGGATCAAATAAAAATCAGTCCCAAAAGATAAATCTGACGATGTTTTTCTAGATATTCTCTGCAATAATCGGAATTTATTATTAGTCAGTCTTATTATTAATTTGATTACATTTTTATTATTTTTTTTCATTAATAAATATTTTCATTTAAATATATTATAAACTATTATTATTATTAATAATTTAGTTATCTAATGATTAATTAATTATTTTATTAGCACTTTATAATTACTTTTTTTTTTACAAATGTATTTATGGAATATTTTTTTCCAGATTGAAAGACATTCAATTAAAAAAAAAAATCTGAAAATATTAATATGACTGAAAACCAAACAGATTTTTTTTAGCAATTTAAAAATAAATAAATACAAATAATAAATATACTACATTTATGATTTCTTGTTAGTAAAGAAAAAAAAAAATTAGTAATTAAGTAAAACAATAATAAAATTATATGTAAATAAAATAAAAAATTATGTTACTATATATATATATAAAATAATGTAATACAAAAAAGTTAATAATAATACATTACAATATTAAGTTAGTAATTAAAATAGTAAATATACAACATTAATGATTTATTAGTAAATAAAATAAAAAATAAATAATTAAAAATGAACATAATGAAATAATGAAAATAAAGTTATAAAATAAACAATTACGTTAGCATTTAAAATTAAATTAAATATAAAATAAAATATTAATGACTACAAACCAAATACAGAATTTTATTATGAATCAAAGCAAAATCTAATAAAAATATAGAACAATATAAATATAAAAATATAGAATATAGAACATGTATGAACTTGTTAGTAAAAAAAATGAAAAAGAAAGAATAAACATTAAGTTAGTAATATAAAAAGAATCTAAAATTAAATGCAAATAAAACCATAAAATTCAATTTAAAATAATAAAATACACAATTTCTTGTTTATATCTTAAAAGCAACCTAAAAAAAATCCTGATGAAACCACTGGCTAACAACATAACACCATTTGCAATCATTTGTAGAGCTGTTCAAATGTAACTGGGCAGGAGGAAAGATCCAGCGGTTGCCGAACGGAAGAGCATCATTAAATATTAAAAATGATAAATATATATTGGCGTCGACTCCTCAAGCTTCTAAATGCCAGAGCATAAATAACCAATGAAGCCGGAGAGCCAACGGCTCTGAATATCAATGTGTTCTCTTAGCTGTTCCTCGACGGACATGAAATGGGTGAAAAGAGGGCAAAGAGATGCTTTCCGCCACACACATGCATTCTCAATGTATGGCTGCTTAAAGCATGAACAGGAAACAATAGGGAAAAAAAAAAAAAAAAGATCTTCAAAAAAACAAAACGATGAGCATAGCAAGGCAGGACTGGGATGGTGAAAGTTAAAATACACTTTGGTGGTATTCAGACACTTACGACAAACTAGAACAAAAAAAAAAAAAAAAAAAAGACTAATAAAATAAATTGGCTTATTCTAAAATGACTGTACTTTAGGATTTAGGGCTCATGTTGAAATTACCACAAAGTTCTAAACATTACACTAGCTTTATTTAAAAATCACAGACATGTAGGGATGCACGATATAATTGGGGACTATAATCAGTATTGTTACATTTAAATTTTTTTATTTCAAATTTTAGCTTTAAACCTTCTGTATCTATGAAATTCACTCAAGAAAAAAAGGAAAATTTAGCCATTATACAATCTTAAAATGGCCAAATATTAAAATATATTTGTGTGACAGGAAGCTGAAGGGGAGGGGCTTAAAATGGGGCAGGTTTTGTATCTCACAATTTGTATCTCGCAATGTTGACTTTTTTTTTTTCACAAGTGCGAGTATGCATCTCGCAATTTAGACTTTTTTTCCCGCAAATGCAAGTTTGTATATTACAGTTCTGACTTTTTTCTCACACATGCACCTGTATGTTGCAATTCTGACTTTTTTCACAAATGCAAATTTGTATCTCGCAATCTTGACCTTTTTCGCAAGTGAAAGTTATCTCGCAATTCAGACTTTTTTCACAAGTGCGAGTTTTATCTCACAATTCTGACTTTTTTGTTGCACATGCACTTGTATATCGCAATTCTGACTTTTTCACAAATGCCAATTTGTATCTTGCACATCTGACTTTTTCGCACAAGTGTGAGTTTGTATCTTGCAATCTTGACTTTTTTCGCAAGTGCAATTTTGTATCTCGCAATTCAGATTTTTTTCGCAGCTGCGATTTTGCATCTCGTAATTCCGACTTCTTTCTCACAAGTGCATTAGTATCTTGCAGTTCTGACTTTTTTCTCGCAAATGCAAGTTTATATCTCGCAATTCTCACTTTTTTCTCGCAAATGCATTTGTATCTCAAAATTCCGGCATTTTTCTCACAAATACAAGTTTGCGTCTTGTAGTTCCGACTTCTTTCTCTCAAATGAGAGTTTGTATCTCATAACTCTGACTTTTTTCTCAGAATGATGAGATATAAACTCGCAACTGCAAGTTATAAAGTATAATTGCAAGATCTAAACTCGCAATTGTGAGAAAAAAAAGTCACAACCGATATAAAATTCACTAGAGAATATTAAAGAAAAAAACCTTAAACATAGGGACTTGTTAATGTCATCAGAAAACAAAGTTTTTTCACAAGCAGGAACAATTGCTATATTTTGATAAGTTTCTTAAGATTTTGGAATATCTTTAAGATAATAATTAAGAATAATTTAAGAATAATTAAGGAAGTAAACTGGCTTCATTTTCACTTAATGCTAAAGTAAAAACAGGATTGATTTATAATATAAAAAACACCCATTGTTGGTGGCAGTCTAAATCTCTATATCGTGCATCTCTACGAAGTCTCTAGATGAAAGAGGTGGGAGTGTTATTTACTGGTTTTAGACAGTTTCCCGGTGCTCTTGCTGCTGGCCGTACTGTCTCCTCGTATCAGCAGGCTGATGCCGCTGAAGCTGTTGGCTTTGGTCATGGCGGGCTTCAGGTTCCTGTAAGAGCTGTCTGAATCCGTGCTGCTCCAGGGCCG
Source organism: Cirrhinus molitorella (assembly GCA_033026305.1). Lineage (NCBI taxonomy): Eukaryota > Metazoa > Chordata > Actinopteri > Cypriniformes > Cyprinidae > Cirrhinus > Cirrhinus molitorella. The sequence goes on along the minus strand of CM065121.1, from coordinate 15,869,165 downwards.
AGGGTCCGAATACTTCAGCTCATTCTCTGAGCTGCTCTGACGACTGTTTCCCGAGTGCCCGTCTCTCAATCTGGACCAAAAAAAAAAAACATGGAATTAAGGATTTGAACAAACACTGCTATCGTTTACTCAAAAGTACAAAGCACGGTCTCGTTAATGGTATGTAATTAAGCTTATAAACAAAGCAAACAAAGTAGTACCTGAATATCTGTCGTCTCTGCTGAGTGTTAATGTAAGTCATGTCCTCTTGGATTCTAGAGGGAATTTAAACATTATGATTAGATTATACGAGACAAAAGACAACAGACAAACAAGAAAGCAATAAATAATAATTTGGTATGTCATATTTTTTTTTTTACCTTTTATCAAACGGGAAATGTTCTTGACCCTGCAGACAAAAACAAAAACACATTTAAAAAAAAAAAAAATTCCAAAAAAGTAGGGGAAAACAAGAAGTATCTATCTCTCTATTATAACAAGATGTGTTTTATCTTGGAAAGGAGACGCACGTCTTGGGCGAAGATCCTGTCTCTGGCGCGCTGGTACTCCTCCTCTCGCTCCTCTATCGATTTACTCCGTCTGTCGTCCTTCAGACGCATCCGCAGCTAAAACACACACACACTTTATCTTCCAGCCAAGCATATCGCACCAATTATTGCACATATTACATTTGTTTATCTCACACAATCATATTTTAGCTTATTTAACATTAGATTATATTTCTCACCCTGCCATCTTCCTGATCCAGACTGGAGTTATCTCTCTTTAAGATGTACCGCTTTTGAAAATCATCTGTTTTATCATCTTTAATGTGTTCGGAAAACTTCTGATCTGGTCTGTAAAAGAAAAAAATTGCGTTATATAAAAAGGTCATTGTTATGACAGCCGAGGTTTGTTGAAATCCACACGCACATTCTAGTATTGCTGGTTTTGTTGATAATGACCGATTTCCCGGTCTGATCGACATTATGGTCCAGCCCAAAATACGCCGCCACCCTGTGAAGGAGCATCCTGTGGTATGATGTCATCGGGGGGAACTTCCTCTTCTGACTTCTGTGACACACACATACAAAAAAAAGTGTTATCTACATTAATAAGTTCAGTTACATTTATTCATTTGGCAGATGCTCGTAACTTCCAATGCAACTTAAAGTTGAGGAATACAATAAGAGATTCAACAATGCAGCAATAAAACAGAAGTGTCAGTTACACAAGGTTTCAGTCATCATTTAAAATAGTAAAAGCTAGGATTAGTGAGGGAAAAAAAAAAAATGAAAAGCATAGAGATTTTTTTTTAACACGGAAGAGATGAGTTTTCAATTGTTTCTTGAAAACTGAGATTTGGCTGTCTGAATTTAAAGATGATAATATAAACATTTTAAAGTTGCATTAATAACACTCTCTAAAATAAAAAATAAAATGATCTAAAATAGAGAAATTTAACACTGACATATAAATACAGAATTATTAAAACACTATTCAAATTCAAAAATTCAAAATTCAAATTCTTTTGTTTATTTTTATTTATCTAATTCTT
>CM065121.1:15857628-15865128 GCA_033026305.1 Cirrhinus molitorella | reverse complement strand
AGAACGACAGATAGAACAATAGATATTGATGACACATAGATAGAATGACCGATGAATGAAAGACAGGAAGAAAAAGGAAGAAAGACAGATAGATAGATAGAATGAACAATGATAGATATAGATAGGACAACAGCATGATAAATATATATAGATAGATAGATCGATCAAAATGACAGACAGACAGAGATAGACAGAACGATAGAATAGAATGATAGAACAACAGAACGATAGATGATAGATAGATAGATAGATAGATAGATAGATAGATAGATAGATATAGATAGAACAACTGATTAATAGAATGATAGATCAATAGAACGACATAGATATAGATAGACAGATGATGGATAGATAGACAGATAGATATAGAATGATAGAAGATATAGAATGATAGATGAGAGAATAGAAAAGAAAGAAAAGACATAAGAAATAGAAATAGAAGGATAGATAGAATGACAGAAAGAACAATAGATAGACAATGATAGAATGATAGAACAATAGCTAGAACGATAGATGGATGGACAGAATGATCGATAGAGAGAGTAATATAGATAGAATGATAGAACTAAAGATAGATGACAGACAGATATAGCAATATAGATAAAAGGACAGAATGAAAGATAAATCATATGATAGAACAATAAAGCTATACCGATAGAATGATAGATACAACGATAGATAGATCGATCAATACATTGATAGATAGATAGATAGATAGATAGATAGACAGACAGAGAGATGTAGATAGACAAGACATGATAAATAGAATGATAGATAGATAGATAGATAGATAGATAGATAGATAGATAGGCAGATAGAATGAACAATGATAGATATAGATAGGACAACAGAATGATAAATATATAAATATAGATAGATAGATCAATAAAATGACACAGATAGACAGAGATGGACAGAACGATAGAATAGAATGATAGAACAACAGAACGATAGATGATAGATATATAGATAGATAGATAGATAGATAGAACAACAGATCAACAGAATGATAGATCAATAGAACGACAGATACAGATAGACAGATGATGGATAAATAGACAGATGATGGATAGATAGATAGATAGATAGATAGATAGATAGATAGATAGATTGATAGATAGATGATGGATGGATAGATGGATAGATAGAATGACAGAGATAGAATGATAGAACGATAGATGGATATAGATAGATAAATAGTCAGATAGGCAGAACAACAGATGATAGATAGATGGTAGATAGATGGATATAATGATCGATAGATAGAACAAAAATTAATAAATAATATTTTTATAAAAAAAAAATGACCTTGTTCAAATGCAAAAACTTCATAAAATAAATAAATAAACATGATCTATTGGCCAGGTATTTTGAGAATAAAACCACTGATCATTCACACTTTATGAACAATACACACAAATTCCTTTTGCTCATACTTCATACAAGACACTCACTGCAATTATATTGCAAAGTGAATCAAATTGATCCTATAAGTGTCAAAAACAGACAAAAACACAAGTGACAGTGACAGTAGCAGCAGAAAGTTCATTACAGTAAATATATTCCATTCAGGTGCAGGGCTTTGGGGTTTAGCGGGTATTTGGCCGTTCCGACAGCACATGAATTTATATTTCATGAATGGGATTTACAAACTCCCTCGAGGAGAAACACGAAGGATTGTGGAGGTTATGAGATCATTCTGCCCTTCTGTGAGCTTTGGACTCGATCCCGCCATGATCCCTCACTCTGATGCTAAAACTCGGCTTTATTTCAAACAGCGAGCGAGAGGAAGACCAGCCAAATGAACAGCAGTGGCTTTAAAGGGATAGAGTTCACCCCCAAAAAATAGCATTCTGTCTTCATTTATTCACCCTTTTGTGATCCCGAACCTTCAGACTGACTGACTTCCGTAAAGCGGAAAAGGAGATGTTTAGATGAGCGTTCAGGCTGCTCTTTTCCATACAATGGAAGTGAATGGGAACCAAAGCTGTTAAGCATCAAAAATGACAAAAATCATCATAAAAACATAGTGAAAATTACAGCATAAATTCAGAAGACTTTGAATATCGCACACGAGTGATGCCTGCGACCATTTAAAGCTCATTTGACGCTTAATGTATCGGAAAAGAGAAGCAAATCATTTAAGTTTCATTTCTGGGAGTTTTTCTGTTTGTTATAATTCGTTAGCCACTGTTTTTTCGTTCTCTGGCTTTCTGTCAAGAAGAAAGAGCTTCCCGATTTAACTGCCGAGCTCCTGAATGAGGACAAAAATGTCACGCTACACGAGGGACAAGAGAGAAGACGAATGGACGGATGGTGAATGAGAAGGTTGTGAAAGAGCGAAAAGGGGGGGAAAGGTACAGAGATGAGAGACATCTATGAATAGAGACCCTCTTTCCTCGGGGAGGAAGTCTCGTTCAGTCGCTCAAGGACGTATGCTTGATTGAGGACGTTTATTCGTCTTTCAGACGCTTCATCCACAAAGACCTTGAGTCCTTTTTCTTCCTCACCTGCTCTCGTACTGCAGGACTTTCGATTAAGAAAAGATGACGATCGTTTCTTTTTTATATACTGTTTCTATATATATATATATATATATATATATATAAACGTCTATATGTCTTTACGAGTAAGGTTGTTTAAAGGACATCAATCTCTCAAATATTATGCAGTGAAGTAGTGACATATCTATAAAAATCTATATCTAAATCTATATCTATAAAAAAATGCAAATCAACAATAATACAAAAAAGAAAGAATTAATGTATTGTTTTCTTCACAAATGATAATTATGATTTTAAAAAATTAAAAATTAACATTTGGTTTACTTCTGAAAAAACAGTTATGAAAATTTGTAAATATGGTAAATATACAAAATGTCTTAGATGTTATAAATAAAAAAAATATATAGATAATAAATATATCTAAAAATGAGGGGAATATATACATGTACATAAGGTTATAATTTCTTTATAGATTTATTAAATGTTACAAATGATATAGACAGATAGAAGATGTATAATTTATTACTTTATTATATTAATTATGTTTTATATTACACAAAATTTTGTGTTTTTATAAAGAAACAAAAATTACATCTTTACAATAATACAAAATATATATGAATATTTTATATGTTTATATATAAATATATATACATTTCTATATAAATTGACAGACTGTTTTTTTAAGAGATTTGTAGATAATAGTGTAAAATATCTATGTAAAAACACCTATATCTATTTATTTAAAGATAAAATATAAAAAAAATTGAAAAATATAGTTAGTGTATATAAATGGCTATTATTTCTTTATAAATTTAAATGTTATAAAACATTACATAACTTATTACAAAATTATATTATTTGATATATTTTACAAAATGTATTTCATGTTTTTCTCAATAAACAAATGAATATAATAAATGGATATATATATATATATATATATATATATATATAAAATCAAATTTACATTTTAATAATTATTTTAATTATATATGAAAATGATGAAAAATGTATATAACAATTATAATAGATATAGAATATTATAGAATTTTCTAGAATAATTTTGTTATATATAGACAAATGATGAAAATGTAAGTCGAAATGTTTAAAAAAAGTCGTAAAAGGTAAAATGACAAAAATATACATGAATATTATAGATTAAGATATTATAGAATTGTATAGAATAATTTAGTTTTTTATAAATGCATAACAAATATAGATTTTATATAGTATAGAAAATTGTACAATTATAAAAATGTATAGATTAACGTAGTGTTAAAATATATATATAAAAATAGATATTATAGAATATTATACATTATACAGTTGTATAGATTACTTTTGTTATTCATAATATATATAATCTCTCTCTCTCTCTCTCTCTCTCTATATATATATATATATATATATACACACACACACTAAAATTATGAAAAAATTACATATATAGTTGACATACTATTGTTTGTCTTGTATAGATTTTGTTTGCATTATTTATAAATTGATAAATATAGATAAAATATGAAAATGACTATATATAAATCATATAAAAGTTATAAAAGAACATACATAAATGTATAGATTTGTATAGATTTTTTAGATGAATGAATGAATTTGGTGTCCGTTAGTTAAAAAAAAAAAAAAAAAAAAAAAAGTACTAGAAAATCACCTGAAAACAGACTAGAATATTCCAAAATATGTAATGTTAAATGAAAAAAAAAAAAAAAAAAAATCAGTGCTGAAATAAAGTAGTGATGTAACATTGCGGAAAAAAAATAATTGAGGCATATCAATTGGCGACTGTATTGCCCACCCCTTTTTCCAAAACGCCTATTTTCGCAAATCACCATCAATAACCTCCCTACGAAATAACCAAACGCGCAAATAAAGTTGCAGCCTCATATACAAAGAGCTGATGGCGTTGACCGCCCGCGGCGAGCTCTGGGCTTCCTAATAGCGGCTCTGAGCTGCAGACTAACCTAATAAATAGAACAAAAATGGGGTTTGGATAAGAACAGGCAATTATAGCAATCCACTGCGCTCGGCAGCTGAGACAGGAAAATTGTATTTGGTATAGATGATGGATGAATGCAATCCTGCGCTGGGGACGCGCGTGCACACGAGCACCTTCAATAAACGCACAGCTCTATTAAACGCGCACACGCGCACAATCGACTTCAGACACACACGCACAAACGTCTTTATAACTAAGAGCAGAGCTGATGTTTTGACAGCGTTATTATTGCGGGCTGCAAGGACAAAGGTGAAGCGGTTTGATCGTACACAGCGCGTTTTACAGTATGTACTGCATACACTAGCGCTCAAAAGTTTGGAATCATTAAGATTCTTTAATGCTTTTGAAAGGAGAAAAATCTGTAAAATTGTGAAATATTATTATGATTTAGAATGTATGTTTTCTTTTTGAATATGTTTTGAAATGGAATTTATTCCTGTGATGCAAAGCTGAATTTTCAGCATCATTGCTCCAGTCTGCAGTGTCACATGATACACCAGAAATCAGTCTAATATGCTGATTTGGTGCTCCATTATTATTTATTTTTTTGGTGTATGTGTGTGTGTGTGAGAAAATCATACATTTTCCATTAAAGTTCAAAACCATTTATTGTAATAGAAATATTGAATCTGGATCATGTTATTAAATGTTTGTCGTAATGTATGATACAGTTAAAAAGGCAATTAAGTTTATACATTACATATAAAAAAAGTAATAAAAAATGTACATTAAATTATAAAAATGAATACAATATTTTTTAACTGTAAGAATTGTTGTTATTGTAAAAATTAATAAATTAAAAATTGAATGTAAAAATCCTTAAATTAAGTTTTTTTACATTAACTATAATGAATTAATAAATACTACATTTAATATAACATTAATTTGTGTAACAGAAATGAAAAATTTGAAAACAGAAATAATAGCAAATAGTGATCTTTATATACATTTCTTTAAAGATTTATGAAATGATGAAAATCAATAATATAGACAGATAAAAGATATATAATTTATTACTATATTTTATTAATATATTATATTAAGAGACGTAATAGATATTTTTGTTATAGATCTATGAAATGTTATAAAATCAAATAAAAGATATATAATTTATTACTATATGCAATTCATAATTTTTATATATTATACTAAATTTATTTTGAGTTTTTATAAAGAAACAAAAAATATAAACAATTAAAATAAATTTAAAATGCTAAAATATATGAATAATGATTAATATTATAGACTTCTACTATTATAGAATTTTACAAATTACTACAAATGTATAACTTGATATAGATATTAAAAAACAAATATAAATCAATAAGATTAATATATATAAACACTGACAGAAAATGTAGAAAAATTTTGAAAATAGAAATGCAATAGATATCTTTACCTATGAAATATTCTAAATTAAATACAAAGACACATAAAAGTAGAATTTATTAAATTATTTTAATACACTAGATTTACTTCACGTTTTTATAAATTAATAAAGAAATTTAACTAAACAATTAAAATAAATATAAAATTATAAAATAAATTAGTATTATGCATATATTTTAGATAATATAGAATATTATAGAATTTTACAGATTAGTGTTATTTATAAATTGATATATATACTAAAATACAAATAAATCAATATGTATAATATAAATCAATATGATGAATATATATATATATATATATATATAAAAACAGCTTTTTTTAGAGATTAAGACATTAATTAGTAACAGAAATGAGAAATTTAGAAAATAGAAATTTAATAGATATCCTCTTTACGTATGAAATACTATAAATAAATTATATAGACACAAAAGTATAATTTATTATAATGATTATTTTAATATATTGTACAAAATGTATTTCACGTTTTAATAAATAAATAAATATAAATAATCAAATAAAAACTATATATAAAATGATAAAATATATAAATTAGTATTATTAATATTATATAACTTGGATATTATAGAATTGGCAAGATTAGCGTTATTTATAAACTTATAGTATAGATATATATTAAAATCATGAAAATATAAGTCAATATGATGAATATATATAAAAACTGACAGACTAACAGAAATTATTAATTATTATATAATTTAATGATACATTTCTCTAAGGATTCTTTGATGAACTGAAACTGAAACATCAGCATTTATTCAAAATATAAATCTTTTGCAACATTAAATGTCTTAAATGCATTCTTGCTAAATGAAATTATTTTATTTAGTTTTATTTTGGATTGTTAGTGTACCACAGTATCCACAAAAATGTGAAACAGCACAGCTGCTTTCATAATTAATAACAAATCAGCATATTAGAATGATTTCTGAAGGATCATGTGACACTGATGACTGGAGTAATGATGCTGAAAATACAGCTTTTATCACAGAAATAAATTCCATTTTAAAATGCGTTCAAATAGTAAAACAGTTATTTCAAATAATAACAACATTTTAAATTTTTTACTGTATTTAGAATCAAATAAACAGAGCCTTGGTGAACAGAAAAGTCTTCATTCAAAAACATGTAAAAAACGGTAACCATTCCAAACTTTTGAGCGCAAGTCAACAATCCTGTTTGTGAATTAGTAAGTCACCTAAAAAGTAAACAGTAAGCTAGTCCGAACACACATCCATCCACACACACGTTGGTTTACCTGTTCGTGCGTCAGTTCTCGAAACGGAGGCGGAGACGGTTCCTCACACACCGCCAAGCTGCGGACTAACTTTAACTTGCCGTTGGACTGGAGGAGAGTAACCATGGTTACCAAAACGTCTGGCACTCATTTGCAAAACAACGTCCAACAACGCGACTAAAAATACACAAGCAGCATTTCGCAGCATCTCAGGAGACTTTTCAGAGCTCAGGGAGGGGTTTTTGCGATTAGATGGTTAATTAGAAGCATGTTTATTAAAACGGACGCTTACATAAAGATCCAACACCCCTGAAAGTCTGAAAATCTCA
>CM065121.1:15740128-15852628 GCA_033026305.1 Cirrhinus molitorella | reverse complement strand
ACTATATGTTACAAAAGTTATGTGAATACTAAAATCTAGATAAGCAAGAGATATTTTAAGTATTATTTTAAGTACTATTATAAGTTATTTTTTTAATATGCATTTACATAGTCAGTAACAAGGAGTTACGCAAGTTATGTAACTGTTGAAACATAGATGCGCAAAAGACAATGCATTTACGTGGTCTGTAAATATACGTTACACAAGTTACGTGAATACTGAAATGTAGATAAGCAAGAGATATTTTAAGTATTATTTGAAATACTATAAGCTATTTTTTTAAATATGCATTTACATAGCTCGTAACAAGGAGTTACGCAAGTTACGTAACTATTGAAATATAGATGCGCAAAAGACAATGCATTTACGTGGTCTGTAAATATACGTTACACAAGTTACGTGAATACTGAAATGTAGATAAGCAAGAGATATTTTAAGTATTATTTTAAGTACTATTATAAGTTATTTTTTTAATATGCATTTACATAGTCAGTAACAAGGAGTTACGCAAGTTATGTAACTGTTGAAATATAGATGCGCAAAAGACAATGCATTTACGTGGTCTGTAAATATACGTTACACAAGTTACGTGAATACTGAAATGTAGATAAGCAAGAGATATTTTAAGTATTATTTGAAATACTATAAGCTATTTTTTTAAATATGCATTTACATAGCTCGTAACAAGGAGTTACGCAAGTTACGTAACTATTGAAATATAGATGCGCAAAAGACAATGCATTTACGTGGTCTGTAAATATACGTTACACAAGTTACGTGACTACTAAAATCTAGATAAGCAAGAGATATTTTAAGTGTTGTTTTCATACTTTTCTTTTAAAATATGCATTTACATAATCTGTAATGAGTTACGCAAGTTACGCAACTATTAAAAAATAGATTGGCAAAAGACAATGCATTTACATAGTCTGTAACTATGTTACACAAGTCTTATTTGAAGTACTATATAAGTATTTTTTTTAAATATGCATTTACATAGTCTGTAACAAGGAGTTACACAACTTTTAAAATATAGATAGTCTGTAGCTATACATTACACAAGTTACATGACTACTGAAATTAGATAAGCAAGAGAAATTTTAAGTATTATTTTCATGTTTGTTTTTTTAAATATGCATTTACATAATCTGTAATAATGAGTTACGCAAGTCACGTAACTATTGAAATATAGACAGGCAAAAGACAATGCATTTACATAGTCTGTAACAAAGAGTTACTAACTACTGAAATACAGATACAAAAAAAAGAGAAAGTTTTGCTTTCGTTTTTGACTAATTTATTGGAGAACAAATAAAATTGTGTAATTTCGTTATTTTCGTATTTATAAAAAGGAAATTGTGTTTACCGGCTGTGCTGTTTTCAGGACTGGGCTGGAACCTTAGGGAGCGTAGGACCCTGGGGCCTCTGGAGGCAGCGGGGCGGACTGAGAGACGGACAGGGGGCAGCAGCAGTCCCATGACCCCCGTCACCAGCGCTCGGGTCGGGTCGCCAAGCCACGGCTCACGCACACGCTCCGCATCACCCTCGGACACCTGTCACACACACAAGGACAGAGGTCAGGGGTCAAATACGGCAGGGTCAAGAGGTCAGGGACGCATGGATACAGTAGCGTCCGTGAGGGAGAGCTGAACTCGTTTGACGGAAAGTCTGGAAGGTCTTTCGGGAGCAGAAGCACTGCAGCGCTTTTGAAAAAGTGTCAGGGTGGTGACATGAATATGGAGAACAGACTGTGCCGCAGAGAGACAGGAACATTAAAATACACAGAGAGGAAGTCATGTTTAACGCTGAACCTTTGACGCATTTCAAGCGTTTCAGTGAGAAATCACAAATACGAAGCCGATAATATGGCTCCAGCCTCAATTTATAAATATTTGGTGTTGATTAGAATACAGTAATTGTTGTTTTTTGAGAGAATCGACTCAATTCAGTATGACAAGGTTCTTGCTGATGTTGCATCCTTAACCTTCATACCCATACAATAATATTAATTAATTAGCAAATTTCTTGAGTCAAGAACTCTGTCTTAGGAAATTAGTATCTGCTGCCTGAAAAAATAAATAAATACACTTGGTAAAATTACAGTAAAATGACAAATGATCAGTACTCAATTTAACAAAACTACAAATCTTAAGATGAAAAATTCGTAGAAACTCAATTCATTCATTTTGTTGTTTTTGTTGTAATTTTGTTATGTGTATTTCCCATTTTTATTATTATTATTTTAATGTTTCTACTTCGGTTCCATTTAATTACTTTTAATTTAAATTAATTTCAGTTTGTTGGCAACATTTCTTATTTCACTTATGCTTTTAAGCTAATATTTATATTTTATTTCATTTTAGCTTCATTTCAATTAATAGTATACATTATTAATATTTTAATAGTTTTAAGTAATGACAAAACCCTGGTGCCAACTTAATACAAAGGGCCAAATTACTAATCCTACTGATTTAGTTTTGTAAAATGTGTTAAAAATAAGGACTATTTTCATTTTAAATGTAGTTTAATTATGAGTACTTTTGGCATGTTCTTTTGATATTTGTATTATTTTAATATTTCTATTTTGGTTTAATTGTATTATTCTTTTTTATTATTATTCTTTTTTACATTTCCACTTAGGAATTTTAGTGCTTCAATTTATTTTAGTTAGTTGGCAACATTTCAATTTTTCAAGTTTTATACTTATTTTAGCTTTATTTAAATGTTTTTAAAAGTTTCAGGTAATGACAACAAATCAATATGGAAGACCAAATTACTAATCCTACTGATTTAAGTTCTGTAAAATAGTATAAAATATAAAATAGTTTTTTTTACATTTAAATTTCAGTTTAATTTGTATTACTTTTGTTGCGTGCGTTAGCCATTTATATAATTTTGATATTTCTATTTAGGTTTATTTTTATTATTATTTTTTTGCTTTTTTCCCCCCCCTTTCCCAATTAATTTCAGTTATTTGTCAACATTCTTATTTTGGTTTAAGTTTTATATTAGCTTTATTTAAGTATTTTTTTTAAGATTCAGGTAATGACAAAATATCAATACGGAAGACCAAATTACTAATTCTACTGATTTAGTTCTGCAAAATATATCAAAAAAATATATAAATATTTTAATTTTAGCTAAATTTGTATTATTTTTGTTAAGTGTGCTTGCCATTTCTTTTATTTTGATATTTCGATTTAGGTTTATTTTTATTATTACTTTTCTTTTTCCCCCTTCCCCAATTAATTTCAGTTAGTTGTCAACATTTCTAATTTTCATTTAAGTTTTATACGTAGTTTAGCTTAATTTAAATGTTAATAATAGTTTCAGGTAATGACAACAAATCAATACGGAAGACCAAATTACTAATTCTACTGATTTAGTTTGGTAAAATATATATATAAAAAAAATTATGAATATTTTATTTAAATTTCAGTTTGATTTGTATTACTTTTGTTTGACCAAATTACTAATCCTACTGTTAGTATTATTATAGTACTATTATCTCTCTCTCTCTCTCTCTATATATATATATATTATATAAAATTATTATAAAAATAATGAATATTTTATTTAAATTTTATTTAAATTTGTATTACTTTTGTTAAGTGTGTTTGCTATAGGTTTATTTTTATTATTATTTATTTTCCCCTCTTCCCCAATTAATTTCAGTTAGTTGTCAACATTTCTAATTTTCATTTAAGTTTTATACTTATTTTAGCTTTATTTAAATGTTATTAATAGTTTCCGGTAATGACAGCTCAGTCCAAAAATAATCTGAGCCAATTTTGGCAAGAATTGGATAAATTTTGACGGAGGAGTAGCAAAAAACTGAATACTGTACTTTTCAAAATGGCCGCTACTGTATTGGGTGGAGTCTTAACGTAATCTATTCAATGTGATCAGCATGAGAAGAGTAATCAGGTGTACTAGGTTTCATTTTTCTAGAATTAAGGGTTCAATTACCAAAGGGTTTATTATTATTTAAATGTTGCATTTTTGTACTGGTGGTGGCGCTATAGAGACACCCCCCAAAGTTAGTCAGATCAGTATTCATGACCATCACTATAAATGTGCCAAATTTCAGCATTTTCCTATATTCCCTTCATAGGGCTGCCATAGACCCCCATTGGGGAAGAAGAAGAAAAAGAATTTTAGTTAATTGTCAACATTTCTAATTTTCATTTAAGTTTATCTACTACCTACATTTTATTTTCACTTTATTTAAACATTTTTGGTAATGATAACAAATCAATACAAATCCTACTGTTTAATTTGTTAAAATTACTTGGAAATAATGCATATTCATAAGTTGTTTCATAACATTCCTATCATGCTAAAGCAATTCTGTCATAACGCTAGGATTCATCCATTCAGGCTTGTGTCCGAATGAACTGAACATATGGGCCAGTGTTCGCCTGGGTATTAATGACCCAACAAACCCTCCCTCCTCCACCCATCCTGCCACCGCCAAAACCCGTGCCAAGACCCACCCTGTATCTCGAGGTCAAATGGGCCTGACCTGACTCGCCAAGTGGGTCCGAATACACCATCCAATCTAGAGACCCGCGTTCCTAAAACCTCCAGAAGAGCCGCATAGTGACACACACACTAATCAAAATTCAAAGGATTAGCATCGCGCACGATGTGACAGTAACGCAGGTGGCGGCAATGACAAGAACAGGTGGGTACGACCACACGCGCGCACACAAACACACAAGCTGTCATCCAAACAGCCAGACGGTCCATCAGAATGATCCGAGACCGTGCCATGACTTTTCCATGAGTGTTTGCGCACAGGTTACTGGCGTTAGCCCACGTCACCGTGGGAAGCATGCGTCTCTTCATCTCCTTTTGGCTCGTGGGGACAATGAGCGCCACAACTGCGCACCAAGTGACACTCTCAAGGACAATTATGACTTATGAGAGCGCTTTTCCACCCACACGCAGATCGAAACACCTACAGCTGGCAGGAATTGCGCGATCGCTGTTCATAAATATCCGAGCATCTCTCTTGCTGCGGGCTAATCTTGCCGCTGCCGTATCTTTTTCCCTCCGTTTATGTCGAGGTGAAGTGAAAATCCGAATCTGCATTTCAAAATACACCCTCCACCGCAACTACCCTCCCCTCCTGCTCGCACAACAGTTTTCGCTCCATATTCAATAAGTTCTTCCGAGCATCACTAGAGAGAAAAGACTCCCCGCGGACCTCAACGCCTGTATATTTTCACAAACTTGACAGTACAGATGTCCGAGTTTGACGCTGGAGGATATAAAAAAAAGAAAAAAAAAAAAGAAAATCAACCACCGCAGAAACACAAACACTCCGGCTGTCTCTTGAAGACAATACTGCATTTTCGGGCATTACTATTTGAATGAACGCCCTTGGTAGGCAGTACACTTGTTAGGATATCCAAAAAAAAACAGAGTGTGATGACTAGATAGATATTGATTTTCAAAAATGCTCATAAATGCTTTCTAGATGGGTATCTCACAGGGTACGAAGTCCCAAAAAACAATCAAGATATCCTCTAACAATCTAAAATACTCAATACTGCCGTCTAGATAGGGACCTTACATAATTTCCAAGGTACGATGCCTAAAAATCTTGTCATGTTCGCTGCTCAATAGGTGTATAACATGGGTTAGATGCCCAAAATTGCTGTCTAGAGAGGTTCAATACTCAACAATGCTGGAAGAGCTTCTAGGTAGGCAGCTCACTAGATATGCTCACTAGGTTTGATGCCAAAACGTGCGGTGTAGGTAGGAAGCTCATTTGGAACAATTCCCAAAATTGCTGTCTAGGAAGGTAGCGCACTAAGCATGATGCACGCAATTGTTGTCTAGGCAAAACAGTTACAATTTAATGCATGGAAATGCAGTCTAGGTAGGCGGCTCAATAAGTATAATGCCCTGAAATGCACCTAGGAAATCATTTCGCATCATTTGATGGGCAAAAACGCCGTCTGGGTTGGCGCATAACAATTTTTTACATTTACACTTATGCATTAAGCAAAACTGCTACTGCGGCTCCAACTCTATAATGTCCTAGAAAGGCAGTTCACAAGGTATTACGTCCAAAAACACTGTCTAGGAAGGTAACGCACTAAGTATAATGGATGATTGCTGTCTGGGCAAGGAGTTAATAAGCTTTTGATGTCTGAAATGCAGTCTAGGTAGGCGGCTCAATAGGTATGAACCAGCTCACTAGATTTGATGGCCATGAATGCCGTCTCGGTGGGCGTATAACAAGCTTTTACATTTACATTTATGCATTAAGCAGACGAAAACTGCTACTTAGGCAGCTCAAACAGTATAATGCCTAAAAAAGGCTGTCTGGGAAGGTAGCGCGCCAATTGCGACGCACACAAATGCTGTCTAGGCAAACATTTTAACATGCTTTTGATGGCCAAAACTGAAAAAAAAAAAGTGTCTAAGTAGGAGGCTCACTAAAAAGGGTAGTTTTGAGGACGGACACACAGACCAAACGAAAACAAGCTTTTGCTTTATTGTTTTCCCTGCTAAAACAAACAAAAGACAAAAACCAGACAATACAAAGTAAAAGAAATCAAACAAACACAGCCGTAACTTTTTGACCTTTTCACAAAAAATGTCGGCAACATTTGTTATCCTGCTTCAAGCGTGTTGTCTAAGACAATAAAGCCCAGGCGTAATTTCCCATTATCAATTATTAATCACCATATTTCAGGAAGCAACGAGCACTTACCCTCCTGACAAAAGCAGCGCATCGTCGCACCGGGCTCCAGGCTACACGTATTTCACTTCACCCCTGTTTTAGACTAATATGCAAATGGCCCATATTTCTGGATAAAAGCGTCGCTAATGGTTTTCCCTCCTTTTCCCCCCCCTCCCGTCACAATCCGTGTTCTCAGTGTGTGGCCGCTGTCACACTCAAGCTATTCTTCTCCTCTCCTCTCCTTTCCTCTCCTCATCAGTTCATTTACACGATTCGCCACATTAACGATATTAGCCGGGCTGCCTTCGGCTGTAATTTACACCGACACAAACACCCAGCTTTCCGCTGATAGCCGCCTCGGGCGCTTTTTTAAATTATAAAATAGAGCAATTACGAGAATGTCATTACAAAGCGCGCACACACACACACACACACACTTACACACAGGCACAGAGTGTAATTTGCTGACACGCGAATTTAGTCGCGATGAATTGAACGTTTGCATGGAATAAATTAGCAGTAAAATAAATTTAGATTCTATCATTTATGCTTTGCAACCTTGTCTAATTGTAAAAATAAATGTACACTTACAACTACTCAGTTAAAGTTTTTACTACTTTACAAATATATTTTTAAATCACATTCACCTCAATTGAAAAATGTCAGCATACAAATCAAAACGTCCAAGACTTCACGCACACACACCTGCCTGGCGTTCATGATCCGCTGCTCGGCTCACATCATTAGTTTCCATAGCAGCCCGAGTGCCATCAAAAGGAGCGCGCTCAGTGCAGCTCTGCTCTCCTCCGTCTGAGCGCGGAGCGTTCGCGTACCTGCCCAAAGCCATCGCTGCCGCAATCCTTCCTGATTCTCCTCTCTCTCTCTCTCATGCACACACACTCTCCGCCAAATCAACAGCTGGCCTTTGTGATGTCATCGCTCCCCTGGCCAATCAGAGCGCCCTGAGGGCTGGGTGCAGTATGTCAGCGCTAAGCAGGGCTCCACCCTCGAGAGCCAATCAGATGGCCCCTGTGGACCGGAGAGAGAGGCAGACGGCAAAGAGACACACACACACACACACACACACACACACACGACCAACTGTGGCGAAGTGCCACTGTGGGACAGTCTGTCAGGGTAGGAGCACGCCAGCACTGCAAATCCACCTTATTCGGTTGCACGTAAGCTACCCGTCGAACCCAGTGCCGCAGTCGCACACACGCCCTGCTTAAAGTGATGTCCCTTTGTGCCTCATGCTCTCAAAAAAAAAAAAAATCTCTGCAAATGAAAAATACCTTAAGTTAATTGGAGGGAGGTTAGGTAGACGCCCAGGTTTAATGAGCGAGCGCCCATGTCGTCGCTGACCGACGCAGGCAGGTGAGGTCATCGGGAAAAGTGGGTCACGGAAAATGGTTTGCGCATTACTGACGAAATGTAGCCAAAAAACAAACGACAGACAGAAAAGCAGCTTTGAATAGGATCAAAACTACGGCGAACCTACGGTGCTTTTTTTTTTTTTTACACTAAACAATTTTCTGCTCGATGCCCAAAAATGCTGCCTAGGAAGGAAGCTAAGTAAGTAAGATGGCATGAAACACCATTTATGTAAGTGGCTTACTAGGTTCGATGCATGCTGTCTAGATAGGGACCTTACTCATTTTGATGCCTACAAATGCTGTCTAGATAGGGACCTCATTCATTTTGACACACAAAAACACAGTCTAGAAAGAGTGCTAAAGCAAAATGCCAAGAAGCATCATTCATGTAAGTGGCTCACTAGGTTTGATGCCCTGAAATGCTGTCTAGATAGTGACCTCACTCATTTTGACGACCAAAAATGCTTTCTATACAGGGACCTCACTTATTTTGATGGCCAAAAATGCTCTCTAAAAAGGGGGGCTAAGTAAGTCAAACAGCAAGAAACACCATTTATGTAGTTAGCTCACCAGGTTTGATGCCCTGAAATGCTGTCTAGATAGGGACCTAATTCATTTTGACGACCAAAAATGCTTTCTAGACAGGGACCTCACTTATTTTGATGGCCAAAAATGCTGTCTAGATAGGGATCTCACTCACTGTGATGCCTATAAATGCTGTCTAGATAGGGACCTCACTCACTGTGATGCCCAAAAATGCTTTCTAGAAAGGGACCTCACTTATTTTGATGGCCAAAAATGCTGTCTAAAAAGGGAGCTAAGTAAGTAAAACGCCAAGAAACACCATTTATGTAGGTGGCTCACTAGGTTTGATGCCTAAAAATGCTGTCTAGAAAAGGGAGCTATAGCAAAATGCCAAGAAACACCATTTATGTAAGTGGCTCACTAGGTTTGATGCCTAAAAATGCTGTCTAGAAAGGAAGCTAACTAGGTTCAATACCCAGAAATGGGATTTGATGTTAAAAAAATGCTGCCTATATAGGACGTTACTCATTTTGATGCCCAAAAATGCTGTTTAGAAAGAAAGCTAAGTAAAATGCCAAGAAACACCATTTACGTAAGTGGCTCACTAGGTTTGATGGCTAAAAATGCTGTTTAGAAAGAGAGCTAAAGCAGAATGCCAAGAAGCACCATTTATGTAAGTGGCTCACTAGGTTTGATGCCTAAAAATGCTAAGTTAAGTCAAATGCCAAGAAACACCACTTATGTAGGTGGCCTATTAGATTTGATGCCTAAAAATGCTGTCTAGATAGGGACCTCACTCATTTTGATGCCTATAAATGCTGTCTAGACAGGGACCTCACTCATTTTGATGCATATAAATGCTGTTTAGATAGGGACTTTACTTATTTTAATGCCCAGAATGCTAAAGCAATGCTAAAGCAAAATGCCAAGAAACACCATTTATGTAGGTGGCTCACTAGGTTTGATGCCCAAAATGCTGTCTAGAAAGGGAGATAAAGCAAAATGCCAAAAAACACTATTTATGTAGGTGGCTCACAAGGTTTGATGCCCAAAAATGCCAAGTAAAATGCCAAGAAACACCATTTATGTAGGTGGCTCACCAGTTTTGATGCCTAAAAATGCTGTCTAGAAAAGGGAGCTAAAGCAAAATGCCAAGAAATACCATTTATGTAGGTGGCTCACTAGGTTTGATGTCCAAAAATGCTGTCTAGAAAGGAAGCTGACTAGGTGCCCAGAAACTGGATTTGATGCAAAAAAAAAAAAAAAAGCTGCCTATATAAGGATCTTACTTTTTTTTTTTTTTTTTTACCCAAAATGCTCTCCAGGAAGGAAGCGAATTAATTGGCACACTAGTTTTGATGCTTAAAAATGCTGTCTAGATAGGGAGCTACTTAAAATGCCAAGAACCACCATTTATGCAGGTGGCTCACTAGGTTTGATGCCCAGAACTGCTGTCTATTTAGGTTTGATGTCCCAAAATGCTATAAATGCTAGATCAGGAGATAACTAGGTAAAATGCCCAAAAAAGATATCTAAAAAAGGAGCCAAGTAGGTAAATTGTCAAGAAACACAGTTTATGTATGTTAGTTAGGGGGCTCACTTGGATTGATGCTCACAAATGCTGTCTAGTTAGGGAGCTCATTTAGTTTTATGCGCAAAAATCCTTCAAAGGCAGCAAATAGGTAAAATGCCCAAAAATGAGGTCTAGATAAGGAACTAACTACATAAAATGGCCAGAAACACCGTCTAGGTAGACTGTTCACAAGGTCCAAAAATGCTGTCTAGTTAAGGAGCTCACCCAGTTTGATGCCCCAAAATGCTGTTCATATAGGGAGCCAACAAAAAAAACACTGTTTATTGTTTAATGCCCAAATTTTGGTCTATTATAAGCAGCTCACTAAGCATAACACCAAAGTGCTGTCTAGAAAAATGCCAAGAACCATCATTTGTGTAGGTGGCTCATTAGGTTTGATGCTCAGAAATGTTGTCTAAACAGGGACCTAACTAGATAAATTGACCTGAAACACTGTCCAGATAGGTGGCTCACTAGGTCCAAAAGCGCTGTCTGGATTTGGAGATAACTAGCTACAAATCCCAAAAATGCTGTTTATGTAGGCAGCTCACCAAGTTTGATGATGCTCAAAAAACGCTGTCTAGATCTATTTAAGCAGCTTGCTAAGTTATAATACCAAAATGCTATCCAGATAGGTAGCCAAGTAAAATGCCAAGAAACATCATTTATGTAGGAGGGTTCACTAGGTTTGATGCACAGAAATGCAGTCTAGTTAGACAGCCTACAAAGTATGACGATTAAAAATGCAGTATAGGTAGGCAGTTCACAAGATTTCACTTCTCAAAAAGAGCTGCCTAGGTAGTCAGGTTTCCTGTGTGATGCTCAAAAACGCTGTCTAGGTAGGAAGCCCAATATGTTCGATTTCCAAAATGTCATCAAGGTAGGTAGGCACGACGCTCAAAACCGCAGTCTAAGTAGACAATTCAAAGCAAACACGCTTCCAGACCAAACAATGTATCCAGACAAAACTACAAATTAACAAACAATCGTCATCTTGACGTGATTGTGACTGACTGTGCCGACAACTACCGCCGTTTTCGATGCGGAGAAAGGAAAAAAGTCGAAACTGACAGTTGCACAAAGCCAGTCAAGTTAAAGTAAAACTCCCCATTCACCAGGCGGCTCCTTTCAGTGAAAGAGAAAATCTGCAAAAATTCCAGCTAAACGGCGCATTACATGCGTCTCATTTGCATAACAAAAGACCGGAGGGGGGGAGGACTGGCACTGCTGGCTAATTGTAGCCCAAGATGCCGTTCGCCTGCGGAGGAAACGTGACAGCCGCGCTCATTCTGCTTCCCCCCGACGGTGTCCGCAAGCACGGTGGGAATAGCCTCGGGATAAGGGGCGCAATTCGCAGACGCCTTCTAATAAGCAAACTGGGGGCGGGGGGTGCTTAACGTTGTGCTTCAGGACTAGCTTGACCATGAAACGTTACCTATGCAAAACAGCAAGAATAAATGAAAAAGATATGGATTACTAAAGCATCGGCGGCAGCGGGAGGTAGCGCAGTAGTAATTTGTATCGGATATTATCTCATTAGGGAGAAACGTCCAGCTCCACGCTGATTACCGAAAGAGAGAACAGGTCAATAACTCTGTAGCGCCCCAAAATACCACAGCGCCATAATTCACCACACCGGTCATTATTCTCGTTAATACATAGGGAAGAGAGAAGGTCTGCTGTCCGCCAGCTTTTCCAGCCATGTAAGAACAGAATGAGAAAATGTGTTGACATTTAAAGGTGACCGGTCACAACGGTCATTTCTCTGGTCCAGGTGACACCTCTGAGCAGCTCCGAGACCCGGACGCATGCAAGAAAAATGAGCCGACGAGGGTTTTGTGGAAATCTGGATGCGAGATGCTCTCATGGGGATAACAAATCTTGCTGTAAAAACTGTGTTCCTGCTCTAGATTCACAGTACTTATTGGGTGAACAGGGCGCAGAGGGTGAACAGGTAACGATCAAGATGATGACAGATTTTTTATCTAAAAGCATAACAAGACTTTGACCTCTTCTGGACATCGGTTCAACTGAATATTATTGTTCACTCCTTTAGACAAATGTCTGGCTTTTAGATTCAATCTATTTTTCTGGGTGAACAAGGCGCACAGGGCAAACGGGTACAATCCCAGATGACAGCATATATTTTGGCAAAAGCATAACGTGGTGATAGGGGTGACTCCTTATTTGAAAACCAATTCAACTGTATATCCCTGTACAATCACTAAACAAACATCCAGCTGTGAATTCTCAATTTTTGGGTGCACAGAAGGTGAAAAGGTAACATTCAAAATGATAACTAATACTTTGCAAAAAGCTTAAAGGAGTTTATGGCCTTTTTCCAAACACTATTTTACTTCACTTTCATTAACACACAATTTTGTGTTTTAAACTTACAAAACTAGTTTTTGGGTGAACAAGGGACACAAGGTGTAATGGTAACATTCGAAATAATAAATATTTTGCCAAAAACTTATCAAGGTGTCTATGGCTTTTTTCTAGCACCATTTTACATCACTTCTCAACTTTATATTACATTACTTTCATTAACATAAAAGTTGTGGCCATAAATTTAAATTTTACATTTACATAACTACTTCTGGGGTGAACAAGGCACACGGGGTGAAAAGGTAACATTCAAAATGAGAAATATTTTGACAAAAACCTATCTAGGTATTTATGACCTTTTTCGAACACCATTTTATATCAGATATCACTTTCTTGTCAGAAACATATCACTACTTTAGTTAAAACAAAAGTCTTGCCCTAAATTTAAATAAAAAAAAAATTGGGGGGGTAAACAAGGCACACAGGGTGAAGAGGTCACATTCAAAATGATAATATTTGCTAAACACTTATCAAGGTGTTTATGGCCATTTTCGAACACCATTTTACATCACTTTACAACTTTATATCACTTCACTTTCATTAACACAATAGTCTGGACCTAAATTTTACATTTACAAAACTACTTTTTGGGTGAACATGGCACACAGGGTGAAAAGGTAACATTAAAAATTATAAATATTTTGCCAAGAACTTATAAAGGCGTTTATGACCTTTCGAACACCATTTTACATCACTTCTCAACTTTATATCACATTATATCACACTTTATATCACATTTTAAATCACATATCACTTTACTTTCATTAACACAAAAGTCTTGCCCTAAATTTAAATTTTAGATTTACAAAACTATTTTTTGGGTGAACAAGGCACACAGGGTGTAAAAGGTAACATTCAAAATGATAAATATTTTGCCAAAAACCTATCAAGGTGTTTATGACCTTTTCAGAACACCATTTTATATCAGATATCACTTTACTTTCTTTAAAACAGAAGCCTTCAATGTACTTTTTGGGTGAACAGCGTGCACAGGACAAATGAGTACAGTTCTATTTATTGTATTACTATTATCTATATTTTGCCAGAAGAATAAAGTAATCTTGACCTTTTTTGACACCAATTCAATACATTAAACGACACAAAAGTCTGGCTATAAAAGTATTTTACACTACTTTTTGAGAAAAAGGTAACATTCAAAATGATAATTTCTCAAGGCGATTATGGCCTATGCTGGACACCAAGTCAACTAAACATCACTGCACACTCCTTCACAAATGCCCATTTCTAAATTTAAAGAACTTTAATGGGTGAACAGGGCACACATGGTGAAAAGGTAACATTGAAAAAGATATCTAACATTCTGCTAAAACGTATCAAGGTGATTATGGCCTCTGTTGGACACCAAGTCAACTACATATCTCTGCACTCTCCTTCACAAATGCCTGTTTCTAAATGTAAAGAACTTTTTTTGCACACATGGTGAAAAGGCAACATTCAAGAAGCAATTTTTGCCCATAAACATAAGATAATTTATCCCTCATTTCTCAATTTGGTCCTATTGACTGGACAGAAAAAAAGAGCCCAAACACCCGAGGTGTGCTATTTTTAATTTCTGGTCTATGTACGTAAGCGTCAGATGGACATCTTTGGCTGTTGCATTGCGTTTCACAGTTTTTTAGAGACACACAGCAAAGGCGTCATGTTTTTAAAAAGGTGTGTCAAGTTAAAAAACGCCTCGCAATACCCTGCATTCTGTTGCTTTTGGATGCACAATGACTAGCTTAAACACAAAAATGTGTCTAGTGTAAATGTCTCCGTAATCCTCCATACCTAGATCTTGTCCAAACAATTTCAACATATAATGTAATGTAATGTAATGCAACCAATCACAATAATAAATCAAACCAAAGATCCTGGTCTGCATGTTTGGTAAACAGGGTGCACAAGGTGAACAGGCAACAAACAAGACAATAAATATTTAGTCAAAAGCATAACCAGATGACTCTGACCTAGTTTGGACACCAGCTCAGCTGCATATCACAGCACTGGTTGTACTTTTTAACCTAGAAGGTCATGTTCTAGATTCACTGCGCGTATTGGGTGAACAGGGCACATATGGTGAACAGGTAACATTCACAATGATGTGCAAAAATGTAGCAAATTGATTTTGATCTGCTTTGGACACCATTTTATAGTACTAGTTTAATTTCTTAAGCAAAAATGGCAATTATTGGTTGAACAGAGAGCACGATCACCTACTAGGCAAAAAGTCATTAAATAAAAGTCATCTCATTGTCTATAACGAATGCGGTGCTGCAGAATGAAGTGATGCTCAGGTGAAAGGGGGATGGGGGCGCGCAGGTGAGAATCCTCCTGTGGTGATGCAGATGAGCTTGTACGAACAGGAGCTCGTGGATCATTCCTTACCGCAGCGCCTCTCGCGCACGAACATTAATATTCGGCGTGACAGAAACAGGCCGGCGGCACAGGAAACCAGGACGCCTAACAATACACCGCATGAGTGTTTAAAAATATATATAAATAAAATAACAACAGCTGAACAATCGCAAGGTCAAAAAGAACCTCAGTGCGAGACTATGCATCATGTCAGCGCTTTACAAGAAAAATTAAGTTCACGTACCAGATACAGGTTATAAAAAATATATTGGCTGCTGGAAATCTGAATAATTAAAGATCCGGATTGCAAATGCAAAACGTTGCAGATTATAATGTCTGTGATATCACTAATGTGACCTCGAGTTGGACACAAAGGAGACGTAAATGTTACTGTAATTGATCTGAATCGGCACTGATAAAAATCTGGTGACTAAACTTACTAACAATAATTCCATGTTAAAGATATAGTAAGGAGGAAAAACCTGTTAAAAGCAGCCTAAAAAGACATTTTACAAAAAAATATTTACAAATTAGCAAAGCAACTTGAAGAAAAACAAAAAAAGGGCGTCTCGCTTTGTTTGATGTGCAAAATGCAATCTAGGAAAGAAGCTCAGTATGTATGAGACAAAAAAACTGTCTAGATAGGACGCTCACTAGATTTAATGATTAAAACTGCAGTCAAGGTAGGCATCTCACTAAATATGACACCAAAAAATGCAGTTTAGGAAATGTGGATGAGCAAAAGCAGCCTATAACATAAAATATTTACAATATTTAAGGTAGATGTGAAACTGTTATGTAACGATCTAGAATTTTCCTGCCGATACCGATAAATTTATTAGTAGTGCTTTTAGTATTTAGTTTTTAAAATATATTTTAAATCGATATAGTTTAGATAACTTAAAAAAAAAAAAAAATAAAATAAAATAAAATAAAAAAAAAGCATTAGATCTAGAAATCTCCTGCCGATACCGATAATTTTATTAGTAAATCTTTATTTTGTTATTCATATATATATTTTAAATCTATACGGTTTACTTAACTTTTTTGAAAAGAAAAAAGTTCAAAAATTAAAAATGTTATATCTAGAAATCTCCAGCTGATACAGATCATTTTATTAGTAAATCTTTTAGTTATTCATATATATTTCAAATGTATACTGTTTAGTTTAAGTTTTCGAAATGGTGTTCAAAAATTAAAGCGTTAGATCTAGATATCTAAAGCCGATATTGATGACTGTATTAAGAAATCTTTCTTTTGTTATTCATATTTTAAAACTATATTGTTTAGTTAACTTTTTCAAAATCGTGTTTAAAAAATATAAGCATTAGATCTAAATCTCCAGCCGATACCGATAATTTTATTAGTAAATCTTTATTTTGTTATTAATATATTTTAAATCTACACGGTTTAGTTAACTTTTTTTTTTTTTTTTTTTTTTTTACATTTTTAAAAATAATTTTATTAGTAATATTTTTATTTTGTTATTTATCTAAAAAAATCTAAAATCTAGGCGTTATATCTAGAAATCTCCAGCCGATACTAATAATTGTATTAGTAAATCTTTATTTTGTTATTCATATATATTTTAAATCTACACGATTTAGTTAACTTAAAAAAAAAAAAAAAAAAAAAATTAAAGCTTAGAAACTTAGAAAATCTTGTATTTGTTATTCTTTAATATTTTAAATCCATACTGTTTAGTTTATGTTTTCAAAAAGTGCTCAAAAATCAAAGCGTCAATCTTGAAATTAAGAATCACTTAAAATACCATTGTACGAGACTATTCCTTCAGTTTATAGTATGTTTTGTGCATAGTATTGACATTTTTCAGATGATTTTAAGACCTGGATCTGCTACATTTGCACAAAAACATGAAGTATAAAAACAAAACATGCTACACTGATACTGCGTCCCACAATGCAGCACGATTTTTTTTTTTAATATGACGAGCGTACTACAAAAAAATAAACAAAATAAAAAAAACAGTTTGAGTGATAATAATGTAGCATGTTTATTGTTACATAATGAGTGCAGTGTTTGTCTAAAATATTCATGTACAATGTAAAAAAAAAATGCAAAAGTAAATAAAACAATTATAGCTGTCAAACGATTAATCGCATCCAAAATAAAAAGTTTGTTTACATACTATATATTTGTGTACTGTGTATATTTATTATGTATATATATAAATACACACACGCATGTATATATTAAGGACAAATATTTTAGATTTATATCTAAAATATTTATATTTATTTATAATCTAAATTGTATACAGGTATAAATATACATACATATAAATATTTTGTTTTAATATACACATGTATGTGTGTGTGTTTATATGTACATAATAAATATACAAAGTAAACACGCATATAGTACCTAAACATAAACTTTTATTTTGGATGCGATTAATCGTTTGACAGCCCTAAAAACAATGTAACAATGTATACAATGTAAATAAAAAGGTTATTGGAGTTTTTTTCAGTCTTCCTACTCAAAAATGTCATGTTTAATTTAATGTTACATGACATTTTTTTGCAAGCAGCTGTGAAATTTACAAAAAAATTAGTTAAACACCAATTTCTCACCGTATATACTGTGCAGTATATAACCATTATAATGTAATTAAATATTTTTTATTTTTAATTCATTTGTTATTTTCCATTTCTTTATAATTGTGGAAAAAAAAATTGTATACGTTTCTAAATCAATGTTTCTCACTAACAGTAATTTCTCAGTGCCTAATATTGAGGTTTAAAAACAACAATATGGTTATGATTTAATTTAGTGTGCTACTTGCCATTTCTTTATAATTAATTGTGAAATTGACTAGAAATTTTAGAGTTTCCAAATAAACATTTTTCAGTGCAAATACTGTGTATGTAGCCATTATAACACTGAGCAAAAAAGTTTAATAACTGCCCAGTTTGAAATCTGCCATATAAAGCTGAAAAAAGGGTCTAATGTTGGCTTTAAAAACAACATAGTTATAGACATATCACACATTTCTAAGCAAAACCTCAAAAAGGCTGAAAATAAACAAGTTCATTAAGTGTCAAATGTATATAACGTTTAATACCAAAAATATCTAAAAACAAAAACAGTCTAATTGTCTTTACACATCTCCTCCTAGTGGTTTAATCACCTGCACAGGCCCTTATGAATGAAGCCTAGAGCTTCATCCACCTACAAAGATCAACCCTAAAGCTACAAAAACACATCAGTACCGCGGCTAGACGAAATAATAATAAATAAAGCAGATTAAAGCACGAACATATCTGTGATTTATACACCTGCATGTTTATTTACTCTTCATGTGTCTGATCTCTCCTTGGCCCTGATATGCAAGATCATTTATCTTATTAACTTCAAATACACGAAAAGCAAAACACAAAGGCTGTTTCTAAAACAGTCTTTGAGACTAAAAAGACACAGTGTCAGTGATCTGAGGCCGATGTTTGGTTTAAAATCATTAAAATAAGACTGAAACACTGTGGTGTGCTAACACACATGGTAAAGCTAAATGAGTTTAAACACACACACAGCCTTGCCAGATCACTCAAATTCACCGGAATAACACCCAAAATCGTGATATTTAAGGGTTACGGACGTTAATGTGCTGTAAGCTTACCTGTAGGATAGATAGACGTATAAATATTTGGAGGAATGAAGAGAAATAATGAGTCTAATGGCTGCTAAAGGCTGAAGTCAAAGCTGTCGGTCTGTCAGCGGCATTGAAGACAAAAAATTCAAACACCTGGAAGGGAAAATAAAAACCCAGGGAGTGACGCAATATTACACCGAAAGAGGGCGCAGTGTGGCTCAATAATTCAACGTAACGATAACATAAAATGATTTTAGTGTCAATATTTAAAGCTATTTTAAATAGAGATGTAGTCCATTAAAAGGCTTACAAGAATCGAAAGTTATCTTAAATAAAAAGAAAAATAATATAATAATTAAAATAGTATAATTATATAATAATTATTATAATGTTCTTATGATTTTAACCTCATTATTTAGTGAAACATTGAGCTTTAAAGCAACCTTAAAACAGAATTAGCTTTAAAAGTATTTGAAGTTTACTCATTAAAAACGAAATAACATCAATAAAACACATTTTTAAAATGTAGCTAATTCATAAACCAAATATTAACAACAGCGCCTATACGATTCTTTATTAAACTTATTGTATGTATAAACTTTTTCTTTTTGATTTTTGTAACATTTTTTTATCACGTGACACTTGATTAACCAATCGGCAATTAGTTCTAATGTACCGGAAGTAGCGCTCTTTCAAACGCTTCTCCGCTCTAGTTTCGTTTACATTTCTAAGATCCACACAAGGGTGAAAGAAATCCAGTGAGTGGCATTTACTCTTACAGCTTGCTATATTTGCTTAAAAATAGACTTTTGCACGTTTATGAAAACACCACGGTAGCGTAACCTTTAAAACAAACACAACTGAAGATACCAAACAATCCCCCGTTAGTATGACTTGAAATGTCTTACACGTCAACATATTCTGTCAATAACATACAAAACTAACATGCATTGTTATATGACTTTATATACATATTTATTTTCTAACAAATAGCCGTCGCACGGATATGACGCACTTTGGGTTTCGTGACGCAGTTTACTGTGTTGCCGCGAAATGTCAAATAAGGGCAGCGGGATTTAGGAAATGATCGTGACTTGGTAAGTGTGAATGTGGTATTACTATATGATGCATGTATAACTTGTTTAACTGCGAATGAGAATGCATCTCATTTACTTAGGAATCCTTTTGAATGTATGTCTAATACACAGAGTATGAAAACAATAAGAAGTCAAGTCAAATCGTGTCCTGATGGGGCTTCTGTCCGTGGCGAAGATGCACTTCAACTCCTTCCACAGAAACTACAAGAAAAACTGATGCCCTTCCAGAGGGAAGGGGTCCTCTTTGCCCTTTCAAGGGGTGGACGGTCAGTTTCATTTAAGTTTCTGTTTTTCTTTTCTTTACATTTTTTGTTTCTTTTTATTCCGAAATGTGCAACATATACAAAAAAATGAGGCAAAACAAGACAGAAACATACACATTTTCTTTTTTCGTCCACAATTTTGTGTTTGTTTCTATTCCAAGATGTACAACACATCCAAAAAATTAGGCTAAACAAGATAGAAACTTAGACATTTTCTTTTTTTCTTCATAATTTTTAAAGTTTCTATTTAATCCAAAATGTACAACATATACAAAAACTGAGGCAAAATGAGAGAAACTTAGACAATTTTTTTTTTCTCCACAATTTTCTGTTTCCATTTATTCCAGAATGTGCAACATCCAAAAAAATATGCAAAACGGAAACTTAGACATTTTCTTTTTTCTCCACAATTTTCTGTTTCTTTGTATCCCAAAATGTGCAACATATACAAAAACTGAGGACATTTAGTTTTTTCTCCAAAATTGTATGTTTCTTTTTAGTCCAAAATGTGCAACAAGTAAAGCAAGACAAAAACATACACAGTTTGTTTTTTTCTCCACAATTTTCAGTTTCTTTTTATTGTAAAATATGCAACATATACAAAAAATGAGGCAAAACAAGACAGAAACTTAGACTTTTTGTTTTCTCCACAATTTTCTTTCTTTTTATTCTGAACTGTGCAACCTATACAAAAAAAACAAGGCAAAGCAAGGAAGGAACTTACACCTTTTTTTAAAATTCCAAAATGTGCAACATATCAAAAAAATGAGGCAAAACATGACAGAAACATACACATTTTCTTTTCTTGCCACACAGAAACTTACATGTTTTCTTTTTTCTCCACAATTTTCTGTTTCTCTGAGGCAAAACAAGACAGAAACTGACATATTTGTTTTTTCCTCCACAATTATGTTTCTTTTTATTCCAAAATGTTCAACTTATACAAAAAATTAGGCAAAACATGACAGAAACTTAGACATTTAGTTTTTTCCCCAAAAATTGTATGTTTCTTTTTAGTCCAAAATGTGCAACAAGTAAAACAAGACAAAAGCATACACAGTTTCTTTTTTTCTGACATATTTGTTTTTTTCTCCACATTTATGTTTCTTTTTACTGTAAAATGTGCAACATATACAAAAAATTTGGCAAAACAAGACAGAAACTTAGACGTTTTGTTTTTTTTTCCACAATTTTGTTTCTTTTTATTCCAAAATGTGCAATATATACAAAAACTGAGGCCAAACATGATAGAAACTTAGACATTTAGTTTTTTCTCCACAATTTTCTGATTCTTTTTAGTCCAAAATATGCAAGATATTAAAAAAATTAGGCAAAACAATTTGAACTATTTGAAAATTTGGAATCTGAGGGTGCAAAAAAAAAAGAGAAAATCACCCTTACAGTTGTCCAAATGAAGTCCTTAGCAATGTAAATTACTAGTTTGGATATATTTATAGTAGGACATTTACAAAATATCTTAATGGAACATGATCTTTACTTAATATCCTAATGATTATTGGCATAAAAGGAAAATCGATAATTTTGACCCATACAATGCATTTTAGGCTATTGTTACAAATATACCCATGCTACTTAAGACTGAAGGTTTTGTGGTCCAGGGTCACATATGTCAGTGAAATGTTAAGAGCGGTTAGATAAATCTAAATTCTATTCTATTTTTTGCACAATTTTCTTTTTAACTATGAATTATACAACAAATAAGGCAAAACAAGTTATATTATGTTTAAACGTTTGTTTTCATTTTAGTTTTATTTTTTACATTTTAAACTTTTGATGCTATTAACAAATAAATGAAATGTAAAGACTGATCAAATAAGCAGAATTTATACAATATTCTGATCAATTTATACAAAAGACTGATCAAATAAGCAGAATTTATACAATTGTTTAAAACATTTTCAACAAAATTTTAAACTTCAATACAAATAACAAGTAGATGAAATGTTAAAACATTTATAGATATTACATAACATACATTTGTTTTAAATATTTGTTTTAAAAATATTTTTTTCCACAAATAAACATATACATATATACATATACATATACATACAATGTAACACACATTTGTCCATGCATTAAATAATTGAGAAGTCTAAGTAAAAATAGTCATAATGATTAAAAAAATGTTGGTAATTCCTACAATTATCAATAATGTCATTTTTTTATGAAAATTAATGAAATATAACTGAACTCTAGTTCACATAAAGAAATGTTAAAAAGACACTGGATCTTTATAAATTTGACTTCATGCACAAAGAATTTCAGAAGAATTCATAAATAGTTAATATATTATAATACTTCCCAATTATACATGTTTACTTTCTAATTAAGGCATGTAATTTACTTAAAGAGAAAAATTCTGTCATTTATTACTCAACTTCATGTCGTTCCAAACCCTTAAGACCTTTGTTCATCTTCGGAACCCAAATCAAGATATTTTTGATGAAATCCGAGAGCTTTCTGACCTTGCATCAATTATCCCTTTAAAAAAAACTTCTGTGAAAATCTATTTATGATAGACAAGATGAACGAAATTAAATTATTGCATTTTGTATCTAGAAACTGAGCACCATTCACGCGTCTGTCTTTCTGTCTCTTAACCTGTGCCTGATTTAAGCAGGTGAGAATCTAATTTACTGCAGTCCTGTCAGTCAATGTTGTGGGTCAGACGGGTCAGTTCGTCGACGCTGCCGAGGGTCCCGGATCGATGGCAGGACACACACAGTTCTGTTAGGTGCAGACAGGGTCAGTCACTTAATTAGGCAGACATTCAGCGGGACGGATATTACGGAATCCCAAAGGAGTCACAGTGAATCATGGGATGGATGTAGTTACAGATGTCTGATTTTTTGGTTCAATAGTTTTATTTCAGGGAGAGAACAAAAACATAGCCAATTACTGACAGGGTTATTAGAATTCATTAAAACCTAAAAATCTACAAAATGCTACTTGAAAAATAAATGTTAACAAAAAAAAACAAAAAAACCTTTTCTAGTAAATTTCTAGTTTAAACTGATGTAAATACCTAATTAAAACAAAAGCCATTAAAATGTTAATTATAAAACGGGTCAAAAATAAAACAATAGATTATTTAAAATTGTAACTAATTTTGTTACTAAAATAACTGAATACTATATAAAACTATAAAACCAAAACTACTACAAATGGCAAAAACGCAATGAAATGAAAATAAAAAAATATAAAGATTTATAAAAATAAAAAATATTTCATAATAACAGTATCTCAGTTATGTCTCAATTTTTTGTTTACCCTTTAATAGTGCAATTAGTATTTTATATATGTTTTTTGGCATAAAAAATCTACAAATATTTATTAAATGATTAGCAAAGCGTATGTGTGTTTTATTGTTTTATATATTGTCATTTTTCAGACCATTCTTATGCACTTATTGGCAACCAGAAAGTTTGTTTTACTGCATTTAGTTTTTTAAGCTACCATAAATAACATGACGTTTACTGTATTTATGAGCAAAGCTGATAAGTATTATATATATATAAGTTTTTTTTTGTTATTTTTTGTTTGTTTGTTTGTTTTTTGCATCCACAAACAGGCAGGTGTTTTGTTTTCTTTAAGGTCCCATACATAATGCAACTTTTATTAAACACAATATTGAACAAACAGCTCTAGAAAACATTTGAACACAATCTTATGCTTAATTAATTTTTTTTTTACTGTTTGTAAAAAAAGAAGTCATATTTGTGATAATTATTACAGTATATTGTGCCATTTTATAAACAAAGGATTTTTTTATTACAAATTTATATGTATTTTTGCATAAAACAGGCAGATGTTTTGTTTTCTTTTAGCTGCTGTAAATAATATAATAAATAAATAGACTTTTATTGAATGAAATTAAATGTGATATGCTAAAAATAACTGGGAAAAATGTATGTATATATATAGGTACTAATTTTTAGGTGTTTTGTTTTCTTTTTTTTTTTTACATTTTTAAAAAGTTATATTTTGATAAGTATCATATTGTGCCATTTTAAACAAAGTTTTTTGTTTTTGTACTATTTTTATGTATTTTTTTGCATCCACAAACGGGCAGATGTTTTTTCAAGTTGTCATAAATAATGCGATTTTTATTGAAGATGATATTGAACAAACAGCTCTGGAAAACACTTGAACACAGTTTCATGGTTACAATTTTTTATTTATTACGTTTTTTTTTTACTGTTTTTAAATAAAAACAAGACTGTTTGTAATAAGTATTATATTTAGCCTTTTTTAATACATTTTTTTTTAATTTTAGGTATTTTTGTATCTATTTTTATTTTTGTATTTTTATTGAACGCAATATTGAGCAAACAGCTCTAGAAAACTCAACACAAATTCATGCTTACCTTTTTTTTTTTTCTTTTACTGTTTTTAAACAAAAATAAACACTTTTATAAACAAAGTGTTTTTTTTAGGTGTTTTTGTATCTACAAACAGGCAGATGTTTTGTTTTCTTTAAGCTGGCATAAATAATACTAATAAATAAATAAGACTTTTATTGAATGTGATATTGAATGTGATATGCTAAAAATAACTGGCAAAAATGTGTGTGTGTGTGTGTGTGTGTGTGTATATATATATATATATATATATATATATATATATATACACACACACACACACATATAGGTGCTTTTGCTTCCACAAACAGTCAGATGTTTTGTTTTCTTTAAGCTGAATTTCATCAGCTTGAATTTCATCATTTTTTTTTTTTTTTTACCTTTTTCTAATCTTTTTACATTTTGAAAGTTATATTTTGATAAGTATTATATTGTGCCATTTTATGAACACTTTTTTTGTTTTTTATAAAATTATGTATTTTTTTGCATCCGCAAACAGACAGTTGTTTTTTTCTTTAAGCTGTCATAATGCGATTTTTATTGAATGTGATATTGAACAAACAGCTCTGGAAAACACTTGAACACAGTTTCATGCTTACAGTGTTTTTACTGTTTTAAAATAAAAATAAAAGTATTTGTGATAAGTATTATATTTTGCCATTTCATAAACAAAAAGTGTTTTTTTGTGTGTATTTTTATTTAGGTAGTTTTGTATCTACAAACAGGCAGATGTTTTGTTCTGTTTAAGCTGCCATAAATAATGTGACTTTTATTGAACGCGATATCGAACAAACAGCTGTAGAAAACACTCAAACACAATTTCACACTTTCCACACTGATGGATTTGGCGTAATGTGTCTGCTGCTGGCCTCCTGACACGGATGCCAAGGGTCAGTGCCCAGTATGAGCAGCCTTACGTTAAGCAACCCCTAATAATTGTAAGGGTATTAGTACTAAAGGGTTTCTTCCTTTAAGCGGTCTGGTGCATCTGGCTGCAGAATAAACCGGCTTTTATTGACTGTAATCAAGTCTGACTGTATTCAGTGAGCCGACACTAATGTCCTCTTTAACTAGACAGGTAGTGTTTCGCACAGTGCCAGCTGCTGTTAGATAACACTCTTCAATTAATACATATTGTCTTCTTCACTTTCATTCTCTTCATCCAATATTAGATTGTTTGTTGACCTGAAAACATGTAAATGAGCGGCGTATTCCACAATGCAACATGCTCAACTTGGCCTTCCATTTGCAGTGAAGTTTTTAAACAAAATAAAATGTTAACAAATCTTAATGACCCCAAGCTTTTGAACGCTATTATATACTATTCTGATCAAACTCAGTGTATCGTAATTTCACTTCCCACAGAGATTTGTTTGAATGCAATGCCTCTGTTCAGTGTCATGTGTTCTCTGTTGGATCTAGACGCTCTTGATAACAAAAGCAGCTTAGAAGTTACTACATCAAGCCGACATGCATCTAAAACGGCGCGTCAGTCACCTCTATGAAGCTATCACTTTTATCCGAACGGGCGCGTGATTCGGCCTTTGTTTTTTGTTCTTGAATCTAATTTAGCGATTAATTTCCCCTTGTGTACCGCTTTGATCCCGCTAATCAGTTAGTATGCGGATTACGGCCCCAGATAATTGCTCTCTAATTAAATATGTAATCTCCACTCCAGCCAATAACCCGAGCAATCCTCGACTGTAATTACTTTATCCGTACAGAGACTCTCCACCTACCGTCTAATGAACCGGGACAGGCGTCCACATGGCCGTGTGTCATCTCCAATGACTAGCCACGTTTCGTTTAATGTTTTTTGCCGTGGGAAATGAAGGTGGTTGGTTACTGTTTACTTTTCATATTAGGCTTGACAGACTTAAGAGAAAATCTCATTAACACGGACGGTTTTAGATCAGCGTCGATGCTAGAACGGTAAATTAACCAGCGGAAATTTGCTAGGGTTTGTTTAACGTTGACTTAACGTTGGCACATTCTTTTTGAGCATTTCATTTATCCGTTTTTCACTCATTTTAACATTTAATGTCAGATCAAACCTTGTTATCTTCCTCCACACTAATTATTGAAATATACTTGTTTCATTCAGAAATTCAGAAATAAAATTGTTTGCAAGTTGGTTTGCGTGCACATTGTTCATAAGCAAGCCTGTTTTCCATGTTGTTTTCAGTGTCATGTTGTTTTTTCAAACAAGATGTGTCACTGTTATTAGAGAGGTATTTTAGGGAGTGTTTATACAAGTTTTCAACTTAAAATGGAAAACCTGAGCATTTTGCCTGTTCCTTTACACAACAGTGTTTTAAAAACTTCAAAGAACATGTTTTCCAAAATGATACGGTTATCATCTCTGTAAACTATTGAAAAAAGCTTACAAAATCACAAATTTGTACAAAATTACATCGCCACCTATTGGCCCGGCATGCATAATACAGTTTTGTGGATCCATGTGAACAGGGATTGTTTTTCAAAAACACTAAGGCTTTGTTGTTTTTAATATGTGCGTGTAATGTAAATGTCCCTTAAAGGGATAGTTCACCCCAAAATGAAAATTTTGTCATTAATCACTTACCCCCATGTCGTTCCAAACCCGTAAAAGGTTAGATCGTCTTCGGAACACAATTTAAGATATTTTGGATAAAATCTGGTACAACACACAGATGCGCTGTTTTCGTTCAAATCATAGTGTAAATACACGTAGAAAACGTATCCGTGTGTTGTGGCTGACACAGAACAGCGTACGTTGTTTACGTCCAGTGGATACTTTCCAAAAATGGCGCTACGGAGACATAGAGGAGACAAATTGTTGACTGAAGTTGTTATTTTTGTTTTCTTTGCAAAAGTATTCTTGTAGCTTCGTAAAATTATGGTTAAACCACTGATGGCAGATGGACTATTTTGACAACGTCTTTCATATGTTTCTGGGCCTTGACAATTTCATTTACTTGCCAGTCAATGGGACAGTCAAAAAGCTACCGAATTTCATCCAAAATATCTTAAATTATGTTCCGCAGACGATCGAACCTTTTACGGGTTTGGAACGACATGGGGGTAAGTGATTAATGACAATTCTCATTTTGGGGTGGAGTAACCATTTAAATGTTTTGCATCTTGCAGAATTACAGGTACAGGTCTTTGGTTCTTTTAATTGTGATGATTTTGGCTCACATTTAACAAAAACCCACCAATTCACTATCTCAACAAATTAGAATATGGTGACACGCCAATCAGCTAATCAACTCAATACACCTGCAAAGATTTCCTGAGCCTTCAAAATGGTCTCTCAGTTTGGTCCACTAGGCTACATATTAATGGGGAAGACTGCTGATCTGACAGTTGTCCAGAAGACAATCATTGACACACTTCATAAGGAGGGTAAGCCACAAACTTTCATTGCCAAAGAAGCTGGCTGTTCAGAGTGCTGTATCCAAGCATGTTTACAGAAAGTTGAGTGGAAGGAAAAAGTGTGGAAGAAAAAGATGCACAACTAACCAAGAGAACAGCAGCCTTGAGAGGCCGGTCAAGCAAAATTGATTTAAGAATTTGGGTGAACTTCACAAGGAATGGACTGAAGCTGGGGGTCAAGGCATCAAGAGCCACCACACACATACATATCAAGGAATTTGGCTACAGTTGTTGTATTCCTCTTGTTAAGCCACTCCTGAACCACAGACAACGTCAAAGGAGTCTTACCTGGGCTAAGGAGAAGAACTGGACTGTTGCCCAGTGGTCCAAAGTCCTCTTTTCAAATGAGAGCAAGTTTTGTATTTCATTTGGAAACCAAGGTCCTAGAGTCAGGAGGAAGGGTGGAGAAGCTCATAGCCCAAGTTGCTTGAAGTCCAGTGTTAAGTTTCCACAATCTGTGATGATTTGGGATGCAATGTCTTCTTCTGGTGTTGGTCCACAGTGTTTTTTGAAAACCAAAGTCACTGCACCCGTTTACCAAGATTTTTAGAGCACTTCATGCTTCCTTCTGCTGAACAGCTTTTTAAAGATGCTGATTTCATTTTCCAGCAGGATTTGGCACCTGCCCATGCTGCCAAAAGCACCAAAAGTTGGTGTGCTTGACTAGCCAGCAAACTCACCAGACCTGAACCCTTTAGAGAATCTGTGGGGTATTGTCAAGAGGAAAATGAGAAACAAGAGAACCAAAAAATGCAGATGAGCTGAAGGCCACTGTCAAAGAAACCTGGGCTTCCATACCACCTCAGCAGTGCCACAGACTGATCACCTCCATGGCACACCAAATTAAGGCAGTAATTAAAGCAAAAGGATCCCCAACCAAGTTTTGAGTACATGTGCGGTAAACGAACATACTTTCCAGAAGGCCAACAATTCACTAAAAATGTTTTTTGAAGTATTATGAAGTATTCTAATTTGTTGAGATAGTGAATTGGTGTTTTTTTTTTTTTTTTAATGTAAGCCAAAATCATCACAATTAAAAGAACCAAAGACTTAAACTACTTCAGTCTGTGTGCACTGAACTTATTTAATACACCAGTTTCACAATTTGAGTTGAATTGCTGATATAAATGAACTTTTCCTCAACATTCTAATTTATTGAGATGCACCTGTATATCTTTAGATTAGGAGGAAAATCTAAAGTAACCATAGTTTCCTCTGAAATACCTTATTCGGATATAGACATTTTTACTGAATGCGGAAGTCACGCCTGACTCTTAACCTGAAGAATGCTTTGCATTTCCGGTCTTCAGTGTTTCTAGTCAAAATATTCCAAGTTGATAATCTAATGTTAAACCTATTAAAATGTTTTTAAAAAGCACATTGCTCGATAGCGCCATCACTTTGCAGTGTCGCAATGACCGTCATTTGTCAGTGCCTTACTCCTCAAAGTTTAATGAGCGTATAGATAACACGAAGCTGCCGATGACAGCGGTGAATTTGTAATGGCGGCACTCATGGTTTACTCAGGAAAAGGGTCTATACTTACTACTGTAAAATCATAGTAAATTAATTTGGGATCTTGTTGAAACAAAATTCAGAATTGGCTTGATAGACGTAA
The DNA here is from genome assembly GCA_033026305.1 of Cirrhinus molitorella. Lineage (NCBI taxonomy): Eukaryota > Metazoa > Chordata > Actinopteri > Cypriniformes > Cyprinidae > Cirrhinus > Cirrhinus molitorella. The sequence continues at coordinate 15,823,318 of CM065121.1, read as the reverse complement.
CAGTTATAAATCTCATTAACACAGACGGTTCTAGAGCAGCATCAATGCTAAATCAAATTATAAATGAGTAGAAATGTGTTAGGGTTTATTTAAAGTTGACTTATTGTTGGCACAATCTTTTTGAGCATTTTATTTACTTGTTTTTGACTAATTTCAACATTTAATGTCAGATCATACCTTGTTTTTTTTGTGTCACTAATACTAGAAAGATATTTTAGGGGGTGTTTATACAACATTTTCCAACTAAACATGTAAAACTGCATTTTAGCTGTTTATTTATAAAACACTGGCATTCTGGGGGCCTGAAAATGCACACTTTCGAAAATGTGTTTCAGAGTGTTTGAAAATGATGCAGCTATCGTCTCTATGAAACTATATTAAAAAAGCACATTTCTGAAACCAGTGATGTCACACAAGCGAATTACGAATTCCCCCTTAGTTGCTGTTGCTGCCTCGGACAAACAAACAGAGTTGCCAACTGTCTAACAGTTGTCAGTGTGAAACCTTGTCCGCAGATGTTTTTGTTACAAACCCGTAAATTTGCATTAATTTGCATTGCATTATTTTAGTTTCATGTTACCATAATTTTGTTTAGTGTTTGTGTGAATGACACTGTGCACCTTCTATAAATGTTAGTATTTAAAAAGCTGCTTATGATGAGCTTTGGTTTGTCATGTGACTTTCTCATCACCACCTGCTTTTGGTGGTTATTAGTGTATTACAAAGGTACAAAACAGATTTCAGTCCAATACATCAGCATAGTAAAATTATGTCGGTTAATGAAATTACGGTATTTAAATGTAAATTGAAGATAAAACCGTAAAAACCTAAAATGTTGGTACCTTGTTTTTGCGGATTTTCTGCCAGTATTTTACCACAAATTTCACAGATTTTTTTTTACAGTGCACAGTTTCCTCTAAAATACCTTGGATATACCACTGTAAAATCATAGTAATTAATTTGAAATCTTGTTCAAACAGAATTTGGGATTGACTTGATAGACTTAACAGTTAAAATGTCATTAACACAGGCTGTTTTAAATCTGAGTCAATGCTAAACCAATAAATGAATAAGCGTAAACTTACTAGTGTTCATTTAATGTTGACTAAACGTTCTTTTCGACCATTTTGTTACTTTGTTTTTCAGTAATTGCGACGTTGGTGTCAGATCATACCATGTTATCTTTCTCCACACCAATTACTTGGGTTTTTTTTGGAAGTAAAATTGATTGCAAGTTGGTTTGCATACAAATTGTGAACAAGCAGTTTTTGTGTTACGATTCGTAAGGAAAGTATTTGAAATGCCTTGTCGTCACAGTGGTTAGCACAAGTGCTCTTGACTCATTGAGCTGTGGTGCTCAAACAAGTGTTGCAGATTGTTAACACTGACATAGTTGGCACATTCTTTTTTGGGATTTTATTTATTTATTTTCTGCTAATGTCGACGTTTAATGTCAGACCATTCCTCATTATGTTCCCCCACAGCAATTACTGGAACATTCTTGCTTCATTCAGGAACCCCAATCGGTTGTTTTTAGTCTTAGGTTGTTTCCATCTTTGATGTCGCAACACTCCAGATATGTTGTAGATGGTGGAGTACAGTTACGGCCACATGAAATGCCTCAGCAAACCGAGGCAGGAAGTATTTAGTGGCGTTTGTGTTTGTTTACGTGTTTGGAGAGTCGGTTTCATTTAATCGTGTGAATCTTTACCTTGCGGTTGGAGTAGATGTGCCTCTCTTGTAATAGAATACAACCACTCTGTGTTTTCTAAACCATCGATTTCCGTTTTTTCCTCTCTCTTTATCTCCCACCTCTCTCTCTCTGCAATTCAATAATCCCCCTGAAGCAGAATTGCTTTTTTTTTTTTTTTTGTTACAGCACAGCCAAACCACACACTGAGACACGATACTTGCTCAGATGATGCAGTGTTTTAAGCTGCACTGTGCTACTTATAGCGAGATTTCATCAGCGGCTTGTTACCAGTCTAGAAGATAGATATCCACGGTTGCTTTCATATCTTGAAAGCACAAAAGGTGAACGGCAGCCATTACTTGATAAAACCTTACTTGCTTCTTGAAGTATTAGATCAAAGGCTATAGATTACAAAAAATTACAGCTTTCTCTATAATAACTTAGTGGGTTATTGTTACTACTGTGAATCACAGTAAATTAATTTGGGATCTCATTCAAACAGCTTTTTTTTTCTCAGTTGTCATTGCTTTTCTAGGCAGTTATACTTAGATTTTGTCTGGTAAAATGAACAAAAAAGATCAAAATATTATAAAAACTTTTGATCAAAACAAGCACCTAGCAACCAGCCAGAACCCCCTAGCATTTTGGGACTAACTTTTTCTTTAAAAATGTAAAAAAGTTTAGTGTTGTTTTCTGTGTGTAGTGCTGGCTAATGCTAAAATGTCATTAACACGGGTCGGAGTCGATGCTAAATCAATAAATGAACAAGCGCAAATTTGCTAGCATTCATTTAACATTGACTAAACGTTGCCACATTAATTTTGAGTATTTTATTACTTTGTTTTTCAGTAATTTTGAAAAGTTTGATGTCAGATCATACCATATCTTTCTCCACACCAGTTACTTGTTTTAAAATTTACCACAGTTTTAATGTAGTAACATTCAGGTAAAGGTATTGATAAAAGTACAACAGAATTCAAAAAAAGAATTCCGTATTGCAACTTTACTTTGGTGGTTAATGCTAAGTTTTACCACAGTTTTACTGTAGTAAAATTATTATTTCATTTAAAACAACTTTGTAAACGTTTAGAAATATGTTAGCATCGTTTTTGCAAGTTTTGAGACAGTTTCTTCAGAAATTTAAAAACAATGTAATTTTTTTGTTTACAGTGGTGGCTGATGCCACAGATTTAATGTAGTAAAATTAAGGTAAAGTTATTCACAACAGAATATGAAAAAGAATTCATAATTGGCATGACAACCTTCATGTTAGCATTGTTTACTTTTTTTCCTTTAGAAAAGTTCCATTTTGTCATTTTTTTTTTTATAACTTTGGTGGCTAATGATAAGTTTTACCACAGTTTTACTGTAGCAAATAATATTTTTTTTTCCATTCGAAACACATACATTCGTAAATGCATAGAAATATTTTGGCATTGTTTTTGCAAGTTTTGAGACTAACCTTTTCTTCAGAAACCTAAAAACAAGTTCAATGTAATTTTTTGTTTAAAGTGGTGGCTAATGCTAAGTATTACCACAGTTTTACTGTAGTAACATTAAGGTAAAGGTATTAAAGTACAACAGAATTCAAAACTAAGTTATATCTCTTTAGAAATGTAAACTAATTCAATGCTGTGATTTTTTTTTTTTTTTTTTCTTTGATGGCTAATGCTAAGTTTTACCATAGTTTTACTGTAGTATCATCATCATTAGTCCATTCAAAACAATGCACAAAAACAAAAATTTGCAAATTATGAGACTGATTTTTTTCTTCAAAAATCTAAAAACAATTAGTTTTTGTTTGTAGTGCTGGCTAATGCTAAGCCAGTTTTAGCACTGTAGCAACATTAAGGTTATTCATAAAAGTACAAAAAGCATTGCTACTAGTATAGATCATCTAGACTTGCTAATCTGTTACAATATATTATCTTGTTTGTTGTTTTAAGATTCGTTTCCACAGAACAGCTAGCCAGTTAGCATAATGCTAATTAATTTCCCCTTGCACCACAAGAGCTAGGTCCCACGTTTATCAACGCTACCATGCACCACCCTCACGCCACATTAAAGATACTAATAAAGCCATAATGCACCAGCGTATGGACTATGACTAAACACTAATTCATCATACCGGATGATGAAATGCTACGCGAGGGAGGATTAGCATACGCAGTGCTGACACAATTACTGCGGTTTAATGAGCCCTGAACTCTAACCCACCAATCAAACCGCTACACAATGAGCCACCATGTGACACACAGGAGCTAAACTATATCTGTCTCCGCATCGAGCGTCGTGGCCGAGACGATCAATAGCTATTGATCCGAGATGGAAGGCTGCAAAGAAGGGATACTGTACAAACGCTTATAATTGCATCAAAGGTGCAAATGAAGTCATGAGGGAAGATTAAGAGATTATTCAATATTACGCTTGTAACGAAAGTGAAATAACAAAGCAAATTAGTGCAAATTAAGTCGTCTTTGCTAGTATCAGTGGACTTTATGTCAGGGGCAATGACTTAAAAGGCAAAAAAAAAAAAAAACGACAGGTGTGTATGAACTATAGTTTTAAAATGCCTTTAGAAGGTATTGAGGATGTGCATAATTATATATGCTTTAATATTTGATTCAGGTTTGTGACATTTAGCCATTTTTGTTAGCTTTGATGTAATATATATGCTATTTTTCCCCCCCCTAAATGTTTACAAAATTCAATTTTGCTAGATAAATGTATATTTTTTTCATAAGGGGAATTTCAGAGGTGTATCCAAATTTCTGTTATATTACATTATAAAAACATTGTTATATTTATAACCCCAACTTCATGTTTCAATATAAAATATATTAAAACAAGATAGAAAACTGCTCATCAATATTTTATGCAAATTTATGTAAAGTATTAATATAAATGTTTACATATATATTTTTTCTCTATTGTAGTTACATAAATTCCTGTTTGAATTTTATTATTTTTTTCTTTAGTTATTTTTATTTGTTAATATATTCTATTATTATTACTACATTTTTCACTTTTGTGATTTGGCAAATTGTGATAGTTTTAATATGGCTTTTCTGTCTGAATATTATGGAAGCCTGTTTTCACCATGGAATAAAGAAATAAAAAAGTAATCCGCTTTTTATTGATTTTTTTTTTTCTTGCAATTGCCAGTTCACATAATTTTTCTCTGAATTGTGTTAAACAAACTTGCAATTCAGACTTTTGTTTTCTCTGAATTGTGAGATATAAAATCAAAATGAAGTCAGAATTGCAATTGCAAGTTATTAAGTCAGAATTTAGATAATTATCTCAATTCTGATAATTAATTCTGAGAAACAAAGTTGTAATTATGAGATACTAAGTCAGAATTGCAGGATATAAACTTGTAATTGCGAGTTAATAAGTCAGAATTTAGATATAAACTTGCAATTCTGAGAACATATCGGCCCCCCTCTCTCAAAAAAGTAAAAATTGTGAGATACAAAATTTGGATTTATGAGAAAAGGTCGGAATTACGAGATACAATTTTGCATTTACAAGAAAAAAGTCAGGATTGCGAGATATAAAGTCGCATTTGCAAGAAAAAATTCTAAGTAGTAAGGGGAAAAAAGTAAAAATTGTAAGATAAAAAGTCAGATTTATGAGAAAAGGTCAGAATTACGAGATACAATTTTGCATTTACAAGAAAAAAGTCAGGATTGCGAAATATAAACTTGTAATGGCAAGAAAAAAATCTAAATTGTTAGAAAAATGCCAGAATTGCAAAATACAAACTCGCATTTACAAGAAATTGCAAGAAATTAACTTGCATTTGCGGGAAAAAATCTGAATTTTGAGGGGGGGAAAATGGCAAAATTGTGAGATACATACTCGGATTTATGAGAAAAGGTCAGAATTATGAGATACAAACTCGCATTTACAAGAAAAAAGTCATGCACAGAATTGCGAGAAAAGTGTCAGAATTGTGAGATATAAACTCGCATTTGCGAGGAAAAAAAAAAAGTCAAAACTGTGAGATACAAACTCGGACTTGTGAGTTAAAAAGTCAAGATTACGAGATACAAACTAGCAATTGCAAGAAAAAAATCTGAATTGCAAGAAAAAAAGTCAGAAAAATGTCCGAATTGTGAGATACAATCTTGGATTTATGAGAAAAGGTCAGAATTATGAGATACGAACTCGCATTTACATGAAAAAAGTCATGATTGTGAGATAGAAACTTAAACAGAATTGCGAGAAAAGTGTCAGAATTGTGAGATACAAACTCGGATTTGTGAGTTAAAAAGTCAAGATTGCGAGATACAAACTAGCAATTGCAAGAAAAAAAATCTGAATTGCAAGAAAAAAAAGTCAGGATTGTGAGATATCCTCCTGAGACCCGAGGAAAAAAAAGTGTCATCATTTTTTTTTTTTTTTTTTTTTGTGTTTTCCTACTTCTTTTGGGTTAAAAAAATTCTACAATTTAGAGTTTTTAATTTTTTTTAATTTTTTTTTAAAATTTTACAGAATGTCCACTGTAGTGGACCACAGGACCATTTTGTTCGAAAAGACAGCCAAACTCAGACAACATGCAATCATTAAATACATTAAGATGGTCCTGATGTCCACTATAATTGACATTTATAAAAAGCATAATATTTTAAAACTCAAACAATTTAACTGCTTTGAAAGCTACATTTATTATTCATGACACTTTAATAAACAAATATATATTGGATAAACATTGTAGAAAAACATTTAAAAAGCTATACTTTACATACATTTCCTCTTTCTGTAAAATGTGCTTTTTTTGTATGCCAGCCATATTGGATGCAGTGTAAGAAGTAGTTCCTAACACACCAGCCAATCAAATGACATATCATTAGAAAGCCCAGGATGTCCTCTGTACAGTACAGAGTATCTCAAAAAATACAAAGAACATTCATGAAAACCCAATGTCCACTACTAGTCAGGGTCAATTTTCAAAAAAGATTAACCCCGAAGGCAAATCATGTTAATTTTTGGCATACAACATTTTTAGGGGTTTTGAAGGGTGCTGAATTCAAATCTTCTGTATGCCAGGCTCAAAAATGTCCCATAATGCCTCAAAATGGAGAAATCCAATATGGCCGCCGCCACCAGGTCAAAATCTAATTAATCACTTATTTTTTTGAATGTACAAGGTAAATACCAGAATGTAATGTGCTTTTATAGGTTTTCACACATGGGGAATTCAACGCCAAGCTCAGATTTAAGATTGAAACCACAGAAAATGCTTGAAATTAATGTACTTGGTTAAAATTGTTGTCTCGGTTAATGAATAATTTATGAACAAAGAGGACCATGAAACAGGTTGATGGCATTCTGAAGAATTTACTTGAAATACATCTAGGAACAAGGCTGATTACAATATTTTAACTAATTAGTTACTTATTTATCTATCTGTATTTTAAATGTATTTTTTAATTGAAGAAAATGCTTGGAACTTTAACCTTTTCAATAGTAGGTTTATAATATCTCAACTGTACGCTGGGTGTGAAATTTCATTTCCATGGTGATGCATATCTCTCCTTGTTCAGGTAAATGGCCAGTTTAAATTTTTGAATGTGGCCGTTAACTGACATAACTGAAAATTCTAAATAATGTGTGACTGTACTCCCAGGGGCACTGAAATAACAATCCCACATATGGGACCACAGCATTCTCAGTAATAAAAGGTAGACTATAATATAACATTACCAACAGTTTGTTTAAAACAATGTTATAAACAAGAAATAGCATGTGAAGAATGTTAAGTGAGGATTATGTATAACTGTATAATCAATATATTATAAGAGATATAGGCTAATAGCCTATATTCATCGTTAGTAAATAATCTATGTTAATTACTCTTGAAGGGTTTGTTCTATCTACTGCTGACTGAAAATATAGCTGAAGAAATGGCCCATACACGGAAAAGATCAGTACCACTGGAGCCACAGTTATGTATCATATGCCTGTGATGATGACGAGTCAACAGAGTGGGGATCCATGCGCAAACCGTTTATTAGTGAGAGTAGTCGAACAGACAAAATCAAACAGGAGCAGACAACAGCAAACTAGACAATCCAAACCGTAAACAAAGTCCATGCAGATGATCGGGGCCGGCAGCAGGCAGAGTAAATCCGTAAACGTCGCGAAAGGGTCGGGGATACCAGAGAAGGGTCACACATTATTTAGAATTTTCAGTTATGTCAGTTAACGGCCACATTCAAAAATTTAAACTGGCCATTTACCTGAACAAGGAGAGATATACATCACCATGGAAATGAAATTTCACACCCAGCATACAGCTGAGATATTATAAACCTACTATTGAAAAGGTTAAAGTTCCAAGCATTTTCTTCAATTAAAAAATACATTTAAAATACAGATAGATAAATAAGTAACTAATTAGTTAAAATATTGTAATCAGCCTTGTTCCTAGATGTATTTCAAGTAAATTCTTCAGAATGCCATCAACCTGTTTCATGGTCCTCTTTGTTCATAAATTATTCATTAACCGAGACAACAATTTTAACCAAGTACATTAATTTCAAACATTTTCTGTGGTTTCAATCTTAAATCTGAGCTTGGCGTTGAATTCCCCATGTGTGAAAACCTATAAAAGCACATTACATTCTGGTATTTACCTTGTACATTCAAAAAAATAAGTGATTAATTAGATTTTGACCTGGTGGCAGCGGCCATATTGGATTTCTCCATTTTGAGGCATTATGGGACATTTTTGAGCCTGGCATACAGAAGATTTGAATATAGCACCCTTCAAAACCCCTAAAAATGTTGTATGCCAAAAATTAACATGATTTGCCTTCGGGACTTTAAATAAGCACATTTTTCAAAATCCTGCCTAGACTATACAGAGGACACAAGTCAATGGGCTGGGTCTCAGGAGGATATAAACTTGCTTTTGCAAGAAAAAAATCAGAATTGCGAGAAAAGTGTCCGAATTATGAGATACAGACTTGCATTTGCGAGGGAAAAAAAATCTGAATTGCAAGATATAAACTAGAAATTGCGAGGAATAAAAGTCTGAATTTCAAGAAAAAAATGCCAGAATTGTGAGATGTAGTCTTGCATATGCGAGAAAAAAAAGTACGGACTGCGATTTGCAAGAAAAAATTCAGGATTGCAAGGTAAAAATATATGATAATTTATAAGTAATTAAAGTAAGTTCTTGTCAAGCCATTTCATGAAGCTTTTTAAACAATTTATCTGAAATATTTCTATAGATTTCATATAAATATTATTTATCTTCATGCCCTGCACATGGTATTTCTTATTTACTATTGTGAGTTAGAAAACTTCCTGATCTGAAACATTTAAAAGCGTCCTAGAATTAAGTTGATGGTGTTGTTGACAGGCAAATCAGACGGGGCCTCCTTCAGGACACAGCGGTGCGTTGGTTGCAAGCGGCGTTATTTAAAGAACAGTGATTAATGTGTGGAGAAACGGCACACACACACACACACACACACACCTGAGAGGCACTCGAGGCGTGTGAGAGCGCATTACACAGCGCCAGCAAGTGCTCCAACAATTTGAAGGCGAAAAAAACCCAGTGGCAGGACAGAGGCTGTTAATCATCCTTTCACAGTGAGGGAGGAGAAAACAAGATGAAGAGGGCATCATAGCTGTCTCTCTCTCTCCGTCGGTCTCTCACCTCTTTATCTTTATTTGTGCCTCTGTCGCTCCTAGACATTTCAAGAGGTCACTTTATTCTCTTATTGATACTGATACAAAATATTATATGGCTATATTAGCTTATTTCTACGCCTTATTACTTTGATAAAAAAAAGTATTTGGGCCATTTCATGGTACAGTGAGGTAAATACCATGGTACTTTGATATATAGTGGCTATTTTAGTGGGGTTTGAATGTTGAAATAAACTGAAAGTTTGAGTATTTTGATTATTTTGAAAGAGAGAAATGATATAGAGATTACGGACTGACGTTGGCCACAAAATAAATAAACAAATACATAAAAATAATAAACACTACTACAATTGTATCTATTATTATTTGCATTTAATTGTATTCATTTATTCAAAAAAGCAAATTGCCACCATATTTGCATGTTGCCTATTATATTTATTATATATTTATATATTTGTATAAATGGAAAGAATGTTACATTAATAATACCACTATTATTTATCAAAATGTTACTTTTAATATTTAATATTTGTAAACAGTAATAATTTAACATCAAATAATAATAATAATAATAATAATAATTCAAAAGGAAATTGTGACCATATTTGCATGTTGCTTATTATATTTATTTATATTTTAAACATATATATGTATAGATAATTAGATACAATCTTAATAATTTTTATTTATATTTTTAGCCATTTTTTACTTTTTACAAATATTTGACTTAATATTTAATGTTTTGAACAGTCTAATATTTAATTATCTATTTATTATTATTATTATTATTATTATTATAAAAAATGGAAATTGTCACCATATTTGCTAGTTGCTTGTTATATCTATATTTGTATTTAATCTTGATAACTTGTGTTTATATTTTTACCCATTTTTATTTGAGCAAAATATGATTTTTAATATTTTATATTAAACATCCATTTATCCAATATCCATTTATTATTAACTAAATGCAGATTATAACAATATAATTGTATTATAATAATTATTATTCTTATACATTTATATATAAAAAATACACATTTATTTTCTCCTAATATGCATTTTTTAATATCTTCAACCTGCTTAATATTTTAACATCCATATTTATTATTTTTATATATTTATTATTATTATTAAATAAATATTATTTATAATTTAAATATGTATAGATGAATTGCTAAAATCATAATTTTTTAGTTTTACAAGTTTAGCAAAATACTACTTTTACTAAACAGTGTAATATATAAATATCTATAATAATAATAATAATAATAATTATTATTATTATTATTATTATTATTATTGTTGTTGTTGTTGTTGTTGTTGTTGTTGTTGTTGTTGTTATATAAATAATAATTAGTAATAAGCATATCATTTTATTATTATATTTTATTATAGTATATTTATATTAATATCTAAATATTAATATATTTAGATAATTAGGTATTATATATTATATTTTAAAAAGTTAGTTATGTTTTTTAAATTGTTACTTTTTAATGTCTAATATTTTAACTTTTAATATTTAATTTAATATATATTTATAGATGGATATTGATAGTCATAAAATGTTTGTTTTAAATGTTACTTTTTAAATACATACACTACCGTTCAAAAGTTTGGGGTCAGTAAGACTTGCATTTTTTTTTTAATGAAGTCAAGGCTGCATTTATTTTATCAAAAATACAGAAAATAAACTGTAATATTACAAAATGTTATTACAATAGAAAATAATGATTTTTATTTTCATATACTTTAAAATATAATTTATACCTGTGATGCAATGCTGATTTTTCATCAGCTGTTACTCAGTTTCCCAGGCTTAAGTGTCACATGATCTCTCAGAAATCATTCTGATATTTTGAATTATTAGTAGAATTATCAGTTTTGGAAACAGTTGTGCCGCCAATGTTTTTTTTTTTTTTTTTTTTTTTGTAGTACCTGTATTTTTTTTTCTTTCAAGAACAACATTTATTCAAACTATAAATCTTTTCTAGCAATGTAAATCTATTATGTCACTTTTTATTAATGTAACAATTTATTCATTTCTTTCAAAAAACAAAACAAAACAATGAATAAACATTTACTAACCCCAAACTTTTGAACGGTAGTGTATATTTTTACATTTATTTTTTACTTAAAGTTTTTAATATTTAATAATTTTGAATAGTATTTTTTTTTTTTTTACATTTATTTATATATATATATATATATATATATATATATATATATATATATACACACACATTTATTTGTGTGTATATATATATATATATATGTACACACATGTTTTTTATTTTTAATATTATAACCATGTATTTTTTTTACCAAATATTATTTTAAATTATTTCAATCTGCTTAATATTTTGACAGCCATTTTTTATTATTATTGTTGTTGTTGTTGTTAAATAATTATTACAAGTATATCATTTTATTATAATATTTTATTATAGTATATTAATATCTACATATTAATATATTTATATAATTACATATTTATATATTATATTTAAACAAATGTTAATAAATAGAGTGATGAAGTTTATAATTTTTAAATATTTTTTCATTACTTTTTAAATAAGTTAATATCATTTAACATTTAAATGTAATATATATTTATAGGTAGATATTGATAGTCATTACATTTTTGTTTAAAATAAACATTTTAAATATTACATTTTAAATGCATATATTTTTACATTTATTATGATTTTCTACTTAAAGTTTTTAATATTTACTTTTTTTTTTACTTTATATTAGTATATGTTTACATTTTCATATATATATATATATATATATATATATAGATAGATAGAAAAAAATCAGATAAAGAAAAATATATTCAGATAAAAAAATATGTATGTGTATAAAACAATAATGAATCAACACATAATTGAATGTGTTCATTTATTTTTGTTACCTAATACCATAGTACTTTTTGTTTCGTATAAGTAAAAAGATGGATTTGTTTCTAAAATTGTTCGAATGTATTGTCCTTCTGTTGAATGTCCTATTGTTTGGAGAGCACACTGTATTTGTACACCGCATGCAAATATGACATCAGCATTAGCTAAATGCGCCGCTGTCAAGGGAGCGCGTTTATAACGGCCGTCCCGTACGTCGTCGCCAGCCGAGGCGTTGCTGGAATCCACATTAATAATAAACCGAAAAGAGCAAATAAACAAAAAAGATGCAAAGCTCTTTCATTTTGTGGCCCTGCATGTATCTGCTTCATTTGTTCCCAGTAAATCCTTGAACATCTCCTGACGCATGAGCAATTAAATTTTTTCCCCTGAAAGAATCCGCAGAAGATCAGTGTCTCTCGGCATTACTTAAAAAACAGAAAGAAAGCCAGATGAAAAAGAGGAAACATCTCCCCTCTAATGAGTAGATCCAGTGTTTGAACAATAGATACGGGTGACATTTCACTAACCAAACCGAGGAAAGTCTTGATGCTTCGCTTCCTTACTGGGATCACCAGGATATAGACGAATGTTGTGGCTCTTTTACTATATTGGTTTGCATCTGTCTTCAGGTGGCATTCGAGGAAACTTGAGATCTTGGTGGATTTGTCATACAGTAAACACTAAGAGAGAGAGGCAAAAATGTGTACAGGATGGTCATGAAACACTTTTTTGTATGTGTTGTTTCGTTTTGAAGTTGTTTGATGTAGTATGTAGACATACTGTAGTGTACTCTAATGATCACAATGCAGTCTGCTCAGATCAGTCATTAAAACTAAACTGCAAAAAATTGTGTTTATTTAGAAATATTAAAATATTATTTTTTAATATCAGAATTATTTTATATAAACAATTTAATATTAGAATTGAAGTAAATTCAATTTAAATGTTATTTATTTAAATGTTAAATAAAAAAATATTTTAAACGTTTAATATTTTAAACATTTTAAATTAGAAAATACAAATATTTAAAACATTTTTAATTGTATTGATTCCATTTTTCTATTATTTCCTTTTTAATATTTATTATTTAATTTTAATGAATAAAATAATCACATTTTTATATTTGATACATTTTTAATGTCATGTAATTTCAGAATTTATTAATTACAAATATTTAATAATCATTTTACTAAATATTTTAGCCATTTAGTATTTCATTTCATAATTTAATATTTTAAACATTTTATAATATAAAATACATATACTTGTATTTTTACATTTATATTTTTTATATCCTTTTTTGTATTTAAAGTTTAATAAATAAAATATTTCAGTAACATTTTGATATATTTTAATGTCATCTTTAATTTCATAATTTAATATTTACATTCAAAATGTGAAAATATAATATTTTAATAAATATTTTACCCATTTAGTATTTAGTTTTATAATTTAATATTTTAAACATTTTAAAATGGAAAATACAAATATTTTATTGATTATAATTTTCCATTATTTCCTTTTTAATATTTATTTATTATTTAATTTTAATGAATAAAACATTTAAATAGTTTAATATTTTGATGCATTTTTAATGTCATTTAATTTCATAATTTATTATTTACTTAAATTGTTTGCAAATGTTTACATTCAACATTTGAAAATTATTATAATAATAATCATTTTACTAAATATTTTAACCATTTAGTATTTGATTTCATGATTTAATATTTTAAATATTTTAAAATATAAAATACAGATACTTAATGTATTATTATTTATTTAATTTGTTTATTTCCTTTTTTGTATTTATTTAATTTGAATAAAAATAGTTCAGTAGTTAAGTGTTTTGATATATTTTAATGTCATTTCATTTTATAATGTAATGTTTACTATCAAATATTTATATTCAAAATGTGAAAATATAATGATTTTAATAAATATTTTAACCATTTAGTATTTAATTTCATACTCTAATATTTTAAACAGTAAATATTTTTTGTAGTTTTTTTTTTAACATTCTAAACATTTTATTTTGACTTTATTTAATAAAAAATTGTCTTTCTTTTGTTAAATATTCATTTATAATTTAATTGTAATAAATAATATATTAAACAAGTTTAATATTTTGAGATATATTTAATGTTATTTCACTGAATATCTTCATATTTCTTTAAAATATTTTAAATATTCACATTCGAAATTTGAAAATGTAACGATATAATGATTTTAACAATTATTATTTAGACATTTAGTCTTTTAAATGTTACATTTTGAAATTAAGCATTTTTAAAATATTTTTAACATTTTAAAATGGAAAAATACAAATACTTGGAATGTTTTTTCTGTTATTTCCTTATTTATTTTTAATGAATAAAATATTTTGATATATTCTTGCCAATGTCATTGTTAATTTAATATTTACTTTTTCAAAGATTTACATATCAAAATGTGAAATAATGATTTTAGTAAATATTTTAACCATTTAGTATTTAATTTCATAATTTCATATTATTAATTTCATAATATTTGAATTATTTTCATAAATTTGCTGTCAAGATATTTAAAAATATAATGATTGTAATACATTTTAGCCATTTATTTTGTTATATTATTGTATAATAAATGTAATTAAAAATGTTTAATTTTTATATATATATATATATATATATATATATATATATATATATATCTTTACAATTTCTTAAAGCAAACTAATATTTAAGATTTTTATTAAAATGTACATATTTAAATTCATATATTTACTGGTTAACCACTTCTGTACTGTTATCAGCTGAGAAGTGAGGAATTAAAAATGAAAAAGCGAAATGGATCTTCGTAAACGTCATGTAGCTGCATTGATTAGGACTCAAGTGGCTCATATCTTCAACGACAACATGCTGAGCTCAGGATGCTGGGTAAATTTCATTTAGGGGAGCAGCTTGATTGATTCAAGGCCTTATATTAGTTGGTTATTGGGGTCTTAAATGAATGGGCGTTTTAAATAAAGCCCTGTACGCCGCAGCGGGGCTCCACACGCCTCTGCTCCGGGATTGAGTTTTTCCACGCCGTCGGCTGCCAGCGCCAAATTAGTCGTCGAGTTCAGGTGTGCGGGAAATTATATTGAGCAATGTGCACTGGCTAGGAAGCTCGGCTTTCACAATATTGCCTGGATCAATATGCGCCTCTCCGGACATGAGTTTAGGGAAGAAATTAAAAACGGGTAATTATTTAGAGACAAGTGATTTTGGTGTTTGGGTCGGTCATCGTAAGTTCAGTGTGCTTCATTAGTTTTCATTTCTGTTTTGCAGGTGCATGATTGGAGATGAGGTAAGAGCGTTTTGCTTTTCTTGACTCTAATTCGATTCGGTTTTTAAGAGAGAATCCACTAATCACTAAGCGTTTGTGTCCTCAGATGGGTTTGGGAAAGACGATCCAGGCCATTTCTGTGGCATATGTCTTCAAACAGGAATGGCCCCTGCTGATTGTGGTGCCTTCGTCTCTGAAATACCCTTGGATTGAAGAGCTGGAGAAGTGGATTCCTGAACTCGACCCCAGAGACATCAACTTGGTGGAAAGCAAGACAGACACAATGTATGACAAATTTAAGTTCTATAGTGCACATCACTTGGGTTCAGGAAGCGGGGAAGAAAAAAAAAAATCACATTGATTTTCTTCATAGAGAAATGGATTCTTAGTGGTAACATTTATTTACACCTAAATAACTGAATACATTTACACCTCAATAATATTTTTTAAATAAATAAATATATATATATATATATATATATATATATATATATATATATAAAATTATTCTTCAATTCATTTTTATTTTGAATTGTGAGTTTAATTTCAAAGTAAAATTTATTTTAAAAAGGAAAAAAGTATTTTTAAGAATTATTAAATAAAAAAATATTTTAAATAATATTATGTATCTATATTTATTAAAGTATTATTTATTATTATGTATTACACATTGTTGCAGAGACATTAGATAATATGTAACATTGCATAATATTTTTTATTTTTGTATATGTTTTTAAAAATGACGTCAGATTTTAATATTACATGTAGTTTCTTTATAATTATGTGTGTGTGTGTGTGTGTGTGTGTATATATATAGTTTCATTAGAAATTGAATTTTACAACATTTTTGTATATATATTTTTTTTAAATTACATGTAAAGTTTTAGTATTACACTATTTGAATATATTTATTATTATTATTATTATTATTATTAATATAATAATATTATTTATGTTAATATATATATATATATATATTATACATATAGTTTTGTATATATATTTTTTAATTATATATATATATATATATATATATAAGTAGATTCATTAGAAATTTAATTTGAAAACATTTGTGTATATTTTTTAAAATTACATGTAAAATTTTAGTATGCTATTTGCATATGATATTTATTTCATTAGAAACTTAATTTTATATTTTATATATTTATATATTTTATATATTTGTATATAGTATTAATCTTTAGTTTTAGTATTACACTGTTTGCATATGATATTATTATTAAAAATAATAATAGTTTTTATTAGAAATAACATTTTAAAAGTATTTTACATTATGAAATATCATATAATCTATAATTTTATAGACTATTTTGTATTTATTCTTAAATTTATGTAAAATTTTAATATTACATTTACTATTCATATATATTTTTACATATGATGATTATTATTATTTTATAGAATGTTTGTATACATTGTTTTTATTAGAAATGTTATTATCAAAAAATATTTTTACATTGATATATATTGTATACATTTTTTTTAGATTTTTTTCTACATACTAAAAAATTTGAATATTACAATTATTGATTTACATATTACACATTCATTACATATTTTAGTTTTTATTAGAAATAACACACAAATAACATTTTAAAAAAGTGTTGTATTTTATTTATTTTTACATTGATATATCATATAAATAGAATTTTATAGAATATTTTGTATATATTCTTAAATTGATGTAAAATTTTAATATTACATTATTACCATTCATATATATTTTACATGATTATTATTATTATTTTATAGAATATTTTTGTTAAAAACGTACGTCATGTAAAATTAAGTTCGATTACTATTGTTATTATTACGTATACATTGTTTTTATCAGAAATATTTTTCTATATACTAAAAATGACACTTAAATTTTGAATGTTACATATATTGATTTACATATTACACATTCATTTCATATTTTAGTTTTATTAATAAAGATATTGTTTTGTTTCTTATAAAACATTTTATTTATATTATTATTATATACTTTATTTTTATTATTATTTTATTATTGTTACTTGAGTTATATATTTATTCAAAAGAAGTAACAATAATTATTATATTGGTTTTGTGTACGTGTGTGTGTGTTTTAAAATAAAACATTTATGCAAAATATTATGTTTAATTATATGTGTGTGTGTTTAAAATATTTTATATATAAATTTTACTTATTGTTTTATATTACTATATATATTACATGTTTTGTTATTATTGTTTGAATTATATTTCTTCATTTATTTAAAAGAAGTAATTGTCAGACTATTTGCGTATTTCCTTAATATCATAATTCCAGTACGCACTTCTGGTAGAGAAGTCATTTCTGAAGAGCGAACAGCAGGGTTCCCACGGGTCATGGAATTTCTGGAATATCATGGAATTTTAAAAGGTCTATTCCAGTCATTGAAAGTCAGGGAATTTAATATTTTTTTGGTCCAAGTCATGGAATATCAGGGATTTTTGTTTGTTGCTTTAAATTTTAGTTTCCATTTATCAAAATGTAATTTTTTCTTTCTTTTTTTTTTTTTTTTTTTTTTTACACGTTTTGCCTATTTTTATGGTTAGGCTATTTTTCAGTGCCATTTTATTCCCTTCCTGCACGTCAACTGGCAATCACTTAAGTCAAATGCAGTCACCAGGCTGTACCTGATAACTAAGGCAAACATGCCAGGAAAATGTAAATTTCAAGAGCTTTGGCTACAAAATGACCACTTCAAAGACTGGGCGTGAAAAGTAGATGATAGAAAAGCAAAAAGTAAATGTGAAGAAATAAAAAAAAAAAACCCTGAATGATGACTTGATTACAAGGGTGTGTGTTTAACCTCTGAAATCACACACACAAAAAAAAAACATTAAATAATTTCCGTAAAAATAGTATAGAAAAGGCCAGTTTCCGCCACTAAATAAAAAAAAATGAAAAACGGTTATTGCGATTTCTCACAATTCTGACTTATTTTTTCACAATTGCGTGATACAAACTCACAATTTGGAGGTTTTTTCTCAGAATTATGAGATATAAACTCGCAATTGTGAGTTATAAAGTCAGAATTGCATGATATAAACTCGCAATTGAGAGTTAAGTCAGAATTGTGTGATATAAACTTGCAGTTCTGTGAACATTCTTCTCCTCAGAAATTAGTTTATATCTCACAACTCTAAGAAAAAAAGTCAGAGTTGCAAGATACAAACTCGCAATTGCAGGAAAAACGTCAGAATTGTGAGTTTTATCTTTATAAAAAACAGGCTTCCATAGTTTTGTACTAAAAACGTCTGTAAACAAAGCTTGCAAATGGATGGATCCGTTCATTATAGGTCATGGAAATTCAGCTTTTTAGTCAGTAAAAGTCAGGGAAAAGTCAGGGAATTTAACATTTGGCTTAGAGTGGGAACCCTGGAACAGTCTGTAAAACACTGCATGCTATTTGAAGCGTCATATTTATGTCCAAACATCCACTAAACATCCTAAAAACAGCAGATTACCATGCAATCTAAATATTAAACATCACATAAACATCCGAATGCTGTTCGAGCGGAGAAAGTTTAATGACGTGTAAATTGTAGCTACGTTTTGACACACACCGAATGAGCATCTTGGTAATCGATCGCTTAAGTTTGTTTTGCAGTCCCTGAAAAATAAAATAAATAACGGGGGGGACATCGGTCTGTAATTCATTGGGATCCAGTGGACCGTACTAGAGGACGTCTGCACTGGTGGCCGAGAGATTTTTTGCTCAAAATGAAAGATTGATTCTTTCAGACTGTGTGTGAGTTTAATCATAGTGGCAAAATTGATTCATGAAATTTATGACTGAGTATGACTTTGCAGAAGCCTCCGGAAAAGTTAGGAAGAAATCTCTTGATTTATTAATTTTTTTTTTTCTCTCCTTTGTGTCACACTTTTATGAGTAGCTTTAGAAAGTTATGAAAACCGTTCTTGCAGATTTTCAGCCTGTAGAAATACAAAACAGGAGTAAAATCTCCTGTTCAGTGACTGCAAAATTATACCACAATACAAATTACACGGCAGACGTATGAAATCAAATCACCTCCCCAGAGAGATATTAAACAAATCCTAAATTAGCTCACCTTTTTACAGCTACGAATCTCACACAAAAGAAGACTTTAGCTCTATCGTAGGACTCGGAGAGAGCTTATGAGGAGCTGCCCTTCCACAGAGGATGCTGGGATTGATTGTACAGCCCATGCAGTCAGAGGGTCATGTTGTCTTTTTGCCTGTTATTGATGCTTCTAAAAAGAGGCTCACAAATTGCTCTGTTTACCCTGAGAATTCTGGCCCGGGGTTGAGTCGACCTGTAAAGTCGTTACCATGGCAACATCTCCCTCCGAGCTTGATGAAGGCCTGTCAGCATGGTGAATGATATTTTAACTCTAATGGCTCATAGTGCAAAGCAGGAACAAACATCATTTCCTCTCAGTGTACGGCTGCTATCTTTACACAATCTGTATCGGGAGACTAAGAGGCGAAAAAACATAAAATGCTTTTACGACCTTGTGGCTCGTGGCTTATATAAACTGTTATAAATATATCTAAGTATACAGTTTCGGTTGTGACAGATTTGTACGTCGTGATTCAAAATTGGTTTTCTTTCAGACAAAATGTAACATTAAATGCTAAGCGCGACTAACTCTAAATTAAAAATTAAAGCTTTTTTTAAAGCTAAATTTTCGTAAACAAAAACATGAAAATGTTGCAATCGTTTCTTAAGAAGTTTACTTCAGTTTATCTTATATCTTATATTTATAAATATGTCTTTGTACGTTTGTACGTCATGATTAAAATTGGTTTTGTTTTAGACAAAATTTAATATTAAATGCTAAACGTGACTAACTCTCTAATTGTTTATAGTTGTTTTTTTTACGTTTGTTGTTGACGTCATGGTATTTTGATGCATTTTCAATTCAGCAAAATTTTCGTAAACGAAAACATGAAAACATTGCGAACATTTCTTAAGAAGTTTATCTCAGCTTATCTTGGCTGTTTTTCTTGTATATATTGTGTAAAAAAGTGAATTTTGTAATGGATAAAAATCGTAAAATGCTTTTACGGCTACAATGAAAACAATAAAGATGTAAACTGTTATAAATATATCTGTGATGGATCTGTACGGCGTGATTTAAAATTGGTTTTGTTTTAGACAAAATGTAACATTAAATGCTAAGCGCGACTAACTCTATAATTGTTCATAGTTATTTTTGACGTTTATTGTTGACATCATGATATTTTGATGCATTTTTAACTCCGTTTGTAAATGAGAGCTAAATTTTCGTAAACAGAAACATGAAAATGTTGCAAGCGTTTCTTAAGAAGTTTACTTCAGTTTATCTTAGCTGTTTTTCTTGTATATATTGTGTATAAAAGTGATTTTCATAATGGATAAAAATCATAAAATGCTTTTACAACCTTGTGGCTACAATGAAAACAATAAAGATATAAACTGTTATAAATATATCTGTGACAGATTTGTACGGTTGTATGTCGTGATTAAAATTGGTTTTGTTTTAGACAAAATATAGCATTAAATGCTAAGCACGACTAACTTTTGTTTGTTGTTGACGTCATGGTATTTTCATGCATTTTCAACTCAGTTTTTAAAAGAAAGCTAAATTTTCACAAACGAAAACTGAATGTTGCGAACATTTCTTAAGAAGTTTACCTCAGCTTATCTTAACTGTTTTTCTTGTATATATTGTGTAAAAAAAAAAGTGATGGATAAAAATCGTAAAATGCTTTTACGACCTTGTGGCTACAATGAAAACAATAAAGATATAAACGGTTATAAATATATCTAAGTGTACACAGTTTCTGTTGTGACGGATTTGTATGTTTGTACGTCATGATTAAAATTGGATTTGTTTTAGACTAAATTTAATGTTAAATGCTAAGCGCAACTAACTCTAGGTAGATTTTCGCAAACAATAACATGGAAATGTTTCTTGAAAGTGTTCACTTCAGCTTATCTAGCTGTTGTTTTCATATATGTTGTGTAATAAAATAGTGATCGACCGATATGTGTTTTTCAGGGCTGATGCCAATACGATTATTACAGACAAGTAAACCGATAACCGATATTTTGAACCGATATATATGCTAGTTTAAAAATAAAAACTATTGTCCAAATTAAGAATAACAAGGGCTGTGACAAAAACATTATTTAAATGCTTTTAAATTATTTTATCAGCAAATTGGTTTTAAAAATGACCGATACTGATAACCATAAAAATGCTTAATATCTGCACTAATAATCGGCCGACCCCTAGTATAAAAGTGAATTTTGTAATGGCGGCTCCAATGAAAACACTAATAATACAAACCAGTGTAAATATATTTAATTTGTGTTCTGATCGATTTGTACGTTTGCAAGTCGTGACAAGAAATGTATTTTAAATTGGTTAAATGCTAAGTGCAACTACCCATATAATAGTTTATTTTCAATATTTGTTGTCAACGTCAAAGCCTGAAAGCCAAAAGCAACAGTATTTTGATGCATTTTTTTCAATGTAGTTTTTAGAAGAAAGCTAATTCTCACAAACATCAACATGGAGATGTCAAGTTGCGTGAAGTAGCTCTTGTGGTTGTGTATATTATAGTATAAAAGTAAATTCTCTACGAGAATTAACGTCCATTAATGTGATGCATTTCCAACACAGTCTGTAATACAAGGCTAAGATTTTTATTTAAAAAGAAATTCACATTTTAAATTCACATTTAATACAATTATTCTGTTTTTTCATAATAAAATTCCATAAAAAAAACATGTTAAGTCTTTTAAAACAACAGACATACATTGACAATGCAAATTTCTTAATGTGGCATACTTTCACATTGGAAAAGAATATTGAGTGGTTAATATTGTATTTTTCAGTGGCCATTTTGTTGGGTTTTTTTAGCATTATGACTCATTTATTGTAAATGATGTTGCACAATTGAATTCTGAAGTTGTTCTTTTGTTGTTGTTTTGCAGGAGCATCGGCACTAGCAAAGTGACTATACTGGGATACGGGCTGCTCACGACGGACGCGCGCCCCCTGCTGGAAGCCCTGAACAAGCAACGATTTGGCGTCATCCTGGTGGATGAATCCCACTACCTGAAATCTCGCAACGCAGCCCGTAGTAAAATATTGGTGCCAATCATTCAGAACGCCAAGCGTGCCATCCTTCTAACTGGCACCCCAGCGCTGGGCAGACCAGAGGAGGTACCGTTTCCTCCAAATCTGTTTGTCATTTGCTTTGATTTATTAAGCCATTTGGTAATATGCAGCATGGTTTTGTTTGAGCTAAACCAGGAGGAGATCTTGTCATTAGCTGACATATTTCCCATCCTCCAGTCATCGCTCATGTCACCCAAAATTGCGAGCATGCTAATATCGTAAACTAAAAGTTTTGATAAGTTCCCCCCGTATATTATCACTAGGTTATTAAAATCATCTATTCTACTATTGTACTCGCTATAAAATTATCCGATTACTACATGAAGTTCTTGTTCCTGCGCGGCACATTAGTTTACGTTAGGAATAAACATTTATAGTCATTCTCGTTTTCTTTTGTAAAGTGGCAGCTTGAAATTTGTCACGCAGTTGGTCTAATGACCCGCTCGCAGCGAAATTAAATTAATCAATCAAACAAGAGATCATTTTCAATGTTTATCCTTTTATACAACGCAGCCTAGTAATTTGACACCAGTCAGATATTTTATCCCTTTTAATGTGGTTTTGTCCACCTTGATCTGTTTGCCTCGATATTACGGTGGCGTGGGCGTTTATTTAACCCAGTGACCTCTGTTGAGGCGGACTATCAGTGCCAAGAGGTGACATGAGTAAAAATGAGGGGATTTTAAGTGATTTTAGAGCCACAGCTCTGAATGAGAAGGAAGGAAGAGAGTGCTCTCTTTCACAGGTCTCAAAAGCACAACGCTCATTTCTGCTGTTATTACTCTGTCCAGAGGTGTGCCAGTAATATTTGTAGTTTCCACAAACACCCTTGTCCTCACACTGTCTCGCTCTGTTCCTGTCTCTTTCTCTCGTTTTTGCCCAGTCCTCTTTTCTTTTTTTTCTTTTTTTTATACATTGTCTGGGTCTTTGTTTCCATGTCACAATCTGCTATGCCGCTTTTAGAAATGCAAGAATCAGGCTGCTGAACTCTAACAGAGTTTAATCAGGATGGATGCTTTATTCATTTAAAGGGATAGTTCTCCCAAAAATGAAGATTCTGTCATCATTTACTCACCCTCAAGTTGTTCCAAACCTGTATACATTCATTTCTTCTGTTGAACATAAAAGAATGTATTTTGAAGAATGCAACTAATGTTGACCGGTCCCCATTGACTTCTATAGTATGGAGAAGAATACTATGGAAGTCAGTAACTGTTTGGTTACCAACATTCTTCAAAATATCTTCTTGTGTTGAGCAGAAGAAAGATTCAGGTTTGGAACATCTTGTGGCTGAGTAAATGCTGATATAACTGGGTGAACTACCTCTTAGATTAAAGTATTTGAAACTGATGATACAATGATATACTCCTGTGTACCTGGGTGTGAATTGTTCAGTTATTGAAACATTGAAAATTCATCTTTCTCTACATTTCCAGTTAACAAAAAAACATGGCCAGTGAATTCTGGTAGACTTTAGTCAGGGTGGACACCATATTTAGTTTGAGGAATACGAGAATGATTCTTTGACTCAAGTCAAGTCACCTTTTGTGTCAAAGCAGCTTCACAGTATCAAATAGGAAGGTAGTGTGTCATGCTAAAAGAAACTGTAAACAATTTTCAGTTAAAGGGAGTTAATCATTGAATTCAGTGATGTTAGCATCCAGCTCAGTTCAACTAGTATACAATATCGCTGGAAATTAAGTGTCCCAAACTGAGGAAGCCAGAGGCGACAGTGGCAAGGAACCAAAACTCCATCAGTGACAGAAATGGGGAAAAAAACCTTGGGAGAAACCTGGCTCAGTCGAGGGGTCAGTTCTCCTTTGACCAACAATCAAACAAGCAATTTGTAACTGTAGAGGTCATCTATAGGTGCTGGTCCACCATCTGGATATGGACTGGATCAGGGGACTGCAGTGACCGTCTGATCAGGATACAGACTGAATCTGAGTGGCAACGATGACCTTGGGATAAGCAAGAGGCAGACTAATATTAGTGTAGATGCCATTCTTCTTATGATCCACAAGTACATCAGGCATTATGGGAAGTGTTCCTGGTTCCGGTTGAGCTAATTAATGCAGCCTAACAATCCTTTAACGGATTTGAATTTTAGAAATGTTAAAATGTGTTATGTGTAAGCCAGGTTAAAGAGATGGGTCTTTAGTCTAGATTTAAACTGACAGAGCGTGTCTGCCTCCCGAACAAAGTTAGGTAGATTGTTCCAGAGTTTGGGCGCTAAATAAGAAAATGATCTGCCGCCTGCAGTTGATTTTGATATTCTGGGTATTATCAGATTGCCAGACCCAATAAAGCATTACAATAATCTGTCCTGAAGGTCATGAACACATGAATTAACGTTTCTGCATTTGACATTGAGAGCATAGGTCGTAATTTGCTATCAAATAGCACACCTAGGTTCCTAACTGATGATGACGAATTTACAGAGCAGCCATCAAGTATTAGACCGTGTTTTAAGTTATTACCTGCAGAGGTTTTAGGCCCAATAATTAACGCCTCTGTTTTTCCAGAGTTTAGCAGTAAGAAATTACTTGTCATCCAGTTTTTTATATCAACTATGCGTTCCTTTTTTCAAATTTGTATGTTTCGCCGGGACACAAAGAAATATAGAGCTGAGTATCATCAGCATAACAGTGAAAGCTAACACTATGTTTCCTGATGATATCTCCCAAGGGTAACATGTAAAGCGTAAAAAGTAATGGCCCTAGTACTGAGCCTTGAGGTACTCCATACTGCACTTGTGATTGATATGATACCTCTTTATTCATTGCCACGAATAGATGGCATTCTTACGAGCAAAAAAACATTTGTGCAAAACGTTCCCAAAACCATTCTTATGAGAAGAATGAATTTCTTCGTAAATCGTTTGCAAAAACATTTTTAGGAGCAGAACAAATTTCTCAGCAAATCATTTGGAAAAAACATTATTATCATTACAATCATTATTGGATTTCTCTGAAAAACATTTACAAGTACAGAACAAATTTGTGTAAATTGTTCACAAAACTTTTCTTACGAGCAGAGCAAATTTTATTGCGATTTGTTTGCAAAGCCTTACTTAAGAAAAGAAAAAATCTTCGTTCAGGTATTCACAAAACCATTCTTACGAGCAGAACGAATTTCTCTGCAAATCATTCATAAAACCATTCTTGCAGAATACATTTGTCCAAAACGTTTACAAAACCATTCTTGCGAGAAGAGTGAATGTCTTCGCAAATTGTTTGCAAAACCATTGTTAGGAGCAGAGCACATTTCTCAGCAAATTGTTTGGAAAAACTATTCTTATGAGCATAGCGAATTTAAAAAAAAAAAAAAAAATTTGCAAAGCCAAAACTAAATCGTGTAAATTGTTCGGAAAACTTTTCTTATGATCAGAACGAATTTTATTGTAAATTGTTCGCAAAGTCATTATTAAGAACAAAAGTAATCTTTGTGCAAATATTCTTAAAACCATTCTTACGAGCAGAGTAAATTTCTCTAAAATGAATCATAAAATTCATTTGAATTTATGAAAATTGTTTGTAAAACTACATATGAACAGAATGAATTTTAATGGATATTGTTTCAAATTGTCTTTGTGCAAATCATTAAATAAAAAAAAAACATTATGAACGTTAGTAATTCCATATGCATAAAATTCACAAAAACATTCTTACAAGCAGAAGGCATTTGTGCAAAATGTTCGCAACACCATTCATACGAGCAAAGTGATTTTGTGCAAGATGGTTGAAACCATCCTTAGAGGCATAGCGAATTTCATAGCAAATGGTACGCAAAACCATTTTTAAGAATAGAGCTTTGTGCAAATCACTTACAAACCATTATAAACATTGCAAATTCATATGGAAGTCATTAACAAAACATTACAAGCAAATTGTTTGTGCAAATCATTCTCGAAACCATTATGAACAGAATAAATTCCATATACAAATCATTTGTAAAACTGCTCTTATGAGCAGAACAAATCTGTGCAAATCACTTGCTTAAAAAAAAAAAAAAACATTATGAACAGACCAAATCTGAGTAAATGGTTCATAAAAAACATTTTATGTAAAGTGTTGCATTCAGTTCAATATGAATGGTTTCACAAACATTAGACATGAAATTCATTCTGCTGGTGTTTTTGTGAATGAAGCCCATTGAACAGACTGCAGTTCCACTCCGCACAGCCTGTTTTATTCACGTTATATTAAATATTGTGTTTACTCCCACTAGTTTTATAGCAAAACAACCAGTCACTGATGGCTACTTAATTGACCAATACATTATGCAGGAAATACTTAAGGCTTCATTTTGAGGGATGTAACGTTCTGTGCACTTTCCTAGTACATTGTGAGAGCTGCTATTTTCTCTCTTTAAAACGTTCACTGGACAAAAGCATTATCAAAATGTACGTCATTACATACGCAAAGACCTCTCAAGACGACTCTTGTGTGTATATTATGGGAGTCTCGACCTCCGTTGCTCCCCTAATTCCTGTGAAACATCTTGCTGGACTTCTTATGAAAGACACGAGTGTTTTCTTAATTCATCAAGATAATCGCTGGTAAGTTTATACTAACTGAGCATAATGTGCACTCTGAGACTTTCTCTTAGAGGAAACACATTTGCATTTTATGAACTTAATACCTGATTTAATCAGCTTTAATCAGCAGAGTATTCGTTCGCACCAGCTATAAACAGAAATCTGCTGACCGATTTTCAATAAACTCATGATTGCAAAGGCCCAAGGTCAAAACTATAAAAGTGTCCCTCTTTTTAAAGTTATTTGTTCCCTTTGGAAGTTACTAGTGTAAAGTTAGTTCTGTATATGACATTTATGATGTCACGTTGATTGATTGTTTTGATCTCTTGCTCTCGCTTTCAGCTCTTCATGCAAATCGATGCTTTGTATCCACGGAGGTTTGGAACCTGGAGCGACTACGCCAAAAAATACTGCAACGCACACTACAAGTAAAAACCCTTCTTTTTTTAATGTACAATACAGCATTCAAATGGAAATTAAAAAACATTAATTGCAAGCAGCTTAGGTACATGCAAAAGTTTAACTCTAAAAATGCCTACATTTATTGTTTGTAAAACCATTCTTATGAGCAAAGCCATTTGTAAAAAATGTAAAAAATGTTCATAATACAATTCTTAGGAGCACATCAGATTTCTTTGCAAAATCATTACATGAGCAGATCAAATGTGTGCAAAATGTAAAAAAAATAAATAAAAAAAAATTACAAGCAGATTGAATATCTCCACAAGTTGTTAATAAAACGTTTCTTACAAAGTAGAACAAATTTGTGCAAAATAATTCTTAAACCATTCTTACAAGCAGAGTGAAATTTGTATAATGTTTGTAAAACCATTCTTAAGAGCAGAGCAAATTTCTCTGCAAATTGTTTGCAAAAACTATTCTTACAAGCAGAGGGAATTTCACAACAAATTGTTTGCAAAAACCTGAACAAATTTCTGTTAAATGTTCAAAATTGTGGGAATTGTTCATAAAAACATTCTTACGAGAAGAAAGAATTCATGCAAAATGTTCGTAAAACCCTTTTTACGAGTAGGTTGAATTTATTAAACATTTTCGTAAAAATTTCGTGAATTTAGGCAGAATTGTCTTAATTTTTACGAGAAGAATGATTTTTTTCAAAATGTTTGTAAAACCATTCTTATGAGTAGAGCAGATTTATGCAAAATGTTCATAAAACTATTCTTACAAGAAGAACAAATTTAATCAAACTGTTCGTAAAACCATTCTTACGAGTAGAGCGAATTTAGGCAAAATGTTCGTAAAACCATTCTTATGAGTAGAGCAGATTTATGCAAAATGTTCATAAAACTATTCTTACAAGAAGAACAAATTTAATCAAAATGTTCGTAAAACCATTCTTACGAGTAGAGCGAATTTAGGCAGAAGTTTCTTAAAATATTTACGAGAAGAATGAATTTTTGCAAAATGTTCGTAAAACAATTCTTATGAGTAGAGCGGATTTATGCAAAATGTTCGTAAAACCATTCTTAGGAGTAGAGCCAATTTATGCAGAATGTTCGTAAAAGCAGTCTTACAAGAACAAATTGAAGCAAAAAGTTTGTAAAAACCGTTCTTACGAATAGTGAATTTATGCAAAATGTTCGTAAACCGTTCTTGCAAGTAGAGCAAATTTATCCAAAATGTTCGTAAAAACATTCTTAGAAGTAGAGCGAATTTATCTCAAATGTTCATACAACCGTTCTTGTGGAAAGAACGAATTTATGCAAAACGTTCGTAAAACCATTCGTATGAGTAGAGCAAATTCATGCAGAATGTTCGTAAAACCGTCCTCACAGGAAGAATAAATTTATGCAAAAATGTTCGTAAAACCATTGTTACGAGTAGAGCGAATTTATCTAAAATGTTCAAAAAAATTGTTCTTGTGGAAAGAGCAAATTTATGCAAAAATGTTCGTAAAACCATTGTTACGAGTAGAGCGAATGTCTTTTGAGTTCATTCACAAAACCATTCTTCAGAACCGAATGAATCTTTGTACAAATCATTCATAATCACTAGGTTAAAAAGTAACATTTTCGTGATATTTTTAACAGTATTTTCTATTTTCGAATGTGTTTTTGCACTACGTCAAATATTCCTGATATTCACACACAAATATTGGCTAAGACCATAACATTTGAATTATATTAAACCGTTTTCATTGATATTTTTCAGTATTTCATGTACTTTGCTTGTTTGTTTGTTTGTTTTCCCTCAATAAGCTCATCGCAATGCATTCTGGCATTGTTTTCTCTGTTAAATATACATTTTACATGTGTAACACAAGTCTATAATCCCTCCGAATGCTGTCTAGGTAGACAGCTGACTAGGCTTTGGTGCAGAGCTAATTTGTTTATGTGTGTGTGTGGCGGCAGCATTAATGTGAAGCGCAGATATGAGTTGTGTCATGAAGATGAGTGGTGTTCAGAACATCTGAGAGGAGTTTTGTTCCTCTCTTCTTCTTATCAAATCTACAGCAGAGAAATGAAATGACAGCGATTCACACAAGGGTCTCGGAGTACAAATTAATCTACCGAGGAAAAGACTCAAAAGCGCGCACACACAAATTCCTGTCAATCATTCGTATATGCGGCAGTAAATATAAAACATTCATAATTAAATCTCTCACATGCACACACACACACACACGTTTTGAACAGAAAAGGTCTCATTTCAATGATAATACCTGAGGATTTGGGAGAAATGAGGTGGATATACAGCAAAAGTGTGTTTATGAATGAGTAAAATGTCTGTGTTTTCTTGTGCAGGTTTTTCGGGGCCAGACGGCAATGGGACTGTCGTGGCGCGTCTCATTTGGACGAGTTACACCAGCGTCTGAGCGAGATTATGATTCGTAGACTCAAAAATCAGGTGCTGACTCAACTACCACCCAAAATACGCCAACGAATCCCCTTCGACCTTCCTAAAGATGCTGCTAAGGTATGCAGTAAACAGCTTCACAGTTCAGAATACAAAAGAAAATGGTTATCATTGTCAGTACCATGTTTTTTTATTTTTTTATTTTAAATGTAGAATGCTAATACAGTGTTTTACTGTAGTTTTACTTTATTTATTTGCTTTAAATAAAATGTATTTGATTTTTTTCTTTGCTAGCCTTTTTTTTTGTAGTACCACGGTGTTCTTGAAAATCAGTGGAAGTCTGTTTATATTATTAATTATAGTAAATTAATGCATTAAGTAATAATTCTAAAGATCTAAATCTAAAAAAACAAATTGTATTATACACATTAAGAATTAACTTATTTATACATGAATTTGACTAGTAGTTACATTAAAAATACCATAAATCTATAAAAAAAAAATACTTGATCAAACTAAATAAAAAGAAACAATAATGATTACAAAAACAAATATTTTTACATATTTATAAGTATATTTTTAAAAACATTTTACTTAAATTTACCAGTCAGTAAATTAATCATTTTAATTTAATTTTTATTTAATTTAATCTAAATTTATACATACATTTTACTAGTAATTAATAATACCTAAGGAAAAACATTTGTGTAACACAAAACAAAAATGATTACATATTTTCATACGTAATTTTTTCAAGAGTATATATTAGTCTTACTAGTAATGAAATTAATAATACAATAAATCTGACAATAGTTAGATGGGGGGGGGGGGGGGGGAAGAAAAGAAAAATCAATTAAATGAAAATGAAAGAAAAAATCATAATTTTACTGGTAATTTCAATGAATGAATTAATAAGGAAAAAACATTTAAATGAAACAGACTAATTACTCTAAAAATAAGAAAACTTTAAAAATATTAAAAATATGTATTCATTTAATTTATTACATTAATTTTACTAGTAAAACAAAAATAATTACATATTTTTATAGTTAATTTCTTGATTTTTAGGTATAAATAATTATTTTTACATGGAATATTTTATTTTTATGTATAGATCTAAAAGTAATGTGAATAAAAGCACTTAAAACAAAATGAAAAAGCAGCAAATATTTTAAAAATTATTTTATGAATGTTTTTATTATTATTATTATTATTATACATTAGTCTTACTAGTAATTAAATTAATAACACCATAAATCTAAAAACGGGAAAAACTACAATTTCTGGATCAGTTGTATTCTGAATTGATTTTTTTTTTTATACATCTGAAAATTATTAGAATAAAAACACTTAAAATAAAATTAAAAAGCAGCAAATGTGTGATTTTATTTTATTTTTTTTCAAAAAATATACATTAGTCTTACTAGTAATAATATTAATAATACAATAAATCTAAAAATAGCCTTATTTTAATAAACATTTAAATAAAACAAATACGAAAAACAATAATTACCTTAACTTTTTACATAATTTCTGTATCATTTGTATTATGAAATGAAAAAAGTTAGAAAATTAAACGATCTATACCTTTATCATTTTTGAAATATACAGTATGCATGCATTCATTTTATTAGTAATTAAATTAATACATTAATCTAAAAATAATAGTTGCATAGTTTTATACACAATTTGCTTAATTTTTCTGTATATTAATAATAATTAATAATAATAATTGTTTACATAAAATATTTCATTTTATATTTTTATTTTACATCTAAAAATAATTAGAATAAAAACACTAAAAGTATACATTAGCCTTACAATAATTAACTAATAAAAACCATAATTACCTAAAAACATTTTTTACATAATTTCTGTATTCTGAATAGATTTTTTTTTAATTACTAGTAATTTAATTAATTAGTAAGGAAAAACATTTAACTGTCTAAAAATGATCATTACATAACTCTTTTTTTTATCATTTTGAATTAATGTATGCATAAATTTGACTAGTAATTAAATTAATACATTAATAAGAAAATAAACTTGCATAAAAGGACAAAAAATCCTAGTTACTAGTAAAACAAAATAAAAAAATTATT
This sequence comes from Cirrhinus molitorella, assembly GCA_033026305.1. Taxonomy (NCBI): domain Eukaryota; kingdom Metazoa; phylum Chordata; class Actinopteri; order Cypriniformes; family Cyprinidae; genus Cirrhinus; species Cirrhinus molitorella. The sequence continues at coordinate 15,791,095 of CM065121.1, read as the reverse complement.
ACATATTTTTATACATAATTTCTTATTTTTTTATGTACAGATATAATTTAACATAAGTTTACATATCACATTTTTTAATACATCTAAAAATAATTAGAATAAAAACACTGAATTAAAAAGCAGGAAATATTTTCAGATAATTCATTATTTAAAAAATAATAACATAATAACAATAATAATGTTAAAATAATACTTAGAAACAAAAAAAAAAGAAAATTATAAGAAAAGCAGTAATGATTACATTTTTAAAAACAACCAAAAACACAATTAGCAGTTTATGTTATAAACGGCATCAATATCATCCTCTGAGAATATTGTTTTCTATATTTTCTCTTTCTCTCTCCTCTGCACTTTTTTCCCATCACTTGTTCTGAACGAACAGAACAAAAGCAGTTAAATATAGTGATTTACCCCAGTACAGCCGCCCCGTGCCTGTTGCTAGGCAATAGTATCCGATTAACACAAATTATCATTTCATCTCACTTGTCTCTGATCACTCTCTTTTATTCCCACATCTTTTTTTTCCCCTCCTTCGGCAGCCGAGCGAGCTGCCAGCGTGTTATTCAGAGAGGAATGGACGTTAGTAATCATCACGTTCTGTTCTGAGACGTCGCGTTTAGCGAGGCTCAGCTTATAATTGCTGCGGCGTCTAAAAAAAAATCAAAAATAATAATGTCAGAGGTGCTCGTTCCTCCCATTATTTCATTTTCATGTGAACTTTCTGTGGACCAGGGCGCTGGTGTGTGAGAATCCTTCAGTCTGGCTGAAGATAAAGCCGTTTTTTTCCCCCCTTTGCGATGATTTCGTCTGTCTGTCTCTCCGGCTGTCTCTCTCTCCGAGTAATGAGTGTGTGTGGGCAGGAGTGCTTGTACAGCAAGTTTGGAGTGTGTGTGTCAGATTTCAGAAACACAAAGAGCAGCTCACCTGCTGTAGGACCTCATAAATCATCTGCTGTCAGCACACACACACACACACACACACACGCTCTCTATCTAACTAGTTTACACACAGCGGTCCAGGGGACAGATGTTCTTCCACTGTAACCCAAATCTCACCAGATCACTTTTAAAATTAACGAGCTGTGCTTTAACGAACGGTTGGGCAGAGCAAACCTGACCCTCGCTGGACAATTTCTCTGTTTATATTTATAAACATCCTGGACGTTTGGCAAAGCAAAGCAAGAGGTTATTTACAAACTGACATTTGTTTCTGGTTATTTCGGTTGGGAAAGGCATTTGTTGTTCTGTGTGCTAAGAGTTGGTTTTCACTTCGTCTGGAGGTGAAATGAATGGCATTAACTAGAGCTAAATGAGTCGAGAGGAAGTCTTTCGTACTTAAAAAAAAAAAAAAAAAAAAGTGAATTTATTTGTGACTTTTCTACAATAGTATGAAATGGTAAAACAGTTTCTTACAATAGCATACAATAGTGAAGTACTTCACGGATCGGAATGCACTGTTAAAATGTAATGGTGTAAATCGAAATAATGACAAAAGCATAGAAATAATTATGTATTATTATTATTTAAAAATCTGTATCTATCTTATCAGTATCTATCATCCATCGTTATTTAGTCATCTGTCTATATATATCTGTGTTCATCTTTATCCATGTGTATAGTATATATCAGCTATCTATCTATCTATCTATCTATCTATCTATCTGTCAGTATCTATCCATCCATCTATATCTATCTGTCTGTCTATCTATAGTATGTATTTGTCTATTCATCTATCTATCTATCTGTCTATCTGTGTATTTATCCATCTGTTTGTCTATCTGTCTATCTATCGCTCGTCAGTATCTGACGGACAGACAGGTGGATGGATACTGAGAGAAATAATATATAGACAGATTAGAGATAATGATGAATGGACAGATACTGACTAGCGATAGATAGATGGATAGATAGACAGCTAGACAGACAAACAGGTGGATGAATGAATAGATAGATAGATAGATAGATAGATAGATAGATAATGTATACTATACACATGGATAAAGATGGACAGATAGGTAATATATAGCCAGATGAATAAATAACGATGGATGATAGATACTGATAAGATAGATATAGATTTTTAAATAATAATAATAATAAATAAATCTTTCTGTGCTTTTGTCATTATTTCGATTTTACACCATTACAATTTTCCAGTGCATTCCGATCCGTGAAGTTCTGTCTGTCTGTCTATCTGTCTATCTGTCTATCTATCTATCTGTCTGTCTGTCTGTCTGTCTGTCTGTCTATCCTTTTGTCTATCTATCTATCTATCTATTTATCTATCTATCTATCTATCGGTCTGTCTATCCTTTTGTCTATATCTATCTATCTATCTATCTATCTCTGTCCACCTGTCCTTTTGTCTGTCTGTCTGTCTATGTCTGTTTATCTATCTATCCATCTATCTATTGCTCGTCAGTATCTGTCCATTCATCATTATCTTTAATCTGTCTATATATTACCTGTCTCTCAGTATCCAACCACGTCTATAGCCTGTATCTTTCTATACACTATCTATCTAGAGATAAATAGATAGATAGATAGATAGATAGATAGATAGATGGATAGACAGATAAACAGATAAACAGATGGATAAATAAACAGACAGACAGACAGACAGACAGACAGACAGGTGGATGGATGAAAGAATGGATAGGTAGGTAGATGGATGGATGGATAGACAAATACATACTATAGACAGACAGAGATATAGAAGAGTGGATAGATACTGACAGATAGATAGATATAGATAGATTATCTATCTATATCTATCTATCTATTGCTCGGCAGTATCTGTCCATTCATCATCTATCTATTTATATCATCTATCTATCTATCTATCTATCTATCTATCTATCTATGTCAGCTCATTATCAGTATTATGTTATACATTGTGAAGCATATAAAGGAGCTCTGGGCTGAATAATGGTTGTGTGTCTTTCTCATGCTCCGTTTCCTTCATTCACTGCTTGACTTCCTGTCAGTCTGATGTCCAAACCCTGGCAGCACCTCTCGGGTAGTGCAGGAGGGTTTGTGTGAAGGGAGACAGAGAGGATCTGCATTTGTTTTAGGGGCAGAGCAGGACTGTGTGTGTGTGTGTGTGTGTGTGTGTGCGCAGGAGATTTATAGCGCCGGTACGGTGTGTTTCCATCTTCCACTGCTGCTGTCACTGTAGCGCTATAATTGGGCAGGTCACATGACCCAAGGAGTCGTTCTGCAACTTCAGGGAATTGTGTCTCCTTCCTCTCGCTCCCTCTACCCCTCACTTTCTCTCGTTCACACTTCATCTTTCTTTATTTTCTGTTTTTCGTGCTGCTTTTTGCCAAACACAGGGAAAGTAGGACAGTTTACGATATCATTAATTGTGCTGCCCTTTATGGATTCACTTTCCCTCTCTCTTTCTCACAGGAAGCGAGTGCTAGTTTTGAGCAGTGGGAGAAACTGATGAGCTCTGAGAGTGAGAATCAGTTTGTGGAGGTGATGAGTCTCATCACACACATGTATAAGCAGACCGCCGTTGCCAAGGTAAAACGTGTGTGCAAAATCCTCAAGATGTTTATTTCTCATTTCACGTCGCCCTAATTGTCTAAAATGGCTGTAGATCTCGATGCTGCGGGGATTTCTGTGTATTTTCTTGTCTTTTTACAGGATTGCTTATGAGTTTTGAGTTCCCTTTATGGTCTCAAAATACTCTTTTCACTGTACTAGTTTTAAGACTGAAGCAAATTTAAAAAACAGGGAAAGATCGACCATATCAGTTACCAGCATTAGCTTTTTTTTTTTTTTTTTTTAATCTCATGAAACCTGTCCTGAACATATGAAACATTTAACCCTTAAGCGAAAAGTAAAAAAATAAAAATTATTATTTTATTTTACATATGGATCATTTAGCCTGTGTTTAGAACAGGGTTATTATAATTTAAAACTAAAAACATAAAAAAATAAAAATAAAATAAAGAACTAAAATAAAAGTGAACCTGATGTACAAAACTGAAACAAACAAAACGATACAGACATATGTAAGAAACAATTGCGAAAATGACACATAAATGTACACAATAAAATTAAATGGAAATATATATACACATACATACATACATACACACACACACACACACACATACATATACATATACATATACATATACATATACATATAGATATAGATAGATAGAAAAGGTAGATAGAAAAGAGAGAGAGAGAGAGAGATAGTAGATATATATATATATATATATATATATATATATATATAGACAGGAGTGTTGTGCACTTAATTTTTAGTATAATTATTCATGTTTATTAAACTGCTAAAATGACATGTACTAAAATGATATAATAAAAAAAATGAAAAAATTGTGTGTGTGTGTGTGTGTGTGTGTGTATATATATATATATATATATATATAGTTTGTTTATATTTTTTTATTATTTTTAATCTATTTAATTTGAAATGCCTTTTTAAAAATGTAATAAATATGCCACAAAAATATTATCATTATTAACAACAAGAAATAATCAGCAATAATAATAATTAGAATAATAAATATGCTGCCATTATTATAATTATATTATTATTAAAAATGTGACAAAACATAATATTTTTTAGTAGCAAGAATAACATAAAAAGAAATGTAATTACTAAAATAACATTGCCTTAGAACCAGAGAGATCTTTTAAAACATTTATTAACATTTAACATCATCATTATTATTATTATTATTATTATTATTATTATTATTAAGCAAGTTTCTCCCCATTTCACATTATTGTAATAGGAAAAATAATTATATACTATTTTTATATAATATTTATAAATGAAATAAAAAAAAAAAACAGAAAAATACTGTATTAAAATAGTAGTTAAAAATAAAAAAAATTACAAATATGTGCAAATGTGTTATGATAATGTGCATTTATTTATAATTTATAATAAACAGTTTATGTGAAAAAATATATGTGTGTGTGTGTGTGTATATATATATATATATATATATATTATTACTATTTTTATATAATATTTATAAATAATATACAAGTATTTATGCATCGAGGTTGTTTTATAGTATCTTCTGTAGTTTTTTTTTGGTATTAAAGTAATAGTTAAAACTGTCGAAATGTGTTATGATAATGTGAATTTGCTATATATACACACACACACACATTTACATACATACAGTTTTATATCATCTGAAGGTTTATTAAACATGTTTCTAGGGTGTTCTGGGAGCTTTCAAGGTGAAAAGTCTAATCTCTACATGTGACTCATGTCCCTCAATGCAAGACTACAACAGTTTTTTTGTCTCCTTTTTTTCCATCAATCAGGCAAAAATCATAAGCCTAACCACTTAAAAACTAATATCACGCCTCTCCTCAACAACCCTTCCTGTAAACCAAAACGACTGTACCGGATCCATCTCAGATCTGTTATTTACAGCATCCGAGTAAAAAAAGAAAAGTCAGCCAGCCCTCATTTCAACTTCAGCTCTTTCTCTGAATGCCATCAGAATAACGGCCATCTGCAGCGCGGTTTCCCTCCTCTAACGATGAGGGACAGCGTGAAACCGCCGCTAACGACCACCATGGCAACCGGCCCTTCTGTTCTCCACATCAAACACCGCCGCATTGCCATGGGAACGAGCTCCGGGAGGGCCGGACCGGCGTCGCGCCGACCTTAACGCTGACCTTTTTGATCGCCCGACATCTTTTCCTGCACATCTCCGACTTAACAAGGTGTTTTTATGAGCTCCAGACGAGACCCGCCGCAACTTTCGCAAGCTTTTGCATCACTCGCATGAACTTTAACGTCACACTTCGAAGACGAAAGTGAATTCGCACGCATTTGTCGTGAAAAAAGCAAGACCCTTCGTTCCGCCGGGAGTTTTGGACGTTCTTTCTTCTCGAACGATTTAAGCTACAACCATTTTAGATCATTCCTCCTGAGCACAGCATGTGTCTTGAATGAAGCTTTCCAGCATGTGTGTGTGTGTGTATTTTTTTTTTTTTTTTTTTTTTTTTAAATTTGTCAAACCTGTATGTTCTGGTCCCCGCTGCTTTTGTCCTCCCCGCTCTTTCATTTATTGTTTGCCACTGAGATGCTATCCTCTCTCTCTCTCTCAGGGCAGAAATGTGCGGTGTCAGGAATGGTGTCACTTTTTGAAATCGCTGTTTTTGCCAAGCGAAAATGAGTGAACCGGAGCCATCGCGTACACGCGTACACTCGAGGCTGTAAAAAAAAAAAGCCTTCACAGACAGTTTCGGGCGCCAATTAGGCGATATTAAAAAGGCAAAACTCTTCAGTAATGAGAAAGCCGAGCGCGGCTTTGAAACTCGGGAAAAGAGGACTGGCTTCCGGCAAATGACTCGACGCTGTTCGTTTAACAACTACGCTAAGCGTAACGGGCATTAGATGACGAGTTCATCTCGCGGTTTAGGGACTTTGAGGAGGAGGAAAAGCAGGTCTCACTGGATGAAAGGAGATTTGGGATTAAAGTGGCAAAACAACACCTATAAGTGTAGTGAAATCGCAGTAGCATTCGTGGCAGATTGCAGTTATGAAACCCAGCAACAGCACTGTAATAAAAAGCACAGTGTTTTATAAGCAAGTACATTTATAGACTAGGCTTTTACAGAAGAAAACTGGTAGGTATATTGCTAGGGAACTAAATAGTGCTTACTGGCAAGATCAAGTCAGTTGATTAGAATAAACTAAAATGCATTTATAATGTTACAATAACTTCTATTTTTTAAATAAATGCTCTTGTGTATCTGCTTTCCATAAAAAAATATTAAGCAGCACAACTGTTTTCAGCATTGATGATAAGAAAAGGTTTTTGATCATTAAATCAGCATATTAGAATGAATTCTGAAGGATCGTGTGACACTGAAGACTGGAGTAATGATGCTGAAAATTTAGCTTTGCATCACAGGAATAAATTACATTTTCAAATATATAACCATAGGAAACAGTTATTCTCAATTTGTGTCACAATGTGTGACAATACTGTTTTTATTGTATTTTTTTGGTAACACTTTACAATAAGGTTCATTAGTTAACTACAGTTAACTACATTAGTTAACATGAACTAATAATGAACCGCATTTATACAGCATTTATTAATCTTTGTTAATGTTCATTTTAACATTTACTAATACATTATTCAAATCTTGTTAACATTAGTTAATGCACTGTGAACTATCATGAATAAACAATGAACAACTATTTTCGTTAACGTTAATGAAGATTAGCAAATAAAGGTTAGTTCATGTTAGTTAATACATTAACTAATGTTTAACTAATGAACCTTGTTGTAAAGTGTTACCATTTTTTTATTAAATAAATGCATTCTGTGAGCATAAATTTGGAAGCTTGTTCCCGCCACTGAATAAAAACATGGAAAAAATGTATTGAGACTTTTTTTCTTGTAATTGCGAGTTTATATCTTGTAATTCTGACTTTTTGTAACAATTCTGACTTTGTCTCGCAATTTGGAATTATTTTTTTTTTAGCAATTGCAAGTTTCTCTCTCACAATTTTGACATTTTCTCGCAATTGTGAGTTTATATTATACAATTCTGACTTTTTCTGGCAATTGCAGAAAAAAAATAAAGCTTGCAATTCTGAATTTTTTTTGCACAGTTGCGAGTTTACATCTCGACTTTTTTCCTCACAATTTTGACTCGGGAAACACTGGAGTTTATACCTCGCAATTCTGACTTCACAGTTGCTGTTGTTTATATTCTCATAGTTGTAAATTGACTTGAAACTTGACTTGAACTTATATCTTGCAATTCTGTCTTTTTCCCTCCAAATTGCAAGTTTATATTATACAATTCCAACTTTTTTCCTAGCAATTGCAAGTTTATACCTCGCACTTCTGACTTTTTTGGTGCAATTTTTTTTTTTTTTTTGCCTCACAATTCGTACTTTTTTGTCAAGTTTTCTCATGCAATTGCGAGTTTGTCTTGCCATTCTGACGTTTTCTCACAATTCTGACTTTTTTCTCGCAATAGCAAATTTTTATTGCAATTCTACCTTCATTGCAATTGTGAATTTATATCTCGCAATTCTGACTTTTCTTATAATTTTAAGTTGGTGTCGCAACTCTCGTAATTGCAAGTTTATATCTTGCAGTTCAGACTTTCTTGCAATTTTGACTTTTTCCTCAAAATAGCAAGTTTATCATGCAATTCTGACTTTTTTTCACACAATTCTGATTTTTTTTCCTCACAATTCTGTTATAACAAGTTATAAAATCCAATTCCAAAAAAAAAAAACACAGATTTTCTAATAATTGTTAGTTTATATCTTAAAATTACCAATTAATAACTCTCAATTTTGTGTTATAATGTCAGAATTGTGAGATATAAAGTTGCGAGTTTATATATAGCAATTCTGATTTTATTTCTCAGAATTGCAACTTTATTTCTCGCAATTCTGAGTTTTTTCTAGCAATTTTGAGTTTATATCACACAACTGCAAGATATTGCAAGATAAAAAAAAAAAATCACGATTCTCTCTCTTATTTTGTGGCGGAAATGGGTGTCCATATTAAAAAAATACTTCTTCGTATTTAATTTCTTCTCAACCAATTTCATGTTTCAAATGTTTAGACATTAGATCTAAAACTATCCGGGTTAAAATTTATTTAGTACCATATTAGAATGTTAAAGTTGTTCAAATGTTAGAATTTTTTTAAATGTTCCAATTCCTATTCCTGGCTGGATCACGATATGAATTTTCTCTATTTTCTTCGTTTTCTTTCCATCTCTCCCAGGCCGGAGCGGTGAAGGACTATATAAAGATGATGTTGGAAACCGAACAGCTAAAGTTTCTGGTCTTTGCTCATCATCTCAGCATGCTGCAGGCGTGTACCGAGGCTGTCATCGAGGCCAAGGTGTGTGTGTGTGTGCGCTGAGACTCTAGTGATCATTAAATCAGCCAGCAGCAAAGCCTGTCACACCGCCATCCCAACACACACACTGACCCATTCAGAGAGAGAGAAAGAGAGGTGGATGTTTGTGTGTGTGTGAGCTGAATGAAAGATAAGGCCAAAAAAAGTGTTTGTGTGAAAGGCAAAAAAAACGAATGAAAGGGCTTGACAGCACTAAAGGAGGTGAAGGAGAGCGTGTTGATTCCCTGGGTAGAGTTCATTCTTTGCTTTAACACATTCCCTCAGTAGGGCACTGGTTCATTCTTACAGCAAAAGAATAGGTCAGAGTCTTGCTGTCAATCAGGTGAGCGTGTCTATATAAGCCACTAGTTTAAAAGTTAGATTAATAACAATTTTCATGCAAAAATGTCAACTTTGCTCAAAAGCTAAATGACTTTCTTTATTCTGATGAGTGAAATTAGAGAAAATGAATATTGCGCAGTTGGAAAGATTCATAAAAGTATCATAAAAATAGTCCATATGACTCATGTGCTGTATTTCATGTCTTCTGAAGTATCCATCCTTGACGTTTTCATTACAGTTCATTAAGTAACCATTTCATGAATTAAAAGGTTCTTCTGAGTTGAATTTGAGAAACTGATCTGTATGATTTGTAATTGAATCGACTGATTTTGTGAACTGGATCAAATCATTCAGCTATTTTTTTTTTCTGTAAAATGTGAGTTGAGTTTAAGAACCTGACCAAATACAGTTTAGAAATTAATAATTCAGACTCATTTTCTGAACTGGATCAACTGATTCAGTAGTTTTTCTTTTAGTAAAGTGTGTTACTTTTGAGAACCTGATCAATTTGGTTTGTAAATGAATCATCCAGACTCATTTTGTGAACTGGGTCAACTGATTCAGTAATTTTTCTTTCGGTAAAATGTATGTTGAGTTTGAGATCCTAAACAATTTGGTTGGTAAATGAATCATTCAGACTCAATCTGTGAAATGGATCAACAGATTCAGTAATTTTTCTTTCGGTAAAATGTATGTTGAGTTAAAGAAACTGATTAATCCAGTTTGTAAATGAATAATTCAGACTCATTTGGTGAAGTGGATCAAATGATTCACTGGCAAAAAGTGAGTTGAGTTCGAGATCCTGATAAACCAGGTTTGTAAATAATTCATTCAGACAAATTTTGTGAACTGAATAAAAAGATTCAGTAATTTGATAACCTGATCAATTTGTGTTCTAAATGAATTATTCACAATGATTTTGTAAACTGGATCAACTGATACAGATTTTTTTTTTCTTTCAGTAAAAAGTGAGTTGAGTTCAAGAATGTGATTGAAGACTGATTTTGTGAACTGAATCAAATGATTCAGTAATTTTTCTTTTGGTAAAAAGAGAGTTGAAATCGATAACCGGATCAATTAGTTTTCTAAATGAATTATTCGCACTGATTTTGTAAACTGGATCAACTGATTCAGTCATTTTTCTTATGCTGAAAAGTGAGTTGAGTTCGAGAACCTGATCAATTTGGTTTCTAAATGAATTATTCACTCTCATTTTGTGAACTGGATCAGCAGATTCAGTCATTTTTCTTTCGGTAACACGTATGTTGAGTTAAAAAACTGATCAATCCAGTTTGTAAATGAATCATTCAGACTCATTTTGTGAATTGGATCCATAGATTCAGTATTTTTTCTTTTGGTAAAAAGTGAGTTGAGTTTGAGAACTTGATCAATTCGGTTTCTAAATGAATTATTCACACTCATTTTGTGAACTGGATCAACTGATTCAGTAATTTTTCTTTTGCTAAAAAGTGAGTTGGTTGAGTTCGAGAACCTGATCAATTCGGTTTGGTTTCTAAATGAATTATTCACACTCATTTTGTGAACTGGATCAACTGATTCAGTAATTTTTCTTTCGGTAACACGTATGTTGAGTTTAAAAAAAACCCTGATCAATACAGTTTGTAAATGAATCATTGCAGACTCATTTTGAGAACTGGATCAAATAATTCACTGGTTAAAAGCGAGTTGAGTTTGAGAACCTGATACACCAGGTTTGTAAATGAATCATTCTGACTGATTTTGTGAACTAGTATCAGGTGATTCCGTAATTCAAAAAAGTTGAGTTAAAGAAGCTGACTACTCTGATTTATAAACAAAACATTTTGAGTGGTTTTGGGATTTAAATCAAACAAATCAGTGATTTTTCTTTTCATTTAAAAAATGCAGACAAAAATATAAGATTTATGTTTTTTATATTAAATTTAATATAAATGATGTTAATTGTATTTATTTAAAACAACACGTAAATTTCAAGAAGTATTGGGTCATAGTGTCATAGAAATGAATTACATTTATTAAGATTATGGAAGCAGTGGAAATGAAAGCTATGTTTTATTTAAATTCAGATGTATTTCTTAGGCTGAGATCTTTAGCTTAAATCAGTTGGTCCATTTCACAAAACCAGCCTTTTACAAATCAAGGTCTCAAATTCAGCTCATCGACTCAATGATCCATGTCTAAAAAATTCATCAACTTTGGTGCTCTTCTGAATGTTATCGGCCCAAAACTTGCATTGCATCACTTGACAAATCCATTTTTGTTGTCTAACAGACATTTCATCAGAGCTGTTGATTCATCTTTTACCACAATCCGTTCTTCTTGTCCCTGTTCACACAGCGGCACGCTGAAAACACTTTGCACCCTAAAGAGCGCGGCTGGTTGCCGACACGGTGTCTTCACAGATGTCTCACTGTTTTAATGAGAGCTTGTTTTGTCAATTTCCTCTTCTTTTTGGCCCCCAGCCCCCTCTCTTTTCCATCTCTCTCTCTCACTTTCTTGTTTCGCTGCTCTCTGGCCAGACGTTTGATCCCAGACACTGTGAAGATTTTCTTAGGCTTTTCCTTTTTTATCTGTCCTGCCGTTAATTGGTGCTTATGAATCTTATGGGGGAAGAGGGGGCCTCGCACCAGCAGGTGTGATCGCACGCAAACGGGGCGGCACGCGCGCTTCGACGTTCTCACACCTGTCACGCTCCTCGCACCCCGAGCGAGAGATGGGAAGAAAAGTTAGGCAGGAAGCTAAAATTAACACGGGTGCGAAAAGTTCTGAAGTTCTGTGAGGCGGAGAGAGAGAAAGGTGTTGTACACGGTTTCACCTGTGTTTTACAGCTGTCAGATGATGCTAGGAAGATGATAATGCCCAAAACGTACTTGATAATGCACTAAAAAGTTGCCAACTGACAACTCTGAATGAGTCACATTCGCAGTAAGTTTCGACTTGAGTGCATTATTGCTCTCTGAACAACCACAGATATGCAAAACTCAGTCTTTATTGCAGCAATCGATGGTTATGAAGAGTTTTGTTAGTTTGCGCAATGCTCTTAGTTGGAAGGAATTTTGATTTAAAGGTGCAGTTTTTGCCTTCATTAAAAAGAATGAAAATGTTAAAAACTAAAATTTACTTTGGACTCCCGTTTTTGCATTCTTTTCCAGGCTAGTTATATCCGCATTGATGGCAGCGTTCCATCTGCAGAGAGGATCCAACTTGTGCATCGTTTTCAAAACGATCCAGGCACCCGTGTGGCCATATTAAGTATACAGGCGGCTGGACAGGTACTGAGTATACAACCTTAAACTATTTTGTAACACCTCAACCTTATGAGCATTGTACTGCTGTTTGTAAATCTTCACACAACTTTGTAACACCCGACTTTATTTGTAACACCCAGACTGTTTTTCTTTATACTTTGTAACATCTCCAACTCGTACACATTGTAACATTCCTCTATATATGTCACATAACCTTGTAACAATCAACCTTGTAATCATTTTACATTCCTTTATACAGTATGTAACACTCAACTTCAGAAACACTGTACATTCCTATTCAAAATTTCACTCATGTTTATGCTAATAACTTTTCCATCATGAAAATCCGCCATTTTGAATTTTCTGAAAAACTGTTTTCCAACTCCTCCTAGTCCGTTGCTCAGATTTTCACAAAAATTGAACCAGATCATCTTCAGACCATGGCAACAAAAAGTTGTGGAATTCAGGTTATTCAAACCATTCTGGAATAACAAAAATGCATGTGAGGCTTAATCTCCGCAATGGTTTGGCATATTGAGACCAAACTTGGTGTGTGTTATAAGCATGACTTAAGGCTGCCGTCAGTGTTTCGGCGCAGTGCCACCTAGTGGTCAGTAGATATGAAAAATGTATATTTTTGTTTATAACTTGTGAATGGTTTGGCCAGAAATCACAGCACTGGTCTCTTTCGATTCGCTGCATCATGTTCGTACCCAATTTTCCCATGTCAGCCATTTTGAATTTTGTCAAAAAATGCTATACTTTACGACTGCATTGGCATATCGCTATGAATCTCTGTATGTGCCTTCGGCACCATGCCCTGACAGTACTCAAAGAGTTTGGGGGCAGCGCCACCTTCTGGCCAAAAGTGATAAAGAAATGTACAAAAACACTAATAACATTTGGTTAAATTGGCTTATTGTATTGTAAGTGATCTCAATATATTCTTTGGGTCATGCCGAGAACATGGATACCAATTATGCCAAAATTGGCAGAACTTCCTGTCTGCCATTTTGATTAATGTTGAAAACCTACTTTTTCAAACTCCTCCTAGACCGTTAGTCCAATTTATACCAAATTTGACTCGGATCATCTTTAGACCATGCTGGTAGAAAATTATGGATTTTCTGTCTATACGAAATGGTTTTTGTAGAACGCTTCAATGAATTTGCTGGAAAGATGCCAAACTGCATCTTAGGCTGCATCTCTGCAAAGCTTTAACATATTGACACCAAACTTTGTATGTGCCATTGACACCTCACACTGACTACGCCACATAAATTTGGTAACAGCGCTATTGGTCAAAAGTAACAAATCATCCATTAACCATTAATAATGAAATTTTCATAAATGCTAATAACTTTTGTTTGCATTAGCCTATTGTAATGAAAGTGGTCTCAATGTTCTTTGGGCCATGCTGACAATACAGAAACCAATTATGCCATAGTTGGCTGAAATTTCTGTCTGCCATTTTGATTTTTGTTGAAAGCCAAATTATTTTAACTCCTCCTTGAACGTTGGTCCGATTTTCATGTGTTCATAGATTAAACCGTTTTTGTACAATGCCGCTACAAATTTTAGGCTGAATGCCAAAATTAATCTGAGGCTTTATCTCTTAAAAGCTTTGACATAATGAGAGCAAACTTTGTGTGTCATAGTCACCTTACACAGAACACACCACATTGAATTGATAACAGCGCCACCTGTTGGTCAAAAGTGATAAGCCATTAAATCATATTACTAGGAGTTTCTACATTATTATTCTGCCATTTTGACTGAAATCATCTTAAAATGTCTTCCTTTACTCATTGTTGCAGTTGGTCTGATGCTCCATGCCATGCTTAGCTACTCATTTAGCCTCTGGTGTGCTTGGCCCCGTAATTGCTGCTATATTTTACATGTTACTTTGTAACACCTGTTGTTCGTAACATTTCACGCAACCTTGTAAAACCTCAGCATACAGCATGTGGTTGAGATGTTACAAGGTACATTTAATCACCATACTATCCGTAATGTTTTACACAACCTCGTAACACCTCAGTCTCGTAAAAAAATAAAAATTTCACACAACCTTGTAACACTCACAAACATGTCAACCTCAGTAACAAATATTGCTTTCATACTGTATGTATCTGATGTATCTGCTTGTGCTCAGGGTCTGACATTTACGGCAGCGTCTCACGTGGTCTTTGCCGAACTCTACTGGAATCCAGGACACATCAAACAAGCAGAGGACAGAGCGCATCGCATAGGGCAAACCACGACCGTACACATCCACTACCTCATCGCTAAAGGAACCTTTGACACAGTCATGTGGGCCATGTTAAACAGAAAGGTAGAACAACCTTCAGATAAGGAAAAAAATGTCACCTACAGTATTGGATAAACTCGAAGTTTCAGTGTGACTTTGTGAACATTTTATAATTACTTTAAATGTACAGTTTTGAATTGGTGCAGACTTAGTTTCCAGACTTGCTAAAGTACTTCTAAAATAATCAGTATGTAATGTCTTGGGACTAAATTTAGTGGCAACACAATATCTAGTGTAAACTTTGGAGAGACCTGTTTGGAAAATTCGCTTTCTTTTGCTGAGATTCTTGCAAATGATATTGGACAGGAAACAGTTACGGGCAGCGCTTTGAACGGAAAGAAGGAGTATTTGAAAGCTGAGGTGGGAGACCAAGAGAAATGGGACTTTCTGAACTTCGCCCAGGCGTGGACGCCAAGCGATACCTTGAAAGGTGACTCTGAGGACAACAAGGATGGGATTTTCTTTTCTCATGTACGTAAAACATCTCATTATTGTACATAAAACGATTACGTTTGTCACAATACCAAAAACGAATATGCTTTATGCAAATTTAGCGAAATGATTACTTTCATAATCATTTTTGATTGATTCATCAATGCTAGTGACATCCCTAAACATGACAAGGCTTCCCACCTTCCAGTCATGGGAACCTGAACCTCAAAAAGTGCTTTTCTCTCTGAAGTGTCTTTGGTTTCATCACTTTGCTGTCATGAGATGAAGTTTCTTAGCCTCAAACACTTTGTGTGTCACAAAAAAAAACGTTCTTTATTCCCTTTTCTTCCCATCTCCCACAGTTTGAAAGGGACAAGCAGCATGACATCAGATCGTTCTTTTCCCACTCTGTGAACAAAGAAAAGAAGAGGAAACGAACTGGGGATTCACCCTCCGACGGATCGCCTCTCGCCCAGTTACCTGAGGGGGCGGAGCCTGTCCGGACCCCGGAGATCCCGAGCTCTGATTCGAAGGCCGACCAGGGGGAGGATTTTTCCCCGCAGGTGAAGCGGTTTAGGCAGGTTAGCCCCTTGTCGCGACGCGGGGGTAAGAAGAGCCCCATGTCGTCCTTGCACGCCCCCCGAAGGCTCTCGGCGGGACTGCAGGTGCCACGCCACAATGAAAAGTGGAGCTGTGCGGCATGTACGTTCTCCAACAGCGGACTGCTGCTACGCTGCGAGATGTGTGAAAGTCCACGAAATGCGCAAAAAGGTGAAATCTACACACACAAACAATTGTCTATGTTTGTTTTTACATGGATCTGCATGTAACCTCGTTTCACACAGAAATTTTTTGCTGTTAAAATTTGTACTCAAGTTTTGTTTTATCATACAACAGGCGAAAATCCTAATATGGAGAACTAAACCTTGCCGTATTCCAATATGCTCAAAACTGCTCTGGAAAACTAAGCAGGCACTTAGCAAGACCCTTGGCAACTACAGTATGCTGAAATTATTCAAAACAGCTTCGCAGCATCCTGACATTATGGCAGTTATGGCACATTTTCTTAATTTATAATGGGATCTTAAAGTGTGAGACCACTAGTGACTACTAGTTACCATTTTTAAAATCTAAAATAAATGAGTTTAAAAAATGAAAAAGTATTTAATTTCAAATAATTAAGATTTTAAATGCATAATGTTTATATTAATATTTAGATAATAATCAAAAATATTCATTAACATACATTTCTACTTAACTACTTAATCTAATAAATGCATAATGTTTTTTTTCAAGGTTGTAGCATATTATATATATATATATATATATATATATATATATATATATATATAAATAATATGTATATTTCTGCATATATTTATTTATTAAATTATTTATTTAACATATTAACAGATATTTATTTTTTTAATGCTTGGTCCATTTGTACACATAGTATGTGCTTATGTCAATTCAGTTTTTACTTTTAATGGTAATCTGACCTCTAGGAACTTCTAGTTTGCATGTTTAAAATGTTAAATTAATTAAATTAAGTTAATAATCAAATACATTAATGAACATGTATACATATCTATTTTATGTATTAACTAAATTAAATTTTTACTTTTTATTAAATGCATAATATTTATTTTTTAAAACTTGTATATTGGATGTACCTTTTGTCAATTTAATTTTTACTTTTCATTAAATTCATTTTATTCTTATTGTAAGCAATAGTTTTAATAATTTAAGAGTGTTACCATTTACGTTTCACAAGTATAATAATAAATATATATTGATATGTATTTTGTGTTTTATGTATTACATTTTTAATTTGTATTCAATGCATATTTATTTTTAAGCTTGTAGCCTAATCATTTAATTTAGCATAATAATTTTAGAACTGTTAATAATAATGATTTAATAATAAAAAAAATAATATGCATTTACATAATACATGTAAATGTAAATATTTATAAGTGTTTATATATAATATTTCTAAGTTAAGTATTAATACATATTTCTGCATAATATTTATTTTCTAAGCTTTATGTACTTGTATGTCAATTTAATTTTTGACTTTTATTTAACTGTTTTTGTTCAGCTTGTAACAATTTTAAGCAACAATTGAAGAGCGTCTTGAGTTGCTTTTGTCTTTGTGTAACGACAGCAGCACTTGAATGTTTAATGTAAATAAATCATTAATACAATTTTAAATAAATTGATATATTTTTATTATATATAATATCTGTCAACATAAGTTTTAATGAGAAGTTAAATTATTTGAACAATTTAAGGACGTCTTAGCATTTGGTTTGTCTTTTGTGTTAATGACAGCCGCACTTAAAAATAATATTAAAAATATATTCAGAATTTATAAATGTATACAGTTCTATTTATTAACACAATTTACATTTGTTATTATTTTGTATTAAATACATCTTATTCATAATATTTCTATGTTACTCAAGCTTGTCTGTCAGCATAACAGTTTTCATGAGAAGTTCAACTATTTCAGCAGTTTACGTACGTCACTTGGTTTGTCTTTTGTGTCAGCGGCAGTTGCGCTCAAATCCTAAAACGTTTATTTCCAGGTCTAAATGAGATTTTGAACCCCAGATTTTCCGTTTGGTCTGGGACTTTTGGACCCCTTTGTATTTGAGGGGCTTTATAAAGGCACGTCTGATCCGGGGCCCTGATCCTCAGTAAAGCGATGTCGAAACCTTCTTCCCCTGTGTTGCGCTAACTTAAGAGAGAATCCAAATGCCAAAGAACAACAGGCAGAAACGTTGTGAAGACGCACACGAAAAAAAGAGGTGCGCATGCTGAACGACAGAAATAGATCAGATTGAAAATGACTCATTATCACGGCCACGGTGAGGCGGAATGGATTTTGGCACCTGTCAAATCAAGAATGCCGCTTTCGCTCAGCGTCACCGCTGGAAAACTTTGTGAAATCTTCGTAAGCTTTGTTTTCGCCATCAACTCCAATGCCATCGATCAGATCGTCAGCCTGTCTTCTGACAACAGCCTGCTGATGCAAAATCAAACACAGAGATAGAAGCACATAGCGGGCCAGCTGCTGCTGTCTTATTACACACGTACATCTGTGTGTTTGTGTGTTTGCCCGCCACTCTGACGCGCTTCAACGCCCCAATCTGTACACTCAAAACACACTCGATATGTGTTCTTTGTTCTGTAAAGGAATAGTTCACCTAAACGAGAAAAATGCGATCGTTTATTCAGCCTCATGTCAATTCAAATCTGCGTGTGTTTTTCCTTCCGTGGAACACGAAAAAATGTTTTTGCTCTTTTGTCATATAATGAAAGTGAAAGGATCCATAATAATAATTATGATAGTGGTGGTGATGATAATAATTTGATATTTAATATTTAAACAACATATGTCATGGAAAACAAATATTTATATTTATTATTTACATCTATTCTTTTTTCATTTCTTCATAATTTCCCTTCTAAAATTACACAATATCTATAACTAGATGTTATGAACAACATTATATTATATACATACATATTTATTGTTTTAATAATAATAAATATTCTTAATATATTAATATAATTGCTTTGAATTACAGTAATAATGAATGAATAAACATTTTTTAGTAATTTCTATTTTTTCATAATATTTCTCTGTTCTAAAAACTAAATATCTATAACTAGATGTTATTAACAAAATATTGTTATATACACATACAGATCATTTATTTGTAATATACATGTTATACATTATATCATTTATAGTTTTAATAATATACTAGCATATTTTATTAATATATATTAATATAATTTATTTTAATTATACTA
The DNA here is from genome assembly GCA_033026305.1 of Cirrhinus molitorella. NCBI lineage: Eukaryota > Metazoa > Chordata > Actinopteri > Cypriniformes > Cyprinidae > Cirrhinus > Cirrhinus molitorella. The sequence goes on along the minus strand of CM065121.1, from coordinate 15,772,044 downwards.
ATGTATAATATAATTAATCAATTATTTATTTATTTCTCAATATGATTTTTCCCTTTTAAAAACATAATACCTATAATTATTATATATATATATATATATATATATATATAATATTATATTATATTTTATATTATATTATATTATATACTTATATTTTTTAAACTTTATTTTTATTCTCTTCTAAACACTAAACTAACAGAAATATAATGCTTAAATATAATTTGTTTATATTTATTATTTTAAAATTAATATTATATATTAATAACATTGATTTTAATTATATATATAAAAACATTTTATATATATATATATATATATATATATATATATACACACATTTATATTATATATATACATTTTATTTCTAAATTTTCTTTATTTCTACATTATTTTTTATATATTTAATATATTAATATATTTATTAAATAATAAATTATATGAATATAATAAATTATGAGAAAAATAAAGTTTGAAATGTAAAATAATTTTCTTTATGTATTTTTTTTATTTTTTTACTTTTGAAGTGGATCAAAAAAAGTTCATCAAAGTTGTCCTAAGATAGAAAGGATATTGTATTATGGTTTATATTTAATTTTATCATTACAATTTATATTTAAAAACATGTCATTTATAATTATTTATCTCTGTATTATAATTTATTTAAAACTTTATTTTTCTCATTATTATGATTTATTTATAGAAACATTTTCTGTATTTTTGACACCGTTTTTCTCATAAATTAATAAAATAATATATACACAAGTATCTTTCTCTTCTTAGATTTTTTTTTTTTTTGCACCATGGAAAAATAACATGGTCTCGGTGCTATTTAGCAGTTGCTAAGGTGTTTTAAATAGCTTTAGCACATTTCTATGTGGTTTTGAAGTGTTCTGAGTGGCGTTTCTGTGCGTTTTTTATGGTAGGTCACTGTCACATATATAGTGTAATAATTAATAACTGTAAATCTTTATTAAATCAATTATGTCAAGTAAAATATATTTAGAGTGTAGAAAACGGCTTACAAATGTGATCGCTCTCACAGTACAATGTGGTTAAATTCCAGCAGTTGCATTACAGACACAGAAAGCGATCAGATGACTGTAGATCAGTCACTGGCAGCACATTTCAGATTCTATGGGCTTAATTTGATGCGTAAAACAAACATGCGGTGCTGCGTCTCCGTCAGCTCAACACTCAGCCATCAAAGCATGAGTGAAAACCACAGCGACGGTGTGTCAAGACTTCACTTGCGATTCGTTTCCTGAGAAAACCCAGGCAGCTTTCAGACTCGTAAAATCAGACACCAAGAATATTGATTGAAACGCTGTTAATAGCAAATATATATAGCATATTTACACAATTCAAGACGTTTATGCTTTCAAAACTTTGACTATGATCTGCATATCATTCACTATAGTTTGCTTAAAACTCCCATCATGTGTAAACTTCACCTGTGAATGTTTGGTAAACCTTTTTTTCGTTCTTAATTTAATCAGGAAAACCACTGTATATAAGAACAAATAAGTGTTTTTGTTTTGTTTTGTTTTTCACAAAAGCAGAAGACTTATCAATGTAAGACTGGGCTGTTTGCCCAAGGCATGTATAAATCTATTGTCACAGATGGTTTTATGGTAAATTTAAAGTGAAACAACAAATGGTTTCTGAAGGATCATGTGAAACTTAAGACTGGAGTCAACAGCTGATGAAAATTCAGCATTGCTTCACAGGAATAAATTATATTTTAACGTATATAAAAAAACCCAAAAAACATTATTTTATATTGTAATAACATTTTGCAGTATTGATGCTATTTTTGTGTATTTTTTAATCATATATATATTATATATATATATATATATAATATTAGTATTATTATTATTATTATTATTATTATATATTAGTTTTTTAATTATTTCAGGAATGCTATTTATTTATTTAATTTTATTCATTTAAAATATATTTTTCAAAAAAATATATTTATTCTGTTTACCTGGGCACATTTTATATTTGTATATTGCAGTTTATTTAATATATTTATAGTTCATTTTATATATTTAGATTTTTTTTTGTATTTATATATTATAGTTATATTATAATTTGTGTGTGTGTGTGTGTGTGTGTGTGTGTGTGTGTTTTATGATTTTTTTTTTTTTTTTTTTTTTATTCTTTTGAATGGAGTGGAGTGATATTTAGCTCATCCACAATCATAAATTTGTACAATTTTTTATTTAATTATTTATTATTATTTCTTTAAATGCATTTTATTTTTTGGTCCTTTTAAAATTCATTTTTAATTATTAGTAAAACATTTTTATTTTTTATTTACTTGGCCCTTTTTTATATTTATATATTGTAGTTTATTTTTTGTTTTTTATTTAGTTTCTTGTGAATGTTTCAGGAATGTTATATATTTTTGTATTTTTTTATTATATTTATATATTGTAGTTTATTATATATTTATAGTTTATTTTATATATGTAGTTTAATGTTTATTTATTTTTTATTTATTTTCTTGTGAATGTTTCCAGAATGTTTTTTATTTATTTTTATTTATTCATGTATTTATTAGTTTTTAAAAATTAATAAATTATGTTTATTTATTTTATTTACCTGGGTCTGTTTTTTTTTTTTTTTATATTGTTTATTGTTTTTAAAATTCATAAAAAAAAATTTAAAATGATACTTATTTTTTATTTACCTTTAAATTATTTTTCTTTTATTATTATTATTTATTATATTATTATTAATAATTTTAAAGTGTGTGTGTATATATATATATATATATATATATATATATATATAAAAATGTAAAAAAAAATACTTTAGAATGAATAATAGTATTGTTAGTATATATAGAATAGTATATATAGTATTATTATTTACTGGCCCAGTTAAAGTTATCATTATTATTATTATTATTATTATTACTGTGGATTATATATTATAATATTATTATATATTATTACAGTGGAGTGGCATTTAGCTGTTTGACCTAGTTAATTTTGCAAAGATTTATAATTAGTTTTAAATCATATTTTTTAAATATTTAAATAGTATTCGATATTATATATATATATATATATATATATATATATAATTTTTTTTTTTTTTTTTGCAATAGAAAGTTTTACAATATAATACAATTTAACAATATTATTTGTTCATTTTAGTATCTTTAAGGCAGTTCTGAAAAATCCCGTCATGCATCAGTTTATTCATTTTGACCTTCTGTAAACCCTTTTTTCCTCCTTTTGAAACAGAAAAGGCGAATCCAAGAAAGCGAGCGTTTACGAACAGCAATTTTACCCATTTGCCCTTGCTTTTAACAGATCTGTGGTCATAAAGAGCGGCGTCACTGTAAACTGCCCCAGTTTACACAACTCATATCATCCAATTTCATGTTTTGAACCGGTGCGTGATCTGCATATTATTCCCCGTCTGAACCTTTCAGCATTTGTTCCTGAAGGAAAGCGGCAAGTTTACGAATACAGGGCTTTTAAGCCGTCCGTCCTGGACCGTTACAGATCGGCGGCCACAAAGGTGGCACCGTAGAGCCACTCCAGACAGTGATAAGGGTTCAGATACGCAGCGGGAGTTGTTTTCTGCTAGTGTCTGGCTTTCTTTCGGCAAGCCGGCTCGTTAAGAGACAGCACAGCAGTGGAGCTTTTATTCGGCTTCTCACAAATTCAGCTGACATTTTAGAAGATCCATACGAGACCTTTCAGCGAGAGCGAGAGTGAGAAGGAGAGGGCGAGAAAGAAAGGGTAATGCAAAGCTCGGAGGGGATGGTGTGAAAAAGAAGACGACAGAATCCGAAAAAGGAAAGCGAGCGAGCGAATCAGAGGTGTGGAAATTCATTAGCGGCCCTCGGAGGAAGACAATCGCAATTATCAAACTCCTCCACAGCCGCGCCGATCCAAATAAACCAGCGACATCAAAACTTCGTCATTATGGACCGTGCGTCCTGTCACGTTTTTTGACGATCGCCCCCCTCGAGACGGATAATGTATTTCAGCGCCTCGACGTCGTAAAGATGCTTTTCTGAGATGGAAGGGCACAAGGGAGGCTTTAAATGTAGATCGTGTTTTTTTTTTTTTTTCTCTCCCCCCGTCGTGTCCCGTGGCGCCATATGGCAGAGAGATGTGAAACTGCTGGTCTGAGGGAAGGAAATCAGTCAAACGCAAAACAGACAGCATCTGTTCCTCACTCGACGTGCTCGACGTTAACTGCGGCGCGTGTTCGTGTCCTTTCTCTCAGACGACGCCAGGGATCTGTGACGGCCCTCTGTGGGTGTGAGATACCAGCCAAAGGCCCACATTGAAGACTGAGTTCAAGAAATTATAGGAAAATCTATTCATTCATTCGCTCACAAAAAAAAAAAAAAAAAAAAAAAGAGTAATTTCAAATAATGTCCTGGTCAATCTTTTACATGCAATTACAATGACATGTTTAACTCCTGAAGTTGAGCAGCCTTTATATAACATGAATATTGTTCATTTCAAAGTAAGCGTCTGAAATAGTGAAATATATTTTTTTAAAGAAGTCATTTATGCAAACAACGCATCAAAACAATAAGAAAAAAAGTAATTGCATACAGTGGTGTTATATTTCTCACACACACAACTATATAATATACACAAATGTGTGTGTGTGTGTGTGTGTGTGTGTGTGTGTGTGTGTGTGTGTGTATGCTATATATATATCGTCGCTGTCGGGCGGAAACCTCGTATGTCCAAATTTTGTAAATTTCATATTTTTTCACAAATCGATGCTATTGGTCAGTGCCCACGTGGATCTGTAATTTTTACAAATTATTAACCAATCTAAAGTGTTGAAAATAGCTTGAGAGCAAATCTCTTAACTCATTTGAACACTTCAACTGTCTGAGAAGAGCTCCTATCTCCACCTTTTCTTCACTCCGCTGGAGCGTCAGGGCATATGTCCCCTTCCATCTTCTTGTCACAAAGCACCGGCAAAAATAATTAGCATTGAATGTGTCGGTGGAAACAGTAAGGAGATATTTGAATGATCCATTAATAAACTAGTGTATTCTGAGATAATGTCGCAAAGACCCTGACTCGCAATCTCTTCTTTGGACGCAACTTTTGAAGGAAAGCATCTTTCCGGATTACATAATGAAAGCGTTTTTTTCTGATTTGTTTTATTTCGTTAAGTAATAATTTAAAGCTTTCTATTTATTTATTTATTTATTTGTCATGTTTGTGAGGCATGTAGCCTATTCGCTGAAAAATGTGATCGCGCTGACTCCTCATGTCCTGCAAAGCGATTTCAGCTTCTCCTCTTCAAAAACAATATTCACATAATAGCGCACATTTATCTAGGTTTAGTGTTTAAACTAAAATTGTTCTATAGCTACTTTAACTGTTTTAGATCTATAGATTTTATTTTATGCAAGTCGTAATGATTTAAAAGGCAAAAGTCCTCCGCTGGCCGCTGTTCGTAAAAAAAAAAAAAAAAACTAACAAACAAACTGATATTTAACGAACAAAAAAATGCTCCAAAAGTTTTTCTAAATTAACTTAATAAGAAAACGAAACGAAATATAACCACTTTGGCATTACATACAAAATGTAACTATGTTAATAGCTGAAACAGTAGTATAAGCTGTTCTGGAAGAATTAAGGGGAAAAAAGACGGACTCAGTTTTTTTGTATTGCATCATAGCTCTTAAATTGATTTTGGGGAAATGTTGTCTTAATGTTGGCACACAACAGTGTATGATAGCAATATATGGTATAATACCAACTTTAACGATAAAATATTTAATAACTCAAAAAATATGCAGTTTTTTTTCATTTCCTGAAAAATGACGGTTTTGGAGATACGAGGATTCCGCCCGACAGCGACGATATATATATATACATACATACATACATACATACACACATACATACATACACACATACATACATACACACACACGTATATAATATATATATATACATACACTACCGTTCAAAAGTTTGGGGTCAGTAAGACTTGCAATTTTTTTTTTAATGAAGTCAAGGCTGCATTTATTTTATCAAAAATACAGAAAATAAACTGTAATATTACAAAATGTTATTACAATAGAAAATAATGATTTTTATTTTCATATACTTTAAAATATAATTTATTCTTGTGATGCAATGCTGATTTTTCATCAGCTGTTACTCAGTTTCCCAGGCTTAAGTGTCACATGATCTCTCAGAAATCATTCTGATATTCTGAATTATTAGTAGAATTATCAGTTTTGGAAACAGTTGTGCCGCCAATGTTTTGTTTTTTTTCTTTCAAGAACAACATTTATTCAAACTATAAATCTTTTCTAGCAATGTAAATCTATTATGTCACTTTTTTATTAATGTAACAATTTATTCATTTCTTTCAAAAAAAAAAAAAAAAAAAGAATGAATAAACATTTACTGACCCCAAACTTTTGAACGGTAGTGTATATATTAGGGCTGGTAATTTAACGCGTTAATTAGATTAATTAATTACGGTAAAAAATAACGCGTTAAAATTATTAACGCACTGGCCCCGCCCCAAACCTATGTGGGTCATCTGACATTTCATACAGTTGATTGATGACAATATGAAGCAGTGCAACAACTCACTGCTTGATGGAGCTTAGAGAACGTAGTTAGAATGTCCTTAAAATTTAAGCAAAAAAGTTTTTGTCTCATACATCATATAGTTAAGCAATATCACACAAGCAATAGGCTAAGTGCAATCGACTACAACACGAGTGCAAATGTGAGCAGAACTGTTCGTCTCCAAGCAGCACACAGACAATGTATGAAATCAAAGTACCACGAAAGCTATTTCAAAAGCATTAAGAGGCTTTCATTTTAAATTTTGAGCGCGGGTGTGTGGCTTACGCGCCAGTTCGCTCCGATGCGCGTGCGTTTTGGTCGACGCAGCAACCAACTGTCCTCGTACCGCGCAAGCCATTGGAATGAATAAGTATCATAGCGCAGCGCGAGGACGCTTGGTTGCTGCGTTGACCAAAGCGCACGCGCATCGGAGCGAACCACTGATGCGCAAGTCGCGCTTAGAGTTCAAGGTTTGCTTTGTATCTGAAGGGCTACACTGAACCCAGCGGCCAGCGTTTGGTGTTAAAGCCGCTCTCTATAGCTATTGCAGTACTTTGATGTTACACTCCGATCGATCTAATGCTGATGATGAATCAGCCATTTGAATGAATCAAATGAATTTACCACGACCAACTGGCAGTTTTATTTTATTATTAGAGTATCATTTCATTAAGAAATAATTTCATATTTCCAAAGTAATATTAATAAAATTAATGAAATACATTATTAATAGTTCACCCACCCAAAAATGACAACTGTCATCATTTACTCACCCTCATGGTACGGTACAAAAGAGCATACATTTTATAAACTAAATATTTACTTTTTGTAATGTCTGTTTGACGCTTTACACAACAATGACTTTAAATTTTCTTTCGGGAGTAATTTTTCAGCCAAATTTGATGTGCGATTAATTTGCGATTAATTAGATTAATTAATCGCCACATCATGTAATTAATTAGATTAAAAATTTTAATCGCTTAACAGCCCCAGTGTATATATATATATATATATATATATATATATATATATATATATATATATATATATATATTCACACACACACACGCACGCGTATATAATATATAGACATATAGACACACACACGCGTATATAATATCTAGACATATACACACACACACACACATATATATAGACACAGTCACACACACACACACACACGCACACACACATATATATATATAGACAGTCACACACACACACACACACACATATATAGACACACACACGCGCATATAATATATAGACATACACACATATATAGACAGTCTCACACACACACACACACACACGTGTGTATATATGTATATATATATATATACACATACATACACACACATACATAGACACAGTATATACACACACACATATATATAGACAGTCACACACACACGTGTGTGTGTGTGTGTGTGTGTGTGTGTGTGTGTGTGTATATATATATATATATATATATATATACACACACACACACATAAATTAAAATGAAATACAATTAAATTATAACTTAATACACTAGATACTTGATTATAGTATTTTGTAATAAAAAAGGTGCTATTTATTGTATTTTTATATAATAAAATTGGAAATTTTATTGATAGTATGTAGTATTTTGAATAAAAAAAATAATACAATTAACTAATAGTAATTAATTTTAATTATGCCATTAATGTATTTATATATAATAATACTTGATTATTGATTTTACAATCAAAATATTGAAAACAATTTTCATTTAACTACAGTTAAATTATAACAATTTAAAATGTAAGACTACATACACTGAGTGTTTGATTAAGTCATACAGACAAAATGTTTAACCAGACTGGTTTTGTGCTGTAAAATTTGATGATCAAGTTAAAACTGAACTGACAGTGGACTGAGGTTGATCCTATAAATACAGCTCATCCTCTATTTCTCTCTTACTTTCTCTGTCAGCTCCCAGCACACCTTCATCATTACCAGAGCAGCCCTCATCCTCCTCATCGCTCACTACCATCTACATCTCTGATTCAGACCAGGAAAGTGAACCAAACACCCCCAGCACCCCACAAAACCTGCCTGAACGTCCAAACCAACTGACCACTCAGGATGTGGATGAAACGCATGTAGATGCAACTCAAGAAACTCAACGAAAGGATGAATCTACCCCACAAACACTCTCCCGCGCTGATCCAGGTTTGTTTCAAACACACGTTCAGTCCTTTCAGTAAGATGTTAAATGAATAATTCACCCTAAAATGGAAATCATTTACTTCAGACCGACCGTTATTATGACCGATACTGATTGTTTTTAAGTATAAGATAACCAATGTTAAACTAAAACATCACCACTAACTTCTAAAGGCCTGTTTAATGAGAATTATATTTATTTAATAATAATTAAATAAATGAAAAATCCTAATAAAAGGACAAAAAAAAAAAAAATCTTAAAAATAATAATAATTAAATATTTAAAATACATTTAGGCAGTCAATACATTAAAATTATAATAAACAAAATTACAATTTTAAATGAAAACATTTTACATATGGTTACGAATGTTCATGCTAATCTTTTCCTTACTAGGAAAACGCTCAGTTACGACTAAGATGATTTCGCAGTCAGACAAACATCAACTGTATATTTATTTCATTAAAAATAAAATACAGTAGGTAATTAAACTTAATATGTGATGCTATTTATTATCTCTTTATTAAATAATAAAAAAAAAATTATATAATAGTATATCTTTTTAATTAAAATATTAAAAAGTAAAATAAAAAAATCAATTAAAAGTTCAATAATAAATGTGTTACATAATATTATGCATTACATTATTTAGCAATTTAATAATAAATTGAAATAAAAACGGTTTAATAATAAAAGTAATTACATTTCTCTATTACATTCTTTAATATGTAAAATTTAACAGTTTAATAATAAATTAAAACTAAAGCAGTTTAATAAATCAAAATCAAAAGTTTGATAAAAAAATCAATTAAAAGTTTAATAATAAATGTATTACATAATATTATGCATTACATTATTTAGTTTAATATATTTTAACAATTTGATAAAAAATAAAAATGGTTTAATCATAAATATTTTTGTTATACATTCTTTACTTTTATATGTGTCATTTAACAGTTGAATAATAAATTAAAAACAGTTTAATAATATAAATCAATAAGTTTAATAATAAAATATTACATCATTTTTATGTATTATATTTAATTTTGTTTAATTTAAGTTTAATATGATCATTTACCAATTTAATAATGAATTGAAATAAAAGTTAATAATAAAACGAAATACATTATTTCTGTATTACATTATTTCATTTCATATGTATAACTTAAAAGTTTAATATTATAATTGAACAGTTTAATAATAAAAATCTAAACAGTTAATAAAAAAATCAGTTAAGTTTAATAATAAATGTATTAATATTATGCATCACATTATTTAGTCTAAGTAATACATTGAAATAAAAATAATAAAATTTTAGAATGTTTTTCTGTATTACACATTTAATTTTATATGTATAATTTAGCAGTTTAATATTTTTATTTAACAGTTGAATAATTAAATCAAAAGTTTAATAATAAATCAAGTTTAATAATAAAATATTAAATTTATTTAAAAAAAATATATATTACATTTATTTATATGTATTATATTTAATTGTATATGTATAATTTAACAATTTAATAATACATTTAAATAAAAACTGTTTAATAATAAATAATTTTATTTCAGTGAAAGTTGGAAAGTAATATAATAATAAACTCCAAGACCTTCTAACCTGCATACATTTATTTTCAAAGTTTTCTCTTTTTCAATACCATTAAAGTCAGAAAATTATTAAGTTATTTATACGAATACTAACTCAAATATTAAGTTAATATTAACTATTAACTTGTAGTTATTTTTACATAAATAGTTCACAAAAATCTCTGTTGCGTTCCCCCGTAAACCTTTAAGAGGAAATCTTAGCCTTTGATGACAAAATTACCTTCTAAGAACAATTTCAGAGTTGCGTCACCGCAGCTAAGAGCACGTCTGCGTGAAATATGGATAATAACAGGCCATTTCAAAGCTAGACAATCGTCGAGCGTTCACCTTTCTTATAGAGTGCAATTTCCAGACGCTGCTGGGTTTGTCTTAACACCCACCTTTACGACACACACACACACAATCCCAGCTTCCCAGCAGCATACAGTAAGCATAATGGCTCTTTAATAACACGGTGTGATTGGCCAGCCGGCGACGGCTCGGCTATTTTAGACCGCGGTAGGGTTCTGGTAACTAAGCCTCGTGGGGCGTCTTTACAGCGAGCCTGACCCAAATGAATGTAGAACAGCTCCGTGGGACCAAATCCAGACCAATCCGATTTCTGTGAACGCCGGGATCGTTTGAGGTCACTCTGTACCTGCTGAATTTCGGCGTTCGTTAGCGTTCGTTTCTGCCGCGCATCACCTGACCTTTATCAGCCGCCGGTACGAAGCATAATGATCAGCCGCTCTTCTCGTCCTCTCATTGCCCTGCTCTCTTTTTTCCTTCTCCTATTAGTCATTCTGACTTTCTCATCATGTCTCTCTCCCTTACTCTCTCTCTCTCTCTCTCTCTCTCTCTCTGATAGCTAATGACGTTCACATTCAAAATGAGTCGGACGACTCTGTTCCCGTGTACGACTGTCTGAAGTTCTGCGCCAGCAAAAACACTGACCGGATCTTCATCTACAACAAGGTATGCACAAGGCTCTGTGCTTGCTTTTCACCATCTAATAACAAAACCCACTCAGTTGTTACTCAAAACTGGCCCAAATTCCTTTCGGGGAGGTGAAATGCATATTTTTGGGGTAAAAATCTTATTTTAGAAGATAAATATGACGTCATTGGGGTCGCTTCAACCCGCAGACTTGAAAAAAAAACAACCGTGGCAGTGTTGAAGTAGCCCAAAAACACTTACTTGGCAACGCTGATCTTGCGGTCAAAATGGCACTGCATTTCTGTGAATCAGTTCAAATGAATCGCGTTTCAGTGATTCAAATCAAGTGTTTGATTCAGTTCTTTTGCTGAAAGAAATGAGTGTGCTTGGGTTTGAGCTCAGGAAGGATTTTTAGGATTTTTTTCATTCATAGTTTAGGCAAGAGATTTGAGACACTTGGCCTGCCAGTGATTTCACGGCCCCTGAAATTCATCATTTTTACTTATGTTAAAAAAAAATAAATAAAAAAAAAAAAATATATATATATATATATATATATATATATATATATATAATAAATCTTTATTATTTTAATATTTAAAGCATTAATTTAATATTTTGTGGAAATTATTATATTATAAAAATATTTTCCAAAAATATAAAAAATAAATTTTAAAAATTGCAAAAAAAAAAAAAAATTGTTGTAGAAATTATATTATATTTAAAATATTACATATTGTTTATTAATTCACTATTTTGTATTATTTAAAAAAATATTGCTTGTTTTACGTAAAATTGTAATATTTATCATTTATTTATATTTTATCATCTATATTATATTTATTATACTAAAAAATATTTCACATTTAAATTATTGCACATTTAAATTTGTATTATTTTTAATATTTAAAGCAGAAATTTAATATTTTGGTTCATTTTAAAAATATTACTGTATAATATTTTATTTATATTTTATTGTCTATATAATATTACATTTAAAATATTACATTTAAATTACAAATTTAAAATTGATTATAATATATATAAAATATATAATATATAAAATTAATTATATTATGCTAAAAATATTTAGCATGTCATTTATTACACGTTTAAATTTATTTTTAATATTTAAAGCTGAAATTTATATAATATTTTATTTACTTTATCTATATTGTATTATATTTATTATATTTAAAATATAATGTATTTAAATTATTACACATTTAAAATGTATTATAATATATTAATATTTAAAATTGTAATTATATTATTTTAATTATATTACAACTTTTAAATGAAATGCATTTTTTGTTGATAAACTGTTAATTTAAAAATTACTTTATAAAAAAATATGTATAATTTAGCCATTAGTATTTAATATTATCCTAAAAATATATTGATTTATTTAAATTAATATTTTATGTATAATTTAGCAGGTTTAAATATTTTATATAATTTTTAAAATATCTAAAAATATTAAATGTTAAAAATTACAGTAAGTCGGCGCCGATAGCCTTGTGGGCAGTGCGCCGACATACAGCGCCGTTGCGCAACGGGCGTCCCGAGTTCGATTCCCGGCTCGAGGACCTTTCCCGACCCTACCCCCTTCTCTCTCTCCACTTCGCTTCCTGTCCTTCCTGATCTGTCCTATAACAATAAAAAGCCAAAAATAAATCTTTAAAAAAAAAAAATTACAGTAGTAGCTGGAAATAATATTATATTTAAAGTATTACATGTAAATGTGTATTTTAATGTATTATTTATCTGTAATTTAATATTTTATATTATTTAAAATAAATATCACTTATATTTTATTTAGAATTTTCAAATGTGTCATTTAGCAGGTTTTAATATATTATGTAATAAAAAAAAATACTAATAATATTATTACAAATATTATTTTTATTAAAAAAAATGGTAATAGCTGGAAAGTATTCTAATTCTATTCTACTATATATAAATATTCTAATTTTACAGAAACTGCAAAAATTCATAACACTTCTGCTGGATCATGAAGACATGGTATTTCTGGAAAATAAGCCAGACGAGTTTAAAGTGCATTATTGAGAGTTATATTAGTAAATATAATGCATTAAAACGCATCTCATTTGATTATTGCATTCAGAAATAATGTAAAATACCAGTAAATAAAATGAAAACTTTACAAGCATTAGAAAAACTTTAAACACGTATTTTAGCTTTACAAATGCAACCTATTCCGGAAAATATGATACACATGAAATATTGCTGTTGTTATATGTTTTTTCCTTACCCATTCTCACTGATGCGATTACAAGTAAATCATTTAACATAACTGACATCTTGACAAGCAGAATTCACCAGCAAAAGTAATACAAAAAGACGTGTTTATCTAAAAATGTATTTCTTATATAACATATTGTCAGAAGCACCTCTATTCTTCAGATTCGTCAGGATCTCTTTTATACCAAACCAACCCTGATCTGCATCAGTAGCTCTAATATGAAAACGGCCTTAAATCTTCTCTGGCTCGAGTCCTGAGCGCACAGTTGGATGGCCAGAGTTTGCAGTGTTAATCTGAGGGCAAATAAAGTGTTGAAATCTCCCAGTCGCCGTTTGTACAGCGTAACGCTGGGATTCTTCTAGTTCTCTGCAACTGTATTAAATGGAAGCAGATATAAGCAGGGGGCCCCTAATTGACTTTGATTGAGAAATATTATCCGGCTTGGTTTTTAATAAGAGCTGTTCCTGAGGCCATTTCAGCAGAGCAGTGATGAATGGCGGAGTTTAGCAGGAAGACAGAGGAAGAGCTGGAAAAGATGCCTGCCGTGGGCTGGAAATGTAATCTTTTGTAAAGGGCCGCGTGTTTCCCTGTGGACAGACGTTGTGGGACGGCGGTCCAGCTGGTGGAGGAGAACTGGACCGCTGCCTGTAAGGGCCATACTCATGATTGGCAGCTCTTTAACGAACGTCTTTCTGCTCAGGTGAACACAGCTCACTGTCATCATGACCTTGAGCGACCACCTTTAGGTGTTTCTTCATATTCATATTTCCTACTTCAAGTAACAGCTGTGTTGTTCCTTTTTTAGGTATACTTTTATTATTTATATGTATAAAAATGTTGTTTGGCATAGGCATTGGCGTTGCTGTCAAACAATTAACCACGATTAATCGCATCCAAAATACGTTTTTTTATATCTATATTTTTAATATACGAACATAACATTTTATTAAATATATACACATGCACATCGTTTGACAGCATTTGTGTGTGAGACAATTTCATTGTTTATAAAAATGTGAGATATTTTCTTTTTCTTTTAATTTTATTTGTAGTATTATTTTTAAATCTGTTAATAAGACTGTTTTTATTTAATAAAAGTAATTAAAACATTTGAATATATAATAAATAAATCTAAAATATAAAATAAGATATTTAACATTTTTGTAGAACATTTGATTGGATGGTTTTTCATTTCATTTTTATTAATGTTATTTTAGTATATAGATGCTTTTAAATGTTTGTGTGTGTGTGTGTGTATATATATATATATATATATATATATATATATATGAGAGAGAGAGAGAGGGAGCGAGAGAGAGAGTTTGTTTTAACTATATTATTTTCAATTTTTTTCAGTTTTTATTATTTAAAAATTATAAAAATGAGTTTATATTCACTTAATATATATTTTATAGATTTTCATTAGCTTTGAATGTGAATCATGACATTGTTCGTTGGGTTAAATTCATGGGACATTTATTTATTTTTAATTTAATTTTAACATTTTATTTTTATATATTATATGCTTTTTTTATATTTTGTTGTAGTATTTTTTAAAATTTGTCTATTTCTATTTCATACATGTATAAATAAATATATACATGTACAAATTTATACATTTATTTTATATATATATATATATATATACACACACACACACACACACACACACAAACACACACAAACATAACACACACATACATATATATTTTATATTTACTTTTTTTGTTTTTATTTAGAAATTATTACAAAAATGAGTTTATATTCTCTTTTTATTAGTTTTGAATGTGAATCATGATATTCTTTGTTGGAATATCATGATAAATTTTAAATCTAAAAAAAATTTGATAATTTTTTTTTTTTTTTTTTTACTTTTTTTTTTTTTTATAATTATTGATAATTTTTTTTACAATTATTTGATACATATTTAAAGATATTTTAAATATTTATATATTACATTTTTCCTACACTTTATCTGTGGTTGTTAGGTGTGTAACTGGTTAATCTGTTGTTGTTGTTTTTTTGTTTTGTTTTTTTTGCATTTACAATACCTGCAATAATTTTTATATTATATTCATTTTATTTCATACATTTTATTGTATATACTGTACTTTTTTATTTTATAAAGTATCATTTATTTTATGTTTTGTATTTTAAACATCCATTTCTGCAATATGTAAACTGTTCAAAAGTTGGGGTTGAATTTTATATTTTTAATGTTTTAAGAAGTCTAATGTTCATCAAAGTTGCACTTATCTGAATAATAAAAAAAACATTTATATTCATAAATGACTGACTTTTTTCCTGACTAAATGTTTGGATCATAGAAGTTATTGGTCATATTTTCCTTATTTGCTAAATACAAATATTGAATCATATTTATTCATGTGCTCCAACATACTTACATTTTGGTTAAAATGTTTTAAAACAGGTCAGTTATCCCACGGATGTGTCTCTAAACACTTTTGGGTGACGACACAAGTGATTCATTGAATCATTTCAAACCAATTCACTGAAGCTGGCAGTTTATAAGAACTGATTCACAGAAATGAATCAAATTTCAAAACAATATTGGCACACAAGCGCTGGGCCTAAAACCAGTCCACCAGCACAGCCTTGAAGAAACGTCAAATAAAAACAGCGCAATATTCACAACACTGGTTAATTTTATATTGTCAATAAAATATTAAATATACTGTAAATATTCAGTATATATAGTCGCTCAGAACTGAGTTTTCTGTGTGTGTGTTTCTCTACAGGATGGCCTCCCGCTCCACTGTAACTTCATTCCCTTGGATATCAGACTGCAGAACTGGGAGGAACTGCCACCAGAATTCAATCACAGCGAGAACAGGAGACAGGTGTGTGTGTGTGTGTGTGTGTGTGTGTGTGTGTGTGTGTGTGTGTGTGTGTGTGTGTGTGAGAGACGGGATCTTCAAGCACTGTTTCATCAGATTTCTTGAAACACATCTGTATGTGTGTGCGTCAGGTTGTGCGATTCGTGCGTGAGTGGAGCTCTCTGACTGCGATGAGGCAGAGGATGGTGAGGAAGAGTGGAAGAGTGTTTCACAGCCCCATCTTGCTACTAGAGGAGCTCACACAATCCCAGAGACGGCACAGCAGCACCTCCAGGCAAGAAAACACACTCATACACACACCATCAAAGCTGGAGAGCTGTGGGACATGTGGGCGGATCTGAATCTCATTGGCTCACATGTGGGTGTCAATCAAATTAAGTGTGTTTGTTTGTTTGTTTTCCTCTGTGCTTAAAATGTTAAACTTAATCATTAAAGTCATGGGACATTTATTTCATTTTTATTTTATTTTAACATTTTATTTTTATATATTATATACATTTTATTTCATACATTTTGTTTTATATATTTTTTTTATTTTTCATCTATTTCCGCAATATATACACACTACTGTTCAAAAGTTTAGGGTTGAGTTTTTCATTTTTAATGTTTTATTGAACAAATTCTCTTATGTTCATCGAGGTTGCAAAAAAAAGTGTCAAAACTGTAAAATAGTGAAATATTAATACAATTTAAAATAATAAATAAATAAAATAAAAAATATAACTTTTTTCTATTTTATAAAAAAAATTTTTTAATTTATTCCTGTGATCAAAACAAAATCATTACTCCAATCTTCAGTGTCACATGATCCTTCAAAAATCATTCTAATATACTGATATTTTTGATATCATTACAATTTTTTAAATATATACTAAAAAAAATAGTCTTATTAAAATTAATCTTATTCATCGTCTTATTTATTTTTATTTATTTATATTTTATAAATATATATACACATATACATACATATACATACATACATACATACATACATACATATATATATATATATATATATATATATATATATATATATATATATATATATATATATATATATATATATATATATATATATATATATATATATACACACACACACACACACATACACTGCCGTGCAAAAGTTTGGGATCAGTAAGATCTTTTTTTTTTTTTTTTTTTAAGTCTCTTTAATGCTCATCAAAGTTCAATTTATTTGATCAAAAATACAGAGACAGTAAATATTATGAAATATTATTGCAATTCAAAATGACAGTTTTTTATTTCAATATGCTTTCAAATATAATTTATTTATATGATGCAAAGCTGAATTTTCCATCAGCCATTACTCCAGTCTTTAGTGTCAAATAACCCTTCAAAAATCATTCTAATATACTGATATTTTTGATATCATTACAATTTTTTAAATATATACTAAAAAAAATTGTCTTATTAAAATTAATCTTATTCATCGTCTTATTTATTTTTATTTATTTATATTTTATAAATATATATACACATATACATACATATACATACATACATACATACATACATACATATATATATATATATATATATATATATATATATATATATATACACACACACACACACATACACTGCCGTGCAAAAGTTTGGGATCAGTAAGATCTTTTTTTTTTTTTTTTTTTAAGTCTCTTTAATGCTCATCAAAGTTCAATTTATTTGATCAAAAATACAGAGACAGTAAATATTATGAAATATTATTGCAATTCAAAATGACAGTTTTTTATTTCAATATGCTTTCAAATATAATTTATTTATATGATGCAAAGCTGAATTTTCCATCAGCCATTACTCCAGTCTTTAGTGTCAAATAACCCTTCAAAAATCATTCTAATATACTGATTTATTGCTTTTATTATCAATGTTGGAAACAGTTGTGCTGCTTTTTTTTTTGGAACCTGTGATACTTTTTTCAGGATTCTTTGATGAATAAAAATTAAAAAGAACAGCATTTATTCAAAATAGAAATCTTTTCATACAATATAGGTCTTCACTATCACTTTTTATCAATTTAACACATCCTTGCTAATTAAAAATATTAATTTCTTTTAAAGAGAGAAAGAAAGAAAAAAATAACTGACCCCAAACTTTGAAAGAGGTGTTTATTGTTACAAATGTTTTTTTTATTTTAAATAAATGCTGTTCTTTTTAACATTTTATTTATCAAAGAATCCTAAAAAAAGTATCACAGGTTCCAAAAAAAATATTAAGCAGCACAACTGTTTTCAAAACTGATAATAAATCAGTATATTAGAATGATTTCTGAAGGATCATGTGACACTGAATACTGGAGTAATGATGCTGAAAATTCAGCTTTACATCACAGGAATAAATTATATTTTAAAAGTATATTAAAATAGAAAACGACTATTTTAAATTGCATTAACATTTCACAGTATTACAGTTTTTTCTGTATTTTTAATCAAATAAACACAGCCTTGATGAGCAGAAAAGTATATATATATATATATATCTCTCATAAGTTTTACCCAAACTATTGAATAGTGTATATTTATCCATATTTTTCTTCGTGTGTATTTTTTTATTTCTTTTTATATTGTATATTATATAAACATATTTATATATGTAAATGTAGATATTGTATTTTTGTATTTTAAATCACAATTTTTTTTATAATATATATAGATAGATTTTTTTGTATTTTTGACATTTTATCCAAACTATTTAAGTGTATATCTATCCATATTTAAGTTTTTTTAATTATTTTGTTTTATTTAATATTTCTTCTTTGTTTATTAGTTGTGTGTGCGTGTGCGTGTGTGTGTATAGACAGATAAATAGATGGATAGATAGATAGATAGATAGATAGATAGATAGACTTTTTATTTTTGTATTTTAATCATATAAAACAAAATTATATATTTAAAAAAAAAACTGAAAAAGTACCCTATTTATTAGTCTTATTCATGTGGTTTTAATTTTATTTAATTTTTTTTTTTTTGTTTTTTTTTTTGTTTTTTTTTTTAATTATTTCTACAAAATAATAGTCTGTGAATAATGTAAGATTATTGGTGAGGTGGTTTTTAATTTAGTTTTATTTGAGGATTTTCTGACGTCAGTTTGCTGTTCTGTTACACAAACATCAGCTCTGTGTGTGTTTTGTGGAAGCAGATACTGTACTGCCCTCTTCATGCCACCATGATGTTCCCTTTATGGCACTCAGTGTTCCCTCAGAGTCTCTCTCTCTCTCTCTGCATCTGTCAGGTATCTCTCCAGACAGGATGTAGCTCAGACCTCCATCGCTGCGGCCCAGAAAGAGGGCGGAGCTCTCCGCATCATCAACAAGGACAACACCGGCCCCAAAAGAAAATCCACATCGAAACCTCCTGACCCCACCAACAGGTCTGACCACCCAGAATAATTATTATTATTGTTATTAACAAAAGGTATTGTTATACAAATGTTGTTAATATAATCATTATTAATCAGTGTTTTTGTTATATGCCATATTTATGCAGGGTTTTTTTTTTTTTTGCAATATAATTATTTGCAAATTACAGATTATTTTTGTTTTAGGGTTCAATTATGCAAAAATGATTTATATTTGATATCTATCAAACAATCATATTCAAAATATTAATATTTACAGAATTTTGATTTTCAAATATTGAGTGTAATAGTGACCAACAACCTAGCAATTACGTCATGACAACCATCAAGAACATCACAGACTGCAAAAGCCAGTCAAAACCACTCATAACACCCTAGCAACCATATACAAAACACATTTAGAAGTATTTCAAAATTCTATAGAAAATCAAGAATAAACATCAAGAACATCATAGCAACACAGTAAAAAAAAACAAAAGAACACCCTAGCAACCACATAGCAACACCCACTAAGCTACTGTAAGTATTTTGTGTATTTACGAGTGAGTTAAATCCTTTAAAAGATGACCAACAATAACAACCATCAACTGCATAGCAACAATGTAAAAACATTCATAACACCCCAACAACCAAATAGCCAAATCTGATTATTAACTAGTGAGTATTTCAAACATTAAATCCTTCAGAAGATGACCATTAAGAACAACAAAAACATCATAGCAATTGCATAGCAACACTGTAAAAACACTTGTAACACTAGAAATCACATAGCAACACCCACTTAGGTACTAGTAGTGAATACTTTGAATGTTAAATCCTTTAGATGACCATCTAGAATATTCATAAAACAATAATAGCAACTGCATAGCAACACAGTAAAAACACTCATAACACCCTACCAACCACTCAAAACAACCTAGCAATCACATAGCTACGAGTATTTTGAGCGTTATGTCCTTCAGAAGATGACCATCACTAACAACTATTAAAACATCATAGCAACACTGTAAAAACACTTATAACACCCTAGTAATCCCTAGCAACCACTCATAATCAAGAACATAAACAAAAAACAGCAACTGCATAGCAACACTGTAAAAACACTCATAACACCCTAGCAATCCCTAGCAACCACTCATAATACGCTAGCAACTACATAGCAACACCCACTTAGCTACTAGTAGTATTTTGAGCATTAAATCCTTCGGCAGAAACCCATCAAGAACAACCATCAAAAACATCATAGCAACTACATAGCAACACCATAAAAACATTTATAATACCCTAACCACTCATAACACCCTAGCAACCACTAAGCAACACCCATCTATCAACTAGTGAGTATTTTAAACATTAAATTATTCAGAAGATGACTGTCAAGAAAAACCATAGCAACACAGTAAAAAAAAAAACTCATAACACCCTAGCAACCACTCATAATACCCTAACAACTACATAGCAACATCCACTTAGCTACTAGTGAGTATTTTGAGCCTTAAATCCTTCATCAGAAAACCATCAAAAACATTATAGCAACTGCATAGCAACAAAGTAAAAACACTCATAACACCCTAGCCACCACATAGCACACCAGCTTATCAACTAATGAATATTTCAAATGTTAAATCCTTCAGAACACGGCTATCATTACATTAAATTCGTCAGAAGACGACCATGAAGAACATCCATCAAATACATCATAGCAACAATATAGCAACTCCATAAAAACATCATAATAACCTAACAACCACTCATAACACCCTAGCAACCACAATGCAACACCCGCATATCAACTAGTGCATATTTTAAACATTAAATCATTCAGAAAATGACTGTCAAGAAAAAACATTAAAAAAAACATCTTAGCAAAAAAAATATATATTCATAACACCCTAGCAACCCCTTTCAACCACTCATAACACCCTAGCAACCACATAGCAACACCCGCTTATCAACTAGTGAGTACTTCAAACGTTAAATCCTTCAGAACACAGCTGTCAATACATTAAATCTGTCAGAAGACGACTATGAAGAACAACCATCAAATACATCATAGCAACACCATAAAAACATTGTTAATACCCTAACAACCACTCATTACACCCTAACAACCACAAAGCAACACCCGCGTATCAACTAGTGAGTATTTTAAACATTAAATCATTCAGAAGGTGACCGTCAAGAAAAAACTAAAAACATCACAGCAACTGCATAGCAACACAGCAAAAACACTCATAACACCCTAGCAACCACATAGCAACGGCACTTAGCAACTAGTGAGCGTTACTATAGTAGCTAAGTGGGCGTTGCTGTGTGGTTGCTAGGGTGTTTTGAATGGTCGTTTCAAAAACTAAATCCTTCATAAGACTGAATGGACACAGGATTTGATGAAGCGGCCACACACACTGAGTTCTCCATGCAGAGAACGGGGGAATAACGTGGCAATCGCTGATAAAGTCATCAACACAGTCGCGCGCTCGCCCTGTCAGCCATGCCGTGGCTTTTTGATCATATGTGACAGCTGTTTCCTCTCGCACTTTGTCGCTGCGTGAGAAAGTCATCAGACTTTGTTGTCGCGGCGATGAGATCTCAAACCGCGACGGCTGCTGCCCCAGGTGTAGCTAATCCACAAATGGAAATGAATATATATGTTTTTTCACTTGGCTTTTGGATCATCAAATGACTTTCCTCCCGCGGTCAGGGTGGAGACTGTCGCTGACAGATACATATTTATGAATTTGCATCACTTCTGGAAAAAAATATATATATTGCACAGCGAGTGACAATTTACTTTGAAAGTGCATTTCGGCATGTAATTATGTGTGTAGCAGCGAACGGTTAACCTTGTAAAGCTGTGCTATGAGTGTGTGTGTGGAGTGTGTTCAAGAATGCTTAGTGCAGAGGATAAGGGCTTAATCCACACACACGCGAGTGCTGCGGCGTCGCCATGGAAACCGCGGGAGGAAAAAATTGCGACGTACTGAGCGCTGTCTGGGGCTGGATATTTTTAGGTGATGGAGAGAAAAGAGGAAGAAACTGGAAAGAGAGACAGAGAGAAAGTGAGAACTGATGGAGGACAAGAGAGAAAGTCGTTCCTGGTGAAGTTTAGACTAGTTAGTGTGGTCAAGATTAGTCTCGTACATTCATACATACACGATTACTCTGATCATTAAAATTGGTTGGTGAAAGAATGTGTCTTCTTGTTTTTCGCAACTGTTGGATGACTAGTTTGCTGATTGTCATATGATGTTTTGAGCTGCAGTGTAGTGGTTAGCACACGTTACTCTAGTGATTCGATTATTTATTTATTTATTTTATTTATTTATTTATTTTTTTTACTTACCAGTACAGCAGGTTATTTTAGGTTATGTAACTAAAGCATTTTTTTAAATTAGTTTTTTCTATTTTATTTATTTATTGATTGATTGAGGGGGTGGACTACATTTGAATAATTAAAATAACTTATAATAATAATAATAATAATAATAATAATAATAATAATAATAATAATAATTATTATTATTATTATTATTATTATTATTATTATTATAATAATAATAATAATAATAATAATAATAATAATAATAATAATTATTATTATTATTATTATTATTATTATTATTATTATTATACTACTACGCAGGGTTTATTTATTTATATTTATGCTTTTTGAAACAATACAATATGTATATTACTACTATTTTTATAAACTTAATTGTTAAAATAAACCATTTATTTTGTATAACTATTATTATTATTATTATTATTATTATTATTATTATTAATATTATTAAAGCTAATGTTATAGCTATTTAGTTATTGTTAAAAATAATAATTACCATATTTGTTTTTTTTGCAATATAATTAGTAACAACATTGTTTTATATTAAATATTTAATATTTTAAGGTATGATAATTTATACAAAAATGTAAATGTATGCAAAATTATAATAATAATAATAATAATAATAATGAGAATAATAATAATAATAAAATATATTGTAAAATTTATGAAGTGTTTTTTTAATATAAATAGTTTTATGCATCTTTGTATTGATTTATACTTTTTGAAACAATACAATGTATATATTACTACTAATTTATAATAACCAATTTTTATAAACTTATTTGTTAGAATAAACTGTTTTGTATAACAATACTAATTATTATTATTAGTAGTAGTATTAAAGCTGTTATAGTATTGTTATAGCTATTTAGTTATTGTTAAAAAATAATAATAATAGTTATTAACATGTGCAATATTTATGAATGTTTTAGCAAAATAATTAGTAACATTGTTTTATATTAAATATTTAACATTTTATGGTATGGTAATTTATAAAAAAAATTAAACGTATGCAAATTTTATATTTCTAATAATAATAATAATAATAATAATGTGCCATATTTATGCTTTTTTGGAATATAAATATTCAAAATATAAATATTCTGTTTTTTTTAATAATGCATAATTTGTGGCTTTTTTGCAATCAAAATAAATCTGAAAGTGCTAATATATTGGTAAAATGATCTCAAATTTCTTTTGAAGATTTGCCAATTAGACGCAACATTTATATTCAAAAGAGCAAAAGTGAATAGTGTGTGTGTGTGTGTGTGTGTGTGTGTGTGTGTGTGTGTGTGTGTGTGTGTGAGAGTGTGAGCCACTTGGCAACACTGTGACAACAATTGTAAATACCCTTTAACCGTATAGCAGTAAGTGTTTTCAACAGACCAGGAAGCATATTTCTACAAAAAATGTGAAAATCAACTTGCAAATGTGTGTTTGTGTCCACAGAGAAGCCGAGAGCTCAGTGTGTGCCGAGACAAACACTACAGCCGGTTACCTGCAGGCCGTGGACTCGGCTGGGACCCCCCTGTGTCTGTCCTGCCAGAAGCCCAGCGGGGAGCACCGCGGCTGGGCAGGAGGCTTCTGCAGCCCTGCCTGTATGGAGGACTTCCAGCTGCGCTCCAATCAGGGCTACATGCGCGCTCGTGTGCTGGAGACAGAGCAAGGTGTGTGTCAGCACTGCGGACTCAACGCCCACCAGCTGTACGTGCAGGTCCGGGACGCCCCGCGCACACACCGCAAGGAGATGCTGGACAACACCTGGCTGGCACAACTCCCTCTCAAACAGGTTGGGCTCATTTGTACGAGCCTCATCTGCATATTTGGCCATATTTGCATATTTATAACTTTCATCCATCCATCTATTTATCTATCTATCTTTCTATCCATCTATCTTTAAGTATTGCGTGCTAAGGTTGCTCAAATGCTTAGTGAATTGCTTTTAGTGTGCATATTCTGGTCTTCTTTTAAACTGAAATGCAATGTGCAATAGTTTCAGTATTTTTATCTCAATTAAAGCAATCACCATGCTCTCCCAGCTATTAGATGTCAAAACCAGGATAAATATATAACAGAAAATGTGGAGTGCAGTGTCTTTATTTTTTATTATCCCCTATTGTGGATTGTACAGTAAAAAAAAGAAAACAAAAAAGAAAGGTACAGTGCAGACCACCATTGTTATTAATAACTAGTAGTATTTTTAAGTTGAAATATTTTCCTATCAAATTTATTCAGATTTCAAATAATTGACCCTTATGACTGGTTCTGTGGTCCAGGGTCACATATGCGACAAAATATTAACATCATTAATATTTTTAATAATGATAATATAATGTTTATAACTTACAAATGTTTGTAATTTAATAATAAACAATATTCATTGCATAATTTACTAGTATTTATCATTGTTTTTAATAATGATGTTATTTTATTATTTGAAGAGTACAGATGCAAACTTTAGATCCCCCGAAGAGCCATCTCGGTCAAAAATGAGATACTGAGTGAATGCTCTCGACACTTTAAACATCCATCAAATACTTTTACTTCAAACTCGCTAAAATCCCAGCCTCAGCCCAATCAGAAATACCGATACTTAGGTAGAAACCTATTGTCACAATACGTGAGAGGAATGAGCTAAACACGAAGATGAAGGTTAAAGTCTTTAATATAAATCACAAAAAGGTACATCCACAAAGGTAATTCCACAAGAATGGCAGGAACGGTCGACACAGACAAGACCGGACAATAAACAGAACTGAATGAACTCAAAGAAATACTAATGATATACAGACAGGTGAAGGTGATTAACTAACTGATGAGGACAGAAACAGGAAGGGCCATATATGGGCACATGAGGGAAAAACCAACACAAACAGTCCTGGGGTGTGACAGTTCGCCCCCCTCCCGGAAAGCACAACCTCGCGCCGTAGAAGAAAGATGGGGTGGACAGAGGGGACTTAGGAGGCGGACAAAGGACCGGATGTGGGATGGAAACCGAAAGTCCATGTTAGTGGAGGCTTTGACGGTGGAAGGACAACCAACAGAGTCCAGGGTGGAGATGACAGATGGAGGAGACAGAAGGATCCCGGGAGGAGACAGAAGGTACCCGGAGCAGGAGGAGCCAGGCGAGACCCAGGCTGCAGCCATTATAGTGACCTATGGTGGAGCCGACGGAGGGAGGAGCCATGGTGGAAGGAAGGGCTGACGACTCCAGGGGGCTGACCGGTAGTGGAGTGAGGTGGAGACGGAGAGCCGATGAGCCAAGGTGAAACCAAGGATCCTGAGGGCCAAGGCGGAGCAGATGGGGCCAGCAACCGAGGTGGAGATACGAAGGTCCTTGGTGGAGCCGGAGCGACAAAGGACTGAGGTGTAGGGAGCTGGACAACGGAGCCAGTGGAATGAAGAGATGAGGCACAGCTGGAGGAGCGGTGGTCTGAGGTGATGGCGGGTCGATGACAGAGCAGAGCCAGAGGGAAGAGGGAGCCCAGTGGAGCTGGTGGACCAACGGTGGAGACAAGGAAGCAAGGTGCCTTGGTGGAGCCGCTGGGTTGGAGGGCCGAGGCGAAGTCCAGGACTCCGAGGCTGAAGGTGGTGATGAGGGATCCTCCAGCCATGACGCCGATGGAGACCGGCAGGGTAGTTCGTTCTCAAAGTCCATTAAGTCCTCAGAGTCCAGGGGTTGCTCACCCTCAGCGGCAGTGCAATGGGCAGGGCTTTCCGTAGCCCCCTTACGCTGCACTGTTACTTCCACCGTTGCGTGCCATGCAGCCGGCTCTCGCACCTGGTTGGACGTAATGGGCTCAGGCTCCGTGGCGATTCTCTGCACTGTCGCTCCCTTAGGTAATGGCTCTGTCGAGTTGGGCTCTGGCTCTCTGTCTGAGTGGGCTCGGGCTCATGCTACGTGAGTCGGGGTAGTGGTTGCAGGATTTGCAAGACACCAGCACCCACTCAGTATAGGCGGTGAGGCTCTCTCAAGGACCTTCTGTGGACAGCTGCGCTCGTGTGGCGGTGTTCAGGCCAGTTTGGTAGAACGAGCATAGGCAGCTGTCTGGGTAGTGCGTGAGGCTGAACAGGAACACAGAATCATTTGTGTGGTCCTCGAGAGAGCGGTCCCCCTGCTCCAGCAGGAGGACGAGGACAGCCGGGTCAGCAGGGTCATTCATAATAAAAAAATAAATAAAACACTGAATGAAAATTAAAAAGAAAACGTGGGGTAACTCGCCGCTAAACTTCTTTTAGGGTCCGGTCTTCTGTCACAATACATGAAAGGTAATTACCTTTGTGGATGCACCTTTTGTGATTTATTCCTTATTCCTCCCACAAGAAGGGCAGGAAATCACGTACACACAGACGAGACCGGACAATAAAACAGAATTGAATGAACTTATAAAGGGAAACTAATGATATACAGACAGGTAAAGGTGATTAACTAATGTTCACACATAAGGAGGACAGGAACAGGAAGGACCATATATGGGCACATGAGGGAAAAACCAACATAAACAGTCCTGGGGTGTGACACTTATACATCAGAGCCTGATTTTTTTTATTTTTTTTAAAAAAGGAAGAAGAAAGACATCAGATGGATTGAGGCTTTTGCATCTGAACTCAGTTTGTTGAGGTTAATAAAAAAATAGCTATTGTTCCTGTTGCTAATATTAT
Source organism: Cirrhinus molitorella (assembly GCA_033026305.1). Taxonomy (NCBI): domain Eukaryota; kingdom Metazoa; phylum Chordata; class Actinopteri; order Cypriniformes; family Cyprinidae; genus Cirrhinus; species Cirrhinus molitorella. The sequence goes on along the minus strand of CM065121.1, from coordinate 15,744,225 downwards.
TATTATTAATAATAATAAATAACATCCATGGCATATTTTTACAATTATTTATTATTGCTGTTAATGTTATGTTATTATTTGTTTTTGTAGATAAATAAATAGCTATTGTTCTTGTTAACAACTATAGTCATCTCAGAGCTTGATCCCCGTCCACAAAACAGCTCTATTCCCCCGTTCTCGTACCTCCCGTTCCAAAAAACGTCCTCTCCTAGACTCTGCGTAAGTTGCACGTTCACCCACGACTAATTTCGTCTGGGAAGTTGGCCAGAGTTTGGGAAAAAGCGCGCATTAGCCGCATCCAAAAGCACATTAGTCAGGAATTATCCTCAGACATTTTCAGCGAGTAACTCGGCAGACGCTGCATTTTATTGAAAAAATATTGCTTACAGAGAAAGATAAATAAAGATGGCCTGTTTAGCTCGCAGAAGCAATAAGAGCTTAGCGGCCTTGGGCGTCTGCTCTCTGACTCTCTCTATAGAGTTATCAGCGCCGTTCTTACTCTAACACACACACACAGCCGCCGTCCTTTCCTCCCCGGAGCATCCAGCGTTAACACAACGCCTAGTCTGTCAGATTGCCATTGATTTTTCCCACAGTGTATTGCTACGAGCCGCAGGTTTGATTTTTGTTCGGCTTTTCTGTTAGAGCCCCGAGCGGCAGCGGCCTGATCAATAACGCGCTTTAAGCTCCGACTGCCCTCGACGCACAAACAAGCTCTCCGTCGTACAAGCAAAGGATTGTTACGGAGAAACATTCGTGCGCGTTCTCCGTTTCCTTACATTAGCATGTGTTTTGGCGCGTATCGATGCCCCGAGGTCTAGTAAGGAAGCTTCCCGCTCTCGTAGCGGGAGGTTATCGTCCGTGTCGCGACCCTCGAGAGTTTGGATAATTATCGGCCGGCTCTGTTGAGGGGTAAGGAGAGGATTGATTGGGTTTTCTCCAGAGGGAGCGAGGCTAAAAACAGCCGCGCGTTGAAATGCCAGCGCTCTGGCTCGGGCCTCCTCGCTCGTCGTCCACTCGTGATTTGCGCGCATTTCTGCTTCAGCTTTAATCTTGATGAACACCTGGAGTCCTTCGCTGCGGCGGGCTGGTGAAAAACCCTAAGAAAGGGGGGAATTACGCTTCCTAGAGTTCCCGATGGGCTATTCAGAGCACTTTCATGTAGCGGTTCAATAAAACAACAGGAGTAGAAAGGAGCTACACACAACAACAACACTGTTAAGACGCTCTCAAGACTCTCTCTGGGTGGTGGAGGCTTTCAAGTGCTGGGTTCTTCAAAAAATGTAGCTATAATTGGATTAACTGATTTTTTTTTTTTTTTAATCAGCATTTTATTTTTTGTTGTACCTGATCAGTTAAGTCAATTTAAGTGTAAAAGTTAGATATAGCCCAGAAATCACATAAAAAAAAAAAAAAACACTAATTATATTAAAACTGTGGAGTTTTATGAATGTTGTTCATTTATAATGAAAATAATTGTTAATTATAATTCTTATAGTAACTTGAATATTTATTAATTAAAATATTTTTGAATATAATTATTATTTTTATTAATGATTTAAAAATTTTATTAGTTTAAATAGTTGTTTTAATAATAGTAGTGTTTTTATTCAATTGTTAGAATATTTATTAATACTACAAAGAACAATGTTATATTTAATCTTTGAATATTTTGAGTTGTTGCTGTTAATAATGAAAGCTATACGTTTTATTATTATATTATTATTTGTGATTACAATTTTATTATAATTTTATTAATTTTTTTATTTAAAGTGTTGTTAATAATGATATATTATTAATTATTAATGTAATTATTTTTATTAATACTACAAAGAACAATATTTAATTAAATATTTTGAGTTGTTGCGGTTAATAATGATAGTTATTATTTGTATTATTTTAAGATAATAAAAATAGTAATAGTATAATAATATTTTGTTTTATATTTTATTAATGATTTCAACATTTTTATTAAATTGTTGTTGTTGTTGTTGTTGTTGTTGTTGATTTTTTATTATTATTATTATTATTATTATTATTATTAATTATTTTGTTAATACAACCAAGATCATTAAAATATTGAATTTGAGTATTTTGAGTTGTTGCTGTTAATGTTAGTTATTATTAGTATTATTGTAAGATAATAAAAATAGTAATAGTATAATAGTATTTTTGTTTTATAATAATTATTATTATTTATTATTATTATTATTATTATTATTATTATTATTATTATTATTATTATTATTAATAATATATTCCAACTGTTTTTTTTACATTTTTAAATGGTTGTTGTTGTTGTTGTTGTTGTTAATGATTTATTATATTGTTGTTGTTGGTTGTTATTATTGTTAATACAATAATGAACTTTTATTTATTATCATTTATATTTAATTTTTAAGTTAATAATGATAGTTATTATTAGTACTAATTATTGTTGTTAATTACAATAATATTAATAATGTTATAGTGTATCGTTTTATTTTTTATTAATATTCCCAACATTTTTATTAAATGATGATGATGATGATGATTATTATTATTATTATTATTATTATTATTATTATTATTATTATTATTATTATTATTATTATTATTATTATAAAATTTTTTATTATTAATACAAAACATATACATTTGAGTATTTTGAGTTGTTGCTTTTAATGATATTATTAATAATAAAAAACCTAATATTGTAGAAATTTAAAATACTAAAATTTAGTATTGTATTATTGATTTACAATAGTTTTATTTTAAATATGTTAAACATTTTAAATATATTAATTTATTATAGACAAACGAATACATATTTTATCAATTTTAAAAAAAATTTATATATGAATTTATTATAGACAAATAAATTATAAAAATTTAAAATTTAAACTTGTATGACTATGTATGACTTTATGTATGACAAATTAATTATAAATATTTTATAAATAAGAATTGTTTAAAATAATAATAATAATAATAAAAATTGCAATATTGTATTTTAAAATAAAAAAAATTATGGACAACAACTAAAAATACTAATTTCAGTATAATATTGTTATTCGTTTTATGATAAATAAGATGATTAATAATATATATTTTTTTATAAATAAAACAAAAGAACAATATTATTTAATTTAGTATTTTATTGAATTTATATGTTTTTATTAGTATTATTAGTAGTATAATATTTGTATAAAATTACTGCTGTTAATGATAGCATTATTTTATGAAATATTACAATTTGTATTAAATGAATGTTAATAACTAATGATATTTTGTTGTTGCTGTTAATAGCAAAAATGGGGACAAATATAGTTAATAATGTCAATAATATTTTGTGGTTTGTTTATTGTTATGCACATTACGTTATTATTATAAAAAGCAGCTAATAAATAAAAATGTTTTCTGCATATTGGTTATCAGACACTTAGGCATAAAAATAATCTTTTGTATTGTCAAGAGAGAAATATTTGATGATGTGTTTGATTTGTCTGACATTGTGTGTCTGTGTTTTCATGTTGCAGCTGAATGAAATGATTCAGAGTCCCGCTGAAGGACAGTTTTGGCAGGTGGACCACATTAACCCTGTGTACAGAGGAGGAGGACAATGTTCCCTCGAGAACCTTCAAACCCTTTGTACCGTCTGCCATCGTATGGTACAGTATCCCATCCACACACACAAATGTGTATTGATTTATATTCATATAAAGAAAACAGGAATAATAATTATTTGTATTATATTGTTTGTATTTATTATTCTTATTATTAATGACTTCAGTAGTTTTATTTAAAACATTTTAAACCTTTAAAATATGAATTTATTAGAGACAAATGCATTAGAAATATTTAATAAAACAAATTATATATTTTATATATATATATATATATATATATATATATATATATATATATATATATATATATATATATATATATGTATGAATTTATTAGAGACAAATGCATTTTAAATATTTTATAAAATAAATATTTATATAAATATTTGAGACATTATTAATAATAATAATAATAATAATAGTATATTTTTGTATTTATATAGACAATGTTATTTAAATGACTATTTAACATTATACAATATAATATAA